>VZRM01001224.1:0-17530 GCA_013397955.1 Grantiella picta
CCTGTCTGACCCGGGCGTGTCTGACCTGGGCCGCCCGGGAGACGACGAGCTATCCCTGAGCCAGCAAGGCCCTTATGGATAAGAAGCCCAGTGGTATCCTGGGGTGCAGGACGGAAGGAAGAGCACTGCCGGCAGGTTGAGGGAGGTGATCCTGCCCCTCTACTCAGCCCTGGTGAGGCCACAGCTGGAGTGCTCTGTCCAGTTCTGGGCTCCTTGGTACAAGAGAGACATGAGGCTCTTGGAGCAGGTCCAGAGGAGGGCAACAAGGATGACTGGGGGACTGGAGCATCTTTTTTATGAGGAAAGGCTGAGGGAGCTGGGTCTGTTCAGCCCCAAGAAGAGATGACTTAAAGGGGACCTCATTAATGTGTATAAATATCTAAAGGGTGGGTGCCAAGGCATTGGAGCCAGTCTCTTCTTGGTGGTGCCAAGCAATGGGATGAGAAAGGCAACAGGCAGAAACTGATGCACAGGAAGTTCCACCTGAATATGAGGAAGAACTCACCCACCGTGTGGGTGGCCATGCACTGGAACAGATTGCCTGGAGAGATTGTGGAGTCTCCCTCACTGGAGATATTCAAGAACCATCTGGAGGCTATCCTGTGCTGTGTATTCCAGGATGACCATGCTTAAGCAGGGAGATCAGACCAGATGACTCACTGTGGTCCCTTCAACCTGACCCACCAACCTGAGATTCTGTGATTCTGTGAACTGCTATGAGCACCATGGCACATGTGTCCATCAAGGCTGAATTCTGTGCCTATGACAGCAGGACATACTGCACTGGGTATCTGACTGCAGCACATGTGCCACTACATGTTTCCAATCACAAGATGCTTTCTAGGCTATCCTTCTATCCATTGTGATATATGTCTGTGCAATCACAGTGCATGTTGTTACTCAGTAATTGCTCAATAATTGAAAGCAGATCCTTATTTGTGCAATGGCTAAAACGTGTCAGCAAGTCCCAAGCTTTATGATCTCCTGAGATTTGAAGATGCTCGTCTGGCAGAGCTCTTGCTTTTTCCACCAGTGCTTATGGAAGGGGTGGTTAACCATTGGAATGGGCTGCCGAGGGAGGTGGTGGAGTCAACATCCCTGGTGGTGTTCAAGAAACTACTGGATGTGGTACTTGGTGCCGTAGTCTAGATCACAAGGTGGTGATCTAGTCAAAGGTTGAACTTGATGATCTCAAAGGTCTTTTCCAGCTTGAATGATTCTGTGATTCTGTACAACCTTCAGTGCCTTGTCAGGGTGATGTAGCAAGTGTATTACTGTGCAAAACACCAGAGTATATTTATGTTGTTTATGTGTTGCTTGTAGCTGCAGCACCAAGAAATGGGCATCATTCCACTTGAAGATGCTCTAGAACTGGCATTTCTTAATCTAGTGCGATATAACTTCAGCAACTTCTCATCCTCTTCATAAACACCTGTCTTCATCTTTGAAATCATGCCTTAATTGTAAAACGTTGACAGCAGTAAACAAAGCAGTTTTCACTTTGCAGAAGGGAAAAGAAAAAAAAACCTATCCTGAGAAATATCCCTTCACAGGTGTCACTTGAAACAGGACGATCCTGGCCAAGGGCATGAAGAAAACACAGGCCTCTGAGGAGCATGTAAAGCAAGAAGCAAAACTACTTCTGTGTGTGTTAAGAATTAAGTGTGTAAAACATGGACTGGTGATACCTTGCTATAACATGCTTTGCCTTGCAAGGATATTTTGTTGTCAGTACTGTCCAGGATGGTTGCTACAAAGTCACTCTAATTCCCATCCTTATGCACAGGTGCCTGCAGTGTCCCCAAGCATGACAGATCTTCACGAAAGCCCCTTTTGAGGCTGACTTCAGGTTCCCCAATTGTTGACCTTGGCAAATCTACCTTGGTGGAGGCCAGCAGTCCTGCCCCACCACCTGCCCCACCACCTGCCCCACCACCTCCCTGCCTGTGGCTTCTTGAACCTCTGGGTTGCAGTGACAGCTACCTCGGCCATGGTGCATTTTGGTGCACTTTTGTACACTAACCTTGACTGTGTACTGACCTGGGAAGCACCCAGGAGTGTGGGGAGCACTGAACTTCTAATCTGACGAATCTGGCTCTGCTCCAGGACCTGAACTTAGAGGAGGAATCTGGTTTTGGTGGCCTTGGACAGTCTGCCGCAAGCCTCATCCAGAGCAGCTGGAAATGGGAGTAGGAATCTGCTGGATCTTAGCTCTCAATCTGGGACAGAAGACATTTAGTCCAACTCTTCCTTGTTCATGCTGTTGCTGACAGCAATTTGTGCTGTCAGTTTCTGCCCTGGGCCAGCCGGTAGGAAAATCACCTTTACTCCTTATACCTCTGTTTAATGTTTGTATCAGAGAGATGCGGCATATTTTACTGGATGTCACTTCCATGAAGCTTTAAAATTTTGTGTTGTCTGTGCCAAAGTCCTGATTTCTGTGTGGAAGCACGTGAGAAAAGGTCTAGTTCTCTGGCTGCAAGCAGCCATCAAAAGACCTTTTCATATTTACATTGCAACTACTCCAACTGGAGGTCAGCCCTGTTTGCTCATACCTTGCAAGCTTTGCTCAGACCCATTCCAGTTTAGATTATTTTCCGTGACAGTGTATTAAAAAATGAATTTGTTTTTATTAAAGCAAATAAAGTCCAAACTATGTAGATTTCACTTTAAATAATTTAGGAAGATGTAACCAGTGTGTTTTGGTGCCATGGCTCAGAACTGAAGTTGGGGCAAAAGAAGTGGTGAAGAATGAATGGAAAGAGCTTGTTGGAATCTTAATGCTTTTTAAGATTGATATGTTTAGCAATCAATGCTATGAAATTTCAGAAGGCAAGACTTAGTTTCTTAGAAAGACATGAAACTGAAACAGCCCCACAGTCATTAGAGAAATGTAATGAGTTTTTTCCCTTGAGACATAGAGGATAATTTAATTTTTAAAAAAATTAAATAATGCAATAGAATAGATGCAATCCTACCAAAATCTTTCTCGTGCTGGGAAGATGTGGCCTAAGTGTCAGTAAACAATATGGGTTTTGAATGCTTTGTTTTTTATTATAAAATCTATTTTCTTAAATGCAAAGATCTATCTAGTTTTGGGTCTGATGATATTAATTTAACATATTCTTTTAGATATAAGAAAGCAGTTTTTTATAATGAGGGTGGTAAAACACTGGAACAGGTTGTGCAGGGAGGTGGTGGCAGCCCCATCCCTGTAAACGTTCAGTATCAGGTTGGATGGGGCTTTGAGCAAGACAGCCCTGGTCTAGTTGAAGATGTCTCTGCTCATTGCAGAGGGGTTTGGCTAGATGATTTTTAAAGGTCCTTTCCAATCCAAACTGTTCTGATTCTATGATACTTTATACCATTTTGAAGTCCTAGCTACTCATTATCTGCAGCATGTACTTACTATTCTACCTCAAATATATTAGGAAGCCCAGAAAATAGATTTTAAACCCATTTGTAAGCTCTTATTGACCAATTCAAAGTCAATAGTGCTTTATTTGCCTTGAGCAGTTAAAAGAGAGTATTAAGAAATAGTAAATAAGGTTTAAGAAAGAATTGGGGAATGGCATTATAGCACAGGCGAAGCAAATAAATCATGGCTGGCACAACACTGCAAAACTAGAACCCAAGACTACATCCTGTAACATGAGACATGACTGAAAAAAAGGCAGAGATCAGCTACACTGAAGAAAGGAGTGAAGATTGATGAAATCAATTTGAAAGGCTAAGATTATTAGAGTTTTAGACTGAAGCTCAAGCAGAAGAGGAGGTTAAAAGATGAGGATTGCTTGAAAAAAAAAAGCCTGATTTTTTGTTTGCTTTTAAAGAGAAGCAAGTTGAGCAGCATTCCAGTACGCTGCTACTTTTGTAGAATTCCTTGTAAAAAAACAGTTTCTTTTTTTTTTTTATAGGTGACATCCCAGTATCTGGAAATGTCTTCTCATTTACCGTTAAATAATTTCTCATGATGTGCATGTTACTGGAAAATGGTATCTTTCACCCTTCTCACAGTTTTTAATGCCAAACTGCAGCACAGTTTATGACAGTTTCTCCAAAATGTCTCCAGTTGCCAAGGAAGAGATAACTGAAAGAATGCAAACAAATAACCTTGATTCACAGACCTCTGCTTCTTTTCAGCTTGTCTTGACAAGCACCCAGAGTGTCCTTGACAAGCACCCAGTGTCCAGGCAGTTCTTTTAACCCTTATCATTGCAGGATACAGACCCACTCTTCTTGCAGTAAATTTCTTGCAACTTTTGGATGCAGAATAAAATATTAACGCAAAATTTGTGTGACAAAGATTGGCTGTATATCAATAACAGAAGCAATGGCACCGGCAGTAGTGATGTGTTACTAAGCCTATTTACAGAGAAGGAGCTGCTTTGAGTAAATGCAGTGCCTCCCTAGCTTTCCCCTCCCACATAAACGCCCCCGTTTCATAGCAGGAAAAAAGTCTCAGACTCGTGTTCCACTGAAATCAGATTATCCCATATATAATTCAGGACAGTAAGTGACACAGGATCACTTGTTTAGTAACTTGTTTAGCTACAGTAATTTTATTCTGAGTTGGTCACTCATGGCCCAGGGTTTGGTGAAAATGTGCTTCTATGAGTAGAACAGTTGCTCAGGACTGTGTTTCACATGCCTTTATACAGATCCTCAGGTGTTTGCATAAGGCAAGAGGAGTTTTTGCTGGACAATATTGCCCCAAATATGATTTTTTTCACCCTAGTTTATAGAGCATTTTTATGAGTTCCGAAGGAAAGCAGGTTCTGGAGGCTCATTATAAGAAAATAACTTTGAAGTATTTACATCCCCTGTGCATGCAGTCTTGCCAGGTAAGGTGTTATTATGAAGTCCACTTGAGAGGGCCCTGGAGCATTCAGATGAACAGGATGATTTGTACAAGGCCCTATAGAACATGCCTGATAGAACTTGGAATAATTCTTTTTTGTCAGTATGTTAACCACAATATCATTTCTCTACCTAGAATATGGGCATTTATTTCTGTGGACCTTAAAATACTCATAGGTGCATTTCCTAGGGAACATAAAAGTGCTTTGCTGTACAAGCTGAAAATTTGTTACGCTCCAAGTCTTACAGGAAAAAATTGTTCACACTATATATATGGAGTTCCCTTAATGCAATATGTGTAAGGGAACTTGCTCTCCATTTGTTCTCAACTGTTCAAATTTATGTTCTTTTTTTAATATCTGAACTGGTTTAAAAAGATTACCTTCCTGTAATGACTACTGTGGTTTGTCCTCACAGCCTGGGACCTCTGGTACCATCCCATTTTTGATTCTTGTGCGTCCAGTTTTGCTCTAAGATAACAGATAACACAGTCAACAGAAAATAACTTTATGTTGTCAACCTAGTCGCCTAGAGCCAACCTAAACCAAATCAGACCCACTGGGTGGTTGCTATCATCAATCAGAATCAGCTTGTGCCAATGTAACCCAGACATGTGCTGAGACTCTGCCATGTCAACCTGAAGCAAATCCTTCAGGCTTTCATTTGTAAGAGCAAAAATAGTATTTACTTGACTGCAGACTAAGTCCTGATTTTTAGAGACGGCACTGCTGTAGGCAAGGCAGCTTGTTATTTGTCCTTTGCAACCATATCAGAACATTACTTGTTATCTCTTAGTCCAGCATTAGAAACTGTCACAAGCAGAATGCTTATGCAAATTAATCACACATCAGTATGAAGGCAGCATTTTCCATGTTCCCAAAATGGTACAAAGATGGAATTTCTGAGATCAAATTTATGCCAACTGTTTTTTCCCCTCCCATTACAGTATCACCATCATTCCATGGTGTTTAGATTTTTCCAAGCTACTGTTCATGAGGATGGTAGTTTTTCTGATATTGTACTTGTATTTTCCTTTGAAACAAAACATATTCTGGACCAAATGGGAAGTATGCAACAAAAGGACTGTTTTATTCCTTCATTTTTACAACTTATTTCCTGAGTGACTAATATTCTTCAGCATATAAGAGTTATGAAGTATTTTGTGAGGTCTGGATGGTGTAATACTACTGCATGATGTTGTATGTATTCTGTTATTCAGGGATTTAGTATATTCTGAAAGACCAGATTTTTTGGCATAGTGTCAGAGGAAGCTTAAGATTAACTTAAATGTACTATGCTAACTAAATAGCATTATTATATGTTATTGGGAAAAAATAGAGTAAAAAATTTAAATTATATACAGGTGTCTTCATCTTGAGACATAGAAAAAATGTTTTTTACAGTCAGAACAATCAATCACTGGAAAAACCTCCTCAAGGATTCAGAAGACACCCCCCACCCCCCATCACTAGAGGTTTCCAAGGTGCAACTGGACACAGTTCTAAATAATATCATCAAGGCTCCCTTTCCCATCAAAAATTGGACTGGGTGAACTTTGGAGGCCCCTTGCAACCTGGCTCTTCTATGGTGCTCTTCTATGGTTCTGTGTTTATTGCATAACTGGACTGCAGGAAAAAAAATTGTTCTCTAAAATTTTCATTGCCAGTAAATACTGGCAGTGTTTTAACCTATTTTTCTTGTGATTAAAGTCTCATTTCGATTTTTCTCTTTAACTTCAATACATTACAAAAATGGGCAAAATACATGTGCTGAAGTTTCAATACCTTGGCCTTTCCTGTAAAAGATGAACTATCTCTTGAGGGACATCTGACTTTTTGGGCTAAGAAATCTGTAAAGACCTCCATTTTACAGAACTTTCTATGATAAAATAAAGNTATTTCCAGAAAGAAGTGCAATGGGAGGATAACTCATACTTTTTCACCTCCAGTCAGTGACCTGCATGCTCTAAAATTTACAAGTCACATTTTAGGACGTAGGTGATTCAGATACTGGGCAAGGGCTGGAAAACTTTTACCGCCATTGTCCTCAGGGTATTTCATGTCTTTTCAATGGACATCAAGAGCAGCAAAAGTAACATGGACTTCAGTCAGCTCTGCCAAATTTTCACTTTTGAGTTTCTCTTGTGTGGAGACACCACGCTCCAATAACAGGAAAGCCTAAAGCAAATAGCTACAAACCCAAACAGAGGGAGATTCCTTACTGCAATATGGGCTATATTCCATAACTGTAAAAACACATTGACCTCCAGATTCACACAAAATTTTTATCACATTCTGCAGAAATTTCTGAGGATTTTAGATAATATTACCTGCAGCATGTAATTCTGAATTGGTTGCCTGCTTGTGCTACAATGAAAAATATAATGAAACAGTTTTGTAAGCCCATAGGAGTAAAACGAGCTGTGGAAATCTTTCTGAGACCTTTGAATAAGTAGTATTCACATGCTAAATTAAGAGATCCCTGCTACTTTGGAAGGTAATCAGAGTATATCACAGCTATATTGTCTTCCTCTAGTAGTATGACTGTAACTGTGTGAAACAGATGTGCCTTTTTAAAGACAAGGCTCTTTTCTTTACAAACTGGAATGGGCACATAAACTATGTTTTTTACCACTTCCTATGTGAGTGAGAGGGTTGGGTGTAGTGCTTGGTAAGAAACACAGAATTCAGGAAGGGAAAGCCTGCCACCATCTCCAGAACAAGGCAAAAGTCTAGATACAGACCAAACAAGCAGTCCTACAGCTGGAGGAAACATCCTGCACAGATGTTCAGTTTTGTCGGACTGGCCATGTGAGCCACACTGTACACCTGGGATGGAGGGGATCACATTGGTTCCATTGGAAGGTCCTGGAGGATGGGTGACTGAAGGTGACCTTTTCAGTAGTCTCTGAGAGTTTGAATCACATAAAGAGAAAAGAAAAATCCGGAAAAACTGGACCTCTGAACCCATGATGGTGGTGCCCACTGTTGAACTTGGCATGGACTCATTACAAAAACAAACACACAAAATCCTGCCAATCTCTGCTGGTATGCTGGTGCTGACATCTGGATTGGAACGTATTTGAATTAGTTGTCCTAATAAACTTGCACAGATTCTTGACTAGTTTCCTGATACATAAACATATGACCTTTGGGCATCTCTTCCTAGGAGTGCTCATCTTCCTTTGTGTCACCAAGACTGTCACCTCTGTTTCTTATGAAGTAAGGCTCTATGCCACTCTCTCTTGCTAAAATCCTGTCCAGTCGTTGGTGTTGTAGATAGACATGTTCTTTGCTGATTAAAACTTGGTCTTCATGCTCCAAAGCCCCTGATAGCCCTCTCCTACTGTTATTTTCACAATTGGCTTTATCCAGTCTTAGTCTCAGGAAGCTGGCATTTGCATATCACACCTCTGTGAGAGACTGAACTGTTAAAGGATAATGACTCAAAACATTCCCCCATTTGTGGAGAAGCCAGGGTGCTTTGCTGTACTGGAGGAGGTGAGCTTTTGGGGTGTGTAATGGCTAACCTCTGATCTGATAAGACAAAGGGTGAATGATGGGCTATGAGTGAGTTAGGAGACAATCCTTGGAGACTGGCCTGGTGCCTCTTGTCATGCTAAGCTGTCCTCCCTTGCACAAACCACTGGGTTGTGGGGGTACCCCCTCCTCCATGGATTTTCCTGAGGGTTTTTCCCCACCACTTCTTTGGGACTTCCCCCATCACCCGATGGATCTGGTGTGTGAACACCACTTCAACCAAGACTGCGCAGCAACCAAATCTTGTCCCTGGGCCTACGGGTGGTGAGATCCTCACCCTCTTGTTCCTTCTCTCTTTTTCTTTCTTTATTTTCCCTTGTGCATGTCCTTGGGTGACATTGCACTTTCATAACGCAATGCTTCCTTATTGTTATATTACTATAGATAATAACAACCAAAAAGGCTACATACCTGTTTTCCTTTGCAACAAAACTGTACTATAATAAACCCTACATATTTACAAACACCAGTCATTTAGTGTTTTTTCACTCTAATCCACCCCGAGGGATCTATTACCAAGAACCCTTGCCTTCTGCAGTAGATCTTAACAACCACACATACGTGTCTGCACTCCATTAGAACATACTGGGATGGAAGCAACAAGAACATGAGTCTGAAGTTACTGACTCAAAATTATCTGAACAGGAACTGGGGACAATTTATGTATTTAATTTAAAATAGTACAAACCCATGTATCTTTGTTTTATTATTATTTCCGGTTTCTTCCAAGATGACTCATCTCTGACCACAAGCCTTGTGTTTTTGTTTGTTCTGTTGCTGCCAGCTGTTGGTTGCCCATTCTGCAGATTCCTTCAGGCACCACTACTGCGGAGACTTACCAGTTCCAGCCCACACCAATGACCCTCAAGAAGTGCCTTTCCCAAAACCTTAATGGTCCCCTCTATTCTCCACCTTTCTCTTTCTTCTTTAGCCCCCCACTCATCCTTGCTCAGTTTTTTTGCCTTCAAAACAAATAGGCTGAGGGGACAGGTGCAGAAGGAGCACATTTCTTTGCCCTGGTCACACTTACTGCTCTCCCTGCCCATTCTTCATCCCTTGCTTGGCTCTGTAAGATTATTCAAACTGCTCCCACAGGAGTAACTACACTTCATGTAAGCAGCCTTGAACTGGTTGGGTTATTCCAAATTGTTTAGCAGATTTTTAGAAAAAAAAATCTTTTGGAAAAAAAATAGCAAAGGAAGATTATTTATGTGATGCTAAGTGAGTTTTATGCTTCTGCAGTTTTAACACTGCTACCAGTAGCTGGGTTAAAGCCTAGCTAAGAGACACTGCTAGAACCATCTTGCCATGCACAACAGATTATACTGCCTTCCTAACAGGATACACAGTGCTTGCTATCACAGGATTCCAGTCCCCACTTAGGACATACTGTGCCACAACTGTTTCAAGTGTGTAAAGAATAACACTGAAGAATGGCTGCGCTGATAGCAGACACGAGAGGAACAAAAAGCTTTGTCTTGGAAAGAGCACCAGAGATTGTGTGTGCATCACTGACAACTGTACAATCATACAGACTTCATGGGGGACAAACAGTCCTTCAGGTAGTTTACAAGAATATTGGCCTAGACGATGCTGCCACAGGCAGTCAGGCTTTAAGGACAAGGAGTAACAGAAAAGGATAATGTGATAATGTGCAAGAAGCATTAGACAGGAGAGATGTAAAGGGATTTTTCAGCATTAGGGCAACTGGCAGCAAAATTACAAATTAGGCCTGTATTTGCTGTTAGTTGCACTATCCTGTAATTATTATGTGCTTAATTAAAAGTTCTTTTAAAGCTATTATTCTGAAGCACCTAATTTTTCTGTAACCTGTCTTTTGACCTCAGAAATAAACGAGGGCAAACAGAAGTCCACCATTAGTATTGCTATGTCAGTTTGGAGATAGGCTTTAAAAGTTAATTAAACATCCTGAAATAATCATGCTGGTGGAAGCTGCAGCTTTCCACAAAACCACACCTACACCACAAACTTTTGCCCTCATAGCTGTAATAGCTGGAGATACTGTTTATGGCCAGTGTACTTTTGCTGCCTAGCTGTCTTGTGTGAGGCAGTTATACCAGGAAATACATGTTTTTTCCGTGTATGGAGTCAGGGAGCAGCAGGAGCCAGTTCCTTCCCAAGGGCTGGAGATCCTCAGGGATCCTCAGGGCCAAGCAGATGCTTCCCCACCCAGGGTCCATCCCACTGCCCTCAGCGAGGGAGCTGGCAGGCTGGGGGAAGCCAGGCACAGCTCCCAGCTCAGGGCATCCGGCGGCTGTATGGGGATGGGGATGGGCCAAGGCCAGGCTGGGATGTCAGCTTGCTAATGTGGGTCAGTAACAGACCTGGTGAGGGGAACTAGGGTCAGACACAGCCCTGTGATTGTCAGGCCCATGTGTTATCCAATCTCTGAAAACCAGAGTAAGACTCCTTAAAACCAATTTTTCTGTGTTAAAGAGGGCATCATTTATTTAGGTGTGTGGAAGGCATGGGGGATCACTCCTACTGACATGCCCCCCAATTGTTACATGCGTGCTGCTAATACACAGTCGCTACATACATATTATAATTTGTCCATTACCATAAAAGCCCTCCACATGTCCCCAAGTTCCTAAACTCAGTCCTTGTTTTGGCTGTAGCTGCATTCCTTATCCAGATGCCCCCTCTTTATCTTCTAATGTCCTTGCATGGGGAACAATTTCTGTATGCCTTGCTTCTCTGCTAAAGGTCTGCAGACACAGTGTCTTCTCTGCTTAAAGTTCACAGTCACAGTGCCTTTCCACTAAAAGCTCACAGTTACAATACAAATTGAATTAACCTTTTTGGTATTGCATGGGCTGAAGGGTGCCCTAGGTGACGTTGGTCAGGGCTCCAGGGTAGTGGGTGTCCCCAGACCCTGCTGTATTGTGTAGTTTGTCCTCAGGGGAGAGGGAGTGATGTTGCCGCTGGAATTGATGCAGTGCCTTCAGCTGAGAGCTGAGTCTGCCTCGCACCAGGTGCAGACCTGTGGTAAGGTGCAGCAATATCTGATGCAGGTTCAGCACCGTGCTCTCAGGAGCCAGGAGATGCCTACTGCTCAGCAGAGCAAGAGCTGTTGGTGGAGTAGGTCTCTCAAGCTCAACATGACCAAAAGCGTGTGACATGCTCTGCAACTCCCTTTTCTGGATGTGTTATGAAAGGTATTCTTCCCTTCAAAGTGATGTTTTGCCATCATTGGAAAAGAAGCAGATAAAAAGCAAGATTGCTAGCACTATGCCAAGACCCGTCCCTTCCATGACCTGCATCATGAGCTCTGATATACAGGTGCATGTGTGGAGTGAGAAAGAATTTGAGGGATCTATTACTCAATCTTCCATGCAAAAGAAATGTTTCCCCTTGGAAATTTACCCACATGGACACCTTTACTCTATAGTTGCAACAGAAGGGATTTAGGAGCTATGTATAAAGGGCTTTATATATCATTTTCTGCTGCCTTACAGGGCTTTATGAGCACCTCCTCCCAGCATTTTCTCTTCTTTATAAACACCCCATATCAACCAGTATACCTAACTCCTTACTGCTTACATAGAGTACTGTCTCCCTGAGTGGGTCCACCCTTTCCAGCTCCTGCTGCTTCTCCACTCATTTAGATTAGGAAGTGCAATAATTTGCTGACTCACTAATTCACTGGCAATGCATGTGACATGCTATGCTGAATGAGAAGGAAACGCCCTGCTGCACACCAGAGAGAAGCTTACAAGCTGCCAAGTTTCATTTTCACAGCTGAGTTATAAAAAAAGACAAAGTTTAGTTTTCTATCTCATGGCTGTTTTGACAAACACACCCGTAGCATGTTGTGCCACTGTTTAGGTCAGAATCCCTTCAGAGTCAAAAAGCAATGAGTTCCACTTTCTGCATCGATATTAAAGTGGGTTGGTCCTTGGTTTCTCCGGCTGCACTGAAACATCCCTAAATAACAACGGTGGGGATTTTGGAGGTGTCAGAGACTGGAGGGATTGATGTCTCAAGACATTTTGGGGTGCAAGTGTGTGGGGGAAGGGGCAGGTCAGGCCTTGTTCTGGCGAGACAGTGCACTGCCCTGTACACCCCCTGCCCTGAGCCAGTATCCCAGCCCAGCAGCAGCTGTCAATCCCTGGCACACCAGAGGCAATGCTCCACACCCACCTCTGGAGCCCCTAACCCAGCTCCAAAGTGGCCAAATGACCAGTAGTCCCACTTGGGCGAAGGGGCCAGAAAGGCCATGATGTATTTAAGGCTGAACATACATCTTGACCCTATCTCTTCTTGGAGCTTCTATCTGAACACCGCTGGAACCCAGCAGTGGGTAGCTGTATCTGTCCTTTTCTGTATCGTTTCTGTCTTTCTCTCTTTCTCTTTCTTCTTCTAATTTCCTCTTCTCAGAATTTTTGAGTAACTTAAAACCGAACAGACTGAGAGTTTGCTAAGTTGAATGGACCAAGTTAATGCTTTGGGAAGAGTTTCATGTTGACTGAATGCTGCTCTAAACCTTTTGCAGAGTTTTCTGAGTTTCTAAAGTTGCCAGTAAAGCATTTTTTGGTTTTTTGACCCTTTGGAAATATCTTGTTGGTATTTCTCTCGTGCATCTAACTCAGAGTACATGAACAACCATAAGCCCTTCTAAAACTCTCATCAAGCAAGTTTCTTGGGCGCCTTACAGGAGGTCACATGAAATTCCGGATATATTAGTATCCATCAGGCACACATTCCTCTCAACATTTATATCATATTGATTCGCTCAGGCACTTTTGCCTGACTAAGAACTCCAAAATCTCACCTATGTACTTTGATTTCTTTAAATCACTTAGGAAACAAGGTTACACTACACCTTTCCCACCTTCTGTGGATGCAGATACAAAACAATTGTGGCTGTATTTTGACTGCTTTCTTTAAAAGTGGCTTTGCCTGTTATTTTGATGCACTCCAGTAGGAGCCAAGTGATATAAAACCACCTGTGCTAAGGTTAATATTACTTCATTTCTCTAGTCCCTAATAGGGTAGTAGGATAATTTATGTGAAAACTCAGTGCAGAAGATGGATGATTAGCAGAAAGCCATTTTTTATGAGAACAGGATGGGTTGACCTTAGCTGCCACCAGGTGACCACCAAAGCCACTCTCAGTCCTCAGCAGGAATGGAGGGGGAGAATAAAGTGGGAAAACCCCTCATGGGTCAAGACAAAGGCATTTTAATAAAGGAAAAACAAAGAGTGAATGCAGAAGCAAAGGAAAACAAAAGATTTGTTATCTATGTGCCAGCAGGCAATAGCCAGACACTTCCTGGGAAGCAAGGTTTCAGTATGCATAGTGGTTGCTCTGCCTCCAATACAGACAATTCTTGACACCCCTCTGTCACTGAATAAATCCAGATCTCTTCCGTGCCCCTGTAGCCTGATGGCACTGAGCACCAGTGCCTACCAAGGCTTTTTACTTCTGTGGGTCTGATGTGCCAGGCAATCAAATCCAATCGAATCCAGTCAGCCTGGCCATCCCTTTTCTCCTCCTGGTCACACAGAAAGAACCCGAATGTGCCACACAGCACATGCTTGGGGCTCTCTTTCCCTCTGACCAGGACATGAGAAGACTTATTTCTTGGGGCATGTCTAACAGCCAAGGCGCTGACCCATAAGGATGAAGATGTACAGAGATTGTCTTCAAAGTTTTGGGGAAGACCTGACAAGACTTGAGGTATTGATATCTGGACAATACATTATTGCCAAACAGTTAGAATATTAAGCTGGAGCACTTCCTCCACACGACCTGTGTGCACAGGACATCCTTTGGATCTTTGGAGACCTCACAATTGTTTAGATCACTGTAGATGACTTTCATCACCACTAATTCTCTCAAAATGGATGCCTTTGTCTGTGGTAGGTACACATTCCTGGCAAGTTCACAAGATCTTCATGGAATAGGTACCTCGCTCCCCCATTTGAGAGGAGCCATCTCCAGAGACTGTAAATTGCTGACTCTTTACCACTCTCTCAACTCCCCAGTTTCTAGCCAAGGATCTCAGGTGTTGGGTTTCCTTACCTTCCAGCTGCTCACTGTTGTCCCATTGGGCAGAAATCCACTCACTTGTCTGGCGGCTATGATCTTCACACATACCTCGAAATTCTGATGAAGTCAGGGACTGGGTAGTTTCCGCTCCCTGTATGAATTCTCTCACTCCTTTTGTCCCCAAAAGCTGCTGGGAAAACAAAAAAACTCTCCAACAACATTTTTAGTGTTAGAGAATCAAGGCATTACTTTATTCTGACCAGGATGTTGCTCTGGCCAGGATATGCAACAGAAATAATTTCATCCACATATTGCCCAGGTATGCAGAGAAAATCATTCCATGACACATGACTTTTAGTGGATTTTTCACATATTTATACAGTCAAAACCCATAGAAATTCAGTGGTTCAATGTTCATTGATCCCAAATTACACAATTTTTTAATATTTGGTTTCTTATTGGTTACAGAGTTCTTTGCCTCCAATATTAACTTGGTCCTCATTCCATGGTTCCCTTATCAGTCTTTTCTGGACCAGGTGTCTCCAACCACGCAAGGGGGCAATGTCTGGGGTTGATGTTTGTTAATTACTGTTAATGATTGCTTATCTGCTGATATCTGTGCTGGCTACTCCCAGTCTATATAGATGTTAAGCTCATCATGTTTCTCCCTGTGAAACAGAGTCATTTGAAAAGAAACTTCAATTCCCTCTTCCCTTGGAAAAAGGCGAACAAACCTGACAAAAGCAATAAAATAAAAACTTTTAGAAGTTATATACTTTCCAACAATTTCTCCAATTCTGTGTGTACAGAAAAGTCATGCTAAGAAAAGCCAGTGTCCAAAAAGGAGACAGAGGAGTCCTGCAATTTTATTTGAATAAAGGGGGAGAATCCACTTGGCCATACCCCCAAGGCATCTCTCTCAAGGTTTTGAAGAGTGCAGCCTCCTTTAATCCTGAACTCTCAACTGATGTTGCCCTCTTTCTTTACCTATTGACTGAGTTACTAGGAAGGTATGGCCTTTCTGAACTGCCTACTACTACATATTCCCCCTTGAACTTGTATTGTCATTTTCCCCTAAAATTTGGAAGTTTAGGCTGTCTGGGTTCTGTTGACCCATCAGAAGCTCAGACTGTCGGGATCTGCAGTAGACTTCTGTAGACCCATTTCTCTTATTACCCTAAGTTCCAAAGTTCAAACTTTCTGGATCAAACTGCCTGGGTTCTGTAACAAACTTGCAGGGCTAGATGTTCATAGAGACATTAAGACCCACTTCGAAGACATGAGAACCCGTTTCTCCTGAAGACCCCCACAGCCAGTCTTCCAACACCTGATTAGTTCTTTCAGACCAAGGCATTAGCGAAGACATTAAGACCCATTTCTCCTGTTATTAGTGAAGACTCCCACACCCAATCTTCCAGATCAAGCCATTTGTGAAGACATCAGAATCCATTTTTTCTATCATTTGTCAAAGAACTGGCTTCTTGATCAGACCTTTCCTCTTCCTCCTTCTCCTCCTTTACCAATTGACAGGATGGATCCACTGTTTCTTTCTCAGTACTGGGAGAATTGCTGTACCTGTTGTTTGGGTGTCTGTCTCAACCACATTCCTCTGAGACTACTGAGCTGTGGCTCCATAGGCACAGGCCAGGAGCCAGTACAGTGCTAGAAGCTGCTGGTTTTCACTGGGATAGGCAAGGTACCTTTCTATTAGTTTGTGGCATGTCAGTTTGCCAGGGTAACTTGCCTCTTCAGGTGTGAATTTCCAGCCTTTGGAAAAGAAAAAAGAAAAACTGAAGAATGAAGAATCTAATTAGCATCAGAGGCGAGGAGATTCAGATCCAATGAGAGACTGAATAGTGGGGGTTTGCTCAACTTTGCACCAATGAACACTGACCCAATGCTTTTCTAGGTATTTTTACTGTATGAAATATCTGAAGAATCAGGTCAAAGCTACATATCCTGGAATGATTCTCTCTGCACACCCGGGCTATGTGTAGATGAGATGATTTCTGTGGTACATCCTGGCCAGAACAACATCCTGGCCAGATAATAAAGTAACGCTTTGACTTTCTAACATTAAAAATGTTGTTGGAGGGTTTTTCTTTTTCCCGCAGATTCGGTGAGAGAACATCCTTTTGGCCAGTTTGGGCCACCTGTCCTGACTGTATCCCCTCCCAAGATCTTGCCCACCCCAAGCCTACTGGTGAGGGAGCATTGTTGGAGAGATGAGTGGCCAAAGCATTGGTGTGTTATCAACACTTTTCAGCTCCCAAAGCAAAGTACAGCACGGTGGGGGCTGCTGGTGGGGAAATTAACTCCATCCCAGCCTGCCCGACCACAGAGGAAGGCGTGCAGGCAATAATACTCAATGCCAGAGAAAAACTCGACTAGAAACGTGGTTCACAGGGAGGCGAATTATTGAACGATGTCGTGTGAAGTATTCATCTTTGGCTTATTGATCCGCTTTTCAGCGTGAAAAGATCATGGGAAACGATAAATTAGTAAACAATTGCATCACAGGGGGATAAGCCTTCACTCCCCGGACGATCCTTGCACAGTGGAAGACCAAAGCAGCCCCAGCTTCCTCTGAGCAGGGGCTGTCCTGAGAAGCCAGAGGGACAGCACGGCGCCTCAGGGACGCGGGAGTGCCCGCGGCGCGGACGAACGCTGCTTTTCCACGTATCCCGAAGGCACCGCTACGTCATTTTTAAAAATGGCACTTCCTACACTTCCCACTGCGGCGGGAACCCAGAGCCATCCCAGAGCCACTTCCTGAACGTTCCGGCGGGGACATGGACGCCCCGTACCACCCAGCCCCGCCACACTCCCGGCTGCGGGTCGCGGCGGGCGGCGACGACACCTCCCGGCGCGGGGCGGGCTCGTTTCGACTCCCCGAGCACGGTGGATTTGTTTCGATTCCCCCACTCCCACGGTGACGCGAGCGGCGGGGGCGGGACGCGGGGCGGAGAGTTTGGGGGCGACAAGCGGAGCGCGCCCGGGCGGCGGCGGGGGACGGGCAGGTAGGTGGATGCGCTGCCTCGGCGACCCCTTCTCCCTCCCTCACCTTCCCCGGTGAGGGGAGCGCGGGAATCGGCCGCCCGCCGCTCCGTGCGGG
>VZRM01001224.1:17617-92921 GCA_013397955.1 Grantiella picta
ATCGGTGCTTCGTGCACCGCGGGGCAGCCGCGCCCGCTTGGGGATGGCTTCCCGTCTCGGTGGAGCTGTTGGGAGCTTCCTGCATGCTGGAGCAATTCCGGAGAGAGGACGTGCTGTGCCCCGCTGAGGAGCGGGGGTGCGGGATCTGGCGTCTGGGCAGCGGGGGTGGCTGTGCTGCTTGGGAAGCCTGCCAGGGAATGTGTGGGGTGGTTGAGAGAGAAGGAGAAGAGTGCATTGTTGCTCCGGCCAGGCATCTGGGAGTGTGTGTTGGCCTAGTACGGAGTGCGCAGGGGAGCCGGGGGAGATGTGATGCCGTGCCCGTGCTTGAAAAGAAGAGGGAGAGCTCCTTTAGCATAGCCCGGAGCAAAGCATTGTCTTCAGTGGTTTTGGATCCTTTCCCTGAAAAGCAAAACTCTTGTACGAGGTCGTGGAGTGGTCACATAACAAAACAGACTTTTTCAACTGGAAAGGAGTTTGATCACAGTGTGCAGTCCAGAAGAATAAATGCAAAAGGATCTCTCACCAGCTTTTGCATTTTTTTTTTTCACGATATACAGAAAATTAACTTCAAGTTGATTAAATGGGTTTATTGCGAATGGGAAGAGGCTTTTCTTTCCCATGAAAACATGCCAGAGTGAGTATTTCCTAACACTGTGTTTCACTAACATGAAATTACATTTGTCAAGCATTGGCTGTGAGCTGCACAAGCTTGAAAACCTTGATGTTAGGGCAGTCTTGATGCTTTGGTCTTGGCGTTTTTTTTTGTTTGTTTGTTTCTGTTTGTTTTTTTTTTCCTCGTTCCAGAGTCAATATCCTCTGGAATGAATCTATACAAAGGAAAAATGCAGGCTGTTTGTTGCCATTTCTCTTACCCGGTCATAGAATCATAAGAAATGCTGAGTTGGAGGGGACTTATCAGGATCTTTGAGCCCTACTCCTGGCCCTGCAGAGGACACCCACCCCAAGAATCACACCATGTGCCTGAGAGTGTTGTCCAAGTGCTTCTTAACTGAGACAGGCTTGGTGCTGTGACCACTTCCCTGGGGAGTCTCTTTCTGGTATCCAATCTAAACCAACCCTTAGTCAAGCTTCAGGCTATTTCTTCAGGTCCTGTTACTGGTCATGAGAGTGAAGAGATCAGTGTCTGCCCCTCCTCTTCCCCATGAGGAAGTTGCAGACTGCAACGAATCTCCCCTCAGTCTCCTCCAAGCTGAACACACCAAGTGACCTCAGCTGCTCCCCATACAGCTTCCTCTTCAGACCCTTCACCATCCTCGTGGTCCTCCTTTGTATGCTCTCTAACAGCTTAACGTCTTTTTTATTTTGTGGTGCCCAAAACTGCACATAGTATTCAAGGTGAGGCCACAGCAGTGCAAAGAAGAGCGGGGCGATGATGGCAGGAACATTGCTAGGCTGAGCAAACAACTGCAACAATGCAAACATCTCTCTCTTGGACTGAGTTAGGTCTCCTATAAGGGCTGAGCTAGATTAGGGATTTCAAGGTTGTTGTTTCAGAGAGAAACGGAAAGGTTAGCTTTTCCAACTGTTGTGAGGTTTTGGTGGCTTTTGTGTTGACACGGCAGTGACACTGGGTAAACAGAATATTGAACATGCTTTTGCATATTTTTTTTTTTTTACATAAAATGGGAGGTGCAAGTATTTTCTTAATTTACTGGAAATCATAGGTATTTATGTGTGTGAACAGATGTGTTTCTTGAAAATGCAACTCCAGACTGTATGTTTATGGCTCGACTGTATGTTTACTTAGGTATAACTTGTAGGTTACACTGAGGGAAGAATCATTTGAAGCTGAAGACAAGTCTGTTTTGTTTCCCTTACCAAAACAGGATGTGCTGGGGAGCAAGGCCAGACCTGTTGCTGCTGCAAGCTGTGAAGCAGTCTTCAACAAAGGGTAGTCACATGTGATTGGCCTGAGTTCAGCTTGCAAGGAAAGGAGGAAGGATGTTCTGAGGTGTCATCTGGTTTTGGCTGGCATAGAGTTAATTTTCTTCCTAATAGCTGGTGTGGTGCTGTGCTTTGGATTTAGGATGAGAATAATGTTGATAAAACACTGATGTTTCTGTTGTTGCTAAGCAGTGCTAATCCTAAGTCAAGCATTTTTCAGCTTGTCCCACCAGTGGGGAGGCTGGATGAGGGCACAGGAAGCTGGGAGGGGACGCATCTGGAACAGCTAACCTGAACTTTCTGAAGGAATATTCCATACCATAGAGTGTCATGCTGATCTGTCAGGTTTCTATTGCCCTGTCCATGAGTGTGAAACTCTCGTTTTCCAGGGTCTAAATAGGTACAGAGCTGGTGTCCTGGGGTGTGTGCACCCATCTGTTTTTGTGAAAAGTGTTGTCTTGTTCTTGGTGCTGTGTTTCTGATGTCCATTTCCTTTCTATGTCTCTTCCTTGCCTTGTACCTTTCCTGCGTGCAAGTGAGCCACAAATCCCTGCTCTAAAGATTAGTATAATTTCAGTGTCCACTTCTTGAGGTTTTGCTTGGGTTTCTGCTCATGAGCAGGGCTGGCCCAACTTCTGGGTGGGTTTGGGTCCTGTTCCTGTAGTCCTGTTTGGTGGGCATGCATCTGAAGAACTGAGCTGCCAAGCCATGTCAGCTGTGAGACATCAGGTAGCTGGGCTTTGTTATTAGCAATAATTGCTTTCTAACAGTTTGCACAAAAGAAAACAACATACAATGGTAATCTGAAAAGGAGGACCTTGGGAGGTCATTCAGGCCAGCCCTGCCCAGAGCAGGACCCTAGCCCAGAGCCTGAGCCTTGTTGTGTGTGTATTGCACTTATGGCTCTTGTTGCATTCAGACTTTGCACGCATCTTCCTTATCTGGTTTGTATGTAGTGTTTGAGGTTGATAGGCCTTTGAGACATCTGTGCTAATTGCATCCTGGGGTGCATTTGGCAAGTGTTGATAAGGATGTATGTCTTGTTTCTGACAATGTCTATGCCCTACAATCATCAGTTTGCTACAGAGCAAATTTCCAGGGAAAAGCTTAGTATAAAATAAAGAGCAGCCTGGGATGTTCTGTCTCGCTCTGTGCACCCCAGCCATTTAACATCTTTTGAAAGCACAGCCAGAACTTGGAAGTTGCTGACTTCCAAAATACAGAAATAGTGCTTGCATGCTAGACTCAGTTCAGGTGAGAACCAAGACTGAGACGTGCTTTGCGCTGTCAAGGTGTGCTGATTCAGCGTGGTATTGCACCGGTGAGGCTACAGAAAGGTAGCCTGAATTCCCCTAGTACTACTTCTGCCTGAACACTTAGGAAGGAAGGGTGTCTGGAGAAACAAAACTCTGTAAGTGGTATTAAAGGTTGCTTGTGTCCTGTGATGGAGGTTGTGTACAGGTCTCCAGTTCAGACTAAACAACCCAATAAAGTTTTCTCTCTATTCACTTACCTGGGAAATAATTTCCTTTGTCCTTTTAGAGGCAAACAGCTCCAGAAGTATGTGCTGTCTTTATTTTTGGAGTACTGTGATGCATAGGGCACTGACTGATCATAGAGCCGAGGAGCAATAAAGAAACTTAATTTGGTCCATTTTGTGCTGAGTTCAGGGCAACATACATTGATAAGAAGCTATCACTATGCTGCTCTGCTTGCCCTAATCTAATCCAAATTTGCTCTAGAATCTCATTCATCATTTTCCAAGTGGTGCTGGCTTTTACTTGGGAGCAAAGGGTCTTTGAGGCACTTCGAAGCTGTGGTACAAGTCTGGCAAAGTGATGTCTTGCAGAATTTTTTATTTTCTTGTTTTGTAGGACAGAGTGAGAATCTATCTATAGAAAGGCTGTCTCTATCTATCTGAATATATACCTAATGATAGGGATGTCTAATGAGAAGCTGTCTAAGTTAAAGGCTTCTCATTTGAGTTGACCAATTTCTCCAAGATGAGCTGACATTTTACAAGGGCTGAACATAAGATCTTCATGTTCGTGTTAGTATTTTTCAATATCTCTCTCTTCATGAGATACTGGTTGAACACTCAATTAAAATATTGTTCAGATAGTCACAAATACCACAATGATCTTTTTCCAGACTAAACAGATCCATGAGGATGTCCATGTCTGAATCTCAACTTCTTTCCTCTTTTATAGAGATTTCCGAATATGTCTGCTTGTAGCCTGGTCAGTTATTACTTGTTCATTTTTGTCTCTGCTGTTTCTCCAGGGCCTCCGCTGCAAGTACAGGTGATTTCCATATTTTTCATTTGACTTTTCAGCATTCAATGGGAAACTGAAAGAAGAACACTTTTTCCTGCTTTTTAATGTCAAGGTTATGCTTGTATGCATTTAAAGGAGACTGTGTTCTTTAAATATGTCTTTAGTAGCTGTTGTTAGGAAAACAAGTAAAACTGGATAGCGGACAGAGCACTGCCGTAGTTATGGCCTCTTGGAGCCTTTTTGTCCTGTATTTTTCCTTTTTTTACTGGGTCTGTCCTGACATTCACATATGCCTATATCAGGCCATAAGGAAAGTGCAAGACTTACAGAAAACTTGGAAGGCCTGAAGGCAGTGTCCTTTTACTTGGTGGCTGCAGGATTGCCTGCACATATTGTGCCAGTGGTGGGCACATGGCTGCAGGGGTGCCTCTGGTGTAGCAGAAGGGGTGACATGATGGTTCTTTCTTGCTGGCATCATGCTCTTGGAGCCAGCATGCTTTTGTTGAACGAGAGCTAATAGAGCCCTGAGGTTTCCTGTTGAGAAAACATGAATTATTTGAATGCTGATGAAATTAATTTAGTTGTCACTCAACCACAGTGTAGATGTTGGGCTTTTGTCTCACTACCTATTGACAGTTTGTAATGTCTGCCTTTGGGTTAATGAAGAAGAAGGAATGATTTGTCTGCTTAATAGGATTGAGGAAAGCAGTCTTTAGAAGTCAGATTTCCTGAAAATAGGAGGATTCTTACTTGTCACTGTTCTTATAATTCAGATGCAGAGCTTCTAAGATTGCTATACTTCATTTATTGCTTGCATTATGGAAATCTACTGTGCCTGGAGAATAAAAACGTTACTCTACTACTGAGTAATGCCATAGGGATGGATACTTAAAGCTTAACTTTCAGGATCAACAATAGTTAAAAGCTTGGCTGTGTAGACCTTCTGCTTTTTTTTCTGTAAATTAAACAGTATCATGCAGTTTCTCTTTTTAAAATGTGTAAAGCAGATGCAGACAGAAAAATCAATGGCTTGGGCTCACTCTCAGATTTCTAAAGTTTTTAGCATTGCCAGCTTCAGATGTTCAGAAAGCACAAGCTAGCCTCTTGAGACCAATAGCTGGCGTAAAGAACACAACATTTTTCAACAGTGACAAATGGCTTTTCTGGGCAGCCTCCATTTGTGTTTTCAAAATTATCTTCTGAAGCGAGAGGAATCAAAACTTCACATTGAACCACTCTGAAGCTGCCCTGCTTCTGACAGCAGTCTGACTGAAGCAGTTCAGTGGGACATTGACCAGCACTGCAACATAAGAGTTGATGACATGTAAAGTAAACGGGAATTTTAACCACTGGCAGCAGTAGGGTTTGGAGCAGATTGTTTCTGACTTAACTGTTTAATCTTTTGTTGAAATTCCGTGAGTAAAAATTAATGTGCTTCATTTTGCTGTCATGGTCTTGCTGGTGGTCTCAGGAGTCATAAAAGAGGTAAACAGAGTAGACCATGTTGTCTGTTTCATTTTTTTGTTTGTTTGTTTCTCTTTTAATTCTGTGAATGGTAAGGTTTGAACAATACACTGGGAAGGGTCTCTTAGACCTTACAGTATCGCCACACCTTTATGTGTTTCATAGACTCCATAGCTTAGGAGAAATCCTGGTTTCATGAGGGAAACCTGGGTCTGGCTGGCATGGAGTTAATTTTCTTTATAGTAGCTGGTCTGGTGCTTTGAATTTGTGAGCAAAATTACGCTGATAACACAGTAATGTTTTAGCTGTTGCTGAGCAGCGTTTGCAGAGCACTGGGGCCTTCTCTGTTCTTCAGTCTACCTCCCAGTGAATAGATTTAGGCTGCACAAGAGGTTAGGCGGGGACACAACTGGGCAGATGACCCAAACTGACTGAAGGGATAGTCCATGCCATGCAGCATCATGCTCAGCAATTAAAACAGAGAGGAGGGGACTTAGAGGGGTTAGCCTTCCCTGTCTTGGGAACGGGTAGGCATTGTTCTGTGTCAGGGAGGTGGCTAATGATTGCCTTTGCATCACTTGTTTTGTTATCTTTCTTCTCCCAGGTCTCTTTTGGTTACTGAACAATTTTGTATCTTGACCCACAAATTTTCTTGGTTTTACTTCTTGCTTTTCTCTTTTCCCGTCCCACTGAGTGTGGAGGGGATGCAAACACTTAGCTGCCTACGAGGGCTAAACCACAGCACTCACCCCCAAAAAATCTTCCTATAGTTATATCCAGATACAGCTGTGACTTTTACTGGTGCCAATTAAGGCAGAGTAATAGACAACATTTTTGTTTAATGCTCCTCGCTCTCGATAGACTTTATGTAATAGGTCCTCATTTAGTCCATTAATTTTGAGTTAAAATTGTTTATGCTGCAGGAAGATGTTGGGCAATAGCAAGACGTGCTGTGCTGGTCTGCATGGTCTGCGTGGTGATTCTTTTGTATTGTTAACTTAGATGTCAGATTTGCATGCCCAGTGTATCTCTTGGGTCTACAAACTTGGGTGTAGTTGCTAAAGCCTGTGGCAGACGTCCCAGTTATTTAAATGGTTTACAGTTTGAAGTTTTGGCTGGGAAGCTCCAGTTCTGGAAAAGGATGAGAATTTGTGTTCTGGTGAAAATTCCTGCTGCCTGGAAAGAGGAGGGCATACCGCCTTCTGATGTGAAACAGGGAGTTCAGTTCCAAAATTTCTCAGCACAGGACATGTTTGAGAGTCCTTTTAAAATGATTGTTGCAATTGGGGGTCTTTTGCTGTACAGTGGAAAAAAAATTAAATACCTTTTGTTTGTACTTGTACTTTTAGTGTATTCCAGAGAAAAGTAAGGTCAAAATATAATTCCAGGGAAAAAAAAATCACACTAAGTACCAGCACAGCTTTCTTAAAAAAACAAACAAACAAAAAAACCCCCCTAACCTGAAACTAAGCTATAATTTGGAAAACCACTGGTTCATGTGTATTCCTACTCGAAGAAACTCCTGTGTAGCTGAACTATTTTGTTATTATTCTTGAGAAAATTATTTCTCAAACTTTCTGGTGATAAAGCATTGAAATCTGAAAGAATTACACAAAAGATGAGGCAGAGTCATCTTTTAGCCCTTGTATTATTCTTTTGTTCTGTTGCTTTATTTTTTTCCTTTTTTTCACCTTAATAATGCTCATACCATGCAGTGTAAAAGAAGTTCTGAATATGTTATGAGTACATTTAATTGGCTGTCTGGAGAAGTAATATTTTTCAAGTATATACTGTATGCAAATTGCTCATTGAAGCGATTATTTAATTTGCCTGGGATAGAGGTAAAAATTGCTCCTCTAGCATGACTCGTTGTACCTCCCCCAAGTAGGTGGGACTTCTTTCTCGTCAGTTTAGTTTTTATCCAGGATTTTATCTGTTCTTGGCAATTCACTGGAATTAGCAAGATGATGCTTTGATTACAGACATTATCACAGAGTGTTTATTGAATTAGGACATAATTTTTGACAGGTCGTTTCCCAGTCAAGCAGTTTGGATGTGAGCTTTGTGGTTTCACCTGGTTTTACTGCTGCCTCTTCAGAGTTGTGGACAGCTGCCCTCCTGTCTGCTTAGTGCAATTGTGAGCCTGTCAAGCAGTTTTTGTGCTTGGATAAATGCAAAGGCACAGTGCCATCCATAGCTTGCCTCATCATACCTCTGTGCTCACAAGACAGCACTGATTCTCCCTGTTTCAGGCTCATCATGAGGAGTACTATACAGAAAATACATCAGTAATGTTTGTTGCTTTGTCTGTAAATTCATATACTTAAAAATATCTAGTTTGCTCTGTTGTCAAGAGATCCTGCAGATATTTTAGTCCTGCTTTCAGCTGGGATAATTTTCTACTCGGTAGCTGGTACAATGCTGTGTGTTGGATTTAGTATGAGGATAATGTTGATAACACACTCATGTTTCAATTGTTGCTGAGCCGTGTTTGCCCTAAGTCAAGGACTTTTCAGCTTCTGTTGCTGCCCTGACAGCTGCAGGGGGACACAAAAACCTGGGGGGACACAGCCAAGACGGCTGACCTGAACTGGCCAAATGGATATTCTGTACCACAGAATGTCATGTATATAAATTAGGAGGAAAAGCTGGCCGGGGGGCCACTCCTAGGGAACTAGCTGGAGATTGTCCAGTGGGTAGTGAGCAATTGCACTGTGCATTAATTGTTTTGTATATTCTGATTTTATTAGTCGTAGTATCAGTATTTTCTCTTCATTTTTTCTGTCCTGTTAAACTGTCTTTATCTCAACACACAAGTTTTACTTTTTTTCTCCGATTCTCTCCCCCATCCCACTCGGGGAATGGAAGAGTGATCAAAGGTCTGTGTGGTATTTATCTACCTGCCAGAGTAAACCTTGACATTATGTTAGCGGGTTGTGAAGGTTACAGGTTTTATGGGTTTTGTTCCAGGCTTGTTAATACCTGGATAATAAGTAAATCTGTGCATTCCTATTTGATGAATTAATCTTATTTAATTGGACTGAGATTTGTGAGATTCACACAGGTTTTTACAGGTAATGCAAACAGCTTTTAATAATAAAATCAATCTGTGAAAAATGTTTCTGTACAACTTTAGCATGGAATATTTCTCTTGTCTGTTTTTAATATGCTTTAATATATATATTTTTAATGCTTTTGATATGCTTTTAATATATATTTTTTAAATTAAAATGTATATTTTAATATGTTTTTACTGTATATATAATATATAATATGTATGTTTCTCAACATACATGTAGCTGGTTTTCCTGTTGTGTTTGTTTCTTTCATCTAGCTGCTTGACCATGTGATTAGTTTCGTTTAATGACCCTGATTTTTCAATTTTAATGATGTTTTTCATTAAATTTTTCAGTAAGTTGCAGTTGATGCTGGTTTCAACCTTTGTTTTCTTTGGCCACTTCCTATATTAATTTTAATAACTGTTTTGTCATATTCAAGGTCCTCATGCACTGATACTGTACTATCTTAAAATATTTTCTTGCAGTATTAAGTTTCTAAGCAGTTTTGTATACATTGGATTGGCGAATGTCTAGATAGAGGACCTGGACAAAAAAGTTGTAAATTAAAAGCAAGCAAATGAGTTTTGTGTTTAATTAATTGAAATGTATAGCTTCATGTATTTCTTAAGCTTATAAATACTTTTTGTTTTCTCAGATATTTCCTCCTGCATTGAGTATGTGCACACACATTCAAATAATTTGAAATCTTAATTTAAAAGATAAAGTTTAAGACCTGAGGAGAAGAACTGAAAAAAATGCATACCAGTGGTAGATCTGGTTAGCTGAAGTTTATTAAAAAGTAGATGGGAAGTTGAGGAGGCATCAACAGCAAAGATGAGGCTGTCACCTGAGCTCTATTTTACTATTCCAACTGCAGCAAACAAAGAAGATGTGCTCTTTTGTCCTCCTTTTCAACTATGCAAAACCAAAGATGAAAATTTAAATCAAGTTTAGGGAAAGAACCGTCTCATAAGTCAGTGTCTTTGTTTAATTAAATATTTTTCCTTTTTTTTTTCTTTTTTTTTCCTTTCCTTAGCATGGATCCCATGACATATGCCCAACTGAAAAGGCAAGCTGGGAACCAGGATTTTAAAAATGGAAATTACTCTTTGGCCATCAAGAACTATGATGAAGCTCTACAAACACTTGGTTATTTAATGCAATGGGTCCCGTAAGTGTTCTTGAATTTTGAGATGTAAACCATAAGACAAGCTTGAAATATGTTAATATTGTTACAGTTGTGCAGTTAATTCAAAACTCTGTTTTTTGGCCTAACACCTACTTTTCTTACATATTTTTTCACACTCTTTAGTGTATCAGTTTTATAACTATGCTATTCCTTACATATATGTGGGACATAAATTAGTGACTCTAATCTGAATATTTTTACATAAACATCAATTACAAATCAGTGTAATTAAAGCTTACATTAATTTTCCATAAACTGCGCTGGTTTCTCTTAAATTACTTTTGTTTCTTAGCTGACATGTTGTGGATTAATCGTGCTGTGACTTTGCCATGTCCTGGCCTGTTGTTACATGAGTCATCTGATTATCTATAAAATGAGTCATGCAGGTTACTTTGTTCTTGTTATTTGGTCTTTCTTAGTATTCTGAGACTTGTTAAAAATGATTTCCAGCAGAAGATTCCTTTGGGTATTTCTTTCCAGATGATAAGTGCTTTTCATCAGTTAACATCAGTTGCTAATGTTATTAGTGATTGAATAGTTGAGTATTATGTTAACTATTAAATATTCATTACAACTGTATATTAACACTGCTGTTAAACTAATTTAACACCAGCCACTCATTTAAGTGTGGGTCTTTCTGTTGACTTCACCAAGTGATATCCCAACATTGGGGTTGATTTTTGGTGACCAAAATGTGTTTAGTACTCTTTCCATCCCACAGCTTCCATTCATGTGTCTGTTTTCCCCCATTCCTGGCTGCTGGCTCTCACTGAGCCATTTGTAGGTGTATTGAGGTGGTCTGAACTCCTTCTAAATCCTCATACTGCATTATTTCAGTGGGTTGGTTTTCAGCTTCAGAAGAGACCAGATTATCACTATGGGCATCACTAAGGTATCATTTAGGATGTCTCTAACACATTTTATAGCCAATGTTCAAATGATCTTAATTTTCTGCAACTACATTTTTTACCTCTAATTTTGTTAGGTGGGTGATATGTGTGGTTTTTTTCATTGTTTCATGTAGCTAACTATAAAGTACGATCCTTTTTCAAGCAAATAAACAGTAATGCTAAAACCATGTCTTTAGGTGTTCCCGGGACATAGCTGTGTTGTTGTGCAACAAATCAACTGCCTTGTACTGCCTGGGCAAATGGAGGGAATCAATGCTGTTAGCCCGCCAGAGCTTACAGTGGGATCCAGACTATGTTAAGGTATTCAGATGCTTAAGCTGACAGTTTTTCATGCCTTTTTGTTTTGATTTTGTACGAGTGCCATTATCTTCTTTTTATTGTGCTTTGGGTTTGCGGCATGATGAGTAAATATAGCGTAAAATTCCAGAATTGGTGTTTGATTCTATACATAAGCGTCAGATTTACTGCCGTTATAGTGCATTTAATAAAGTGAAGCAGGTCTTGTTTGCGCCAGGAGATGCTGGTTCTCTCTGGGTCCCAACAAGAGATGCACCAATCCTTTCAAGAAATGTAACTGTTAATATCCCAAACAAGGTTACATGTTAATAAGTCTCTAGTTTCTGGGGGCAGTACGTGGTGATTGAGGTCACACTGTATTTCCAGTGGATAGAACAATACACTACACTTAGCTTGTGATTAAGTACACAGTGATTAAGTGCACATTGACTCAAATAGTCATCTGTTAGGAATAAGTAGGAGTGCTACTGTATTTATGATATGGAAGAATAGTCTTGGATTGGCTTTTTTGTGCAATAAACAGTCTTCTGGTCAAACCACTGAAGAGTCCCAGAGACTTTAGTAGGAGGTACTTGATTTAGATATAGTAAAATTGCATCCAAATATCCATTTAACTTATGCTGTGTTGCAGCCTGCCAGTTGTCTGATTTGAACAAATTAACTCCATTGTGACTCTGAGCTGGTAAAACCTAATTCAGGGGTGAATATAAACACATTCAGGTGCCATTGGCTGACGAATAGATGCGTTGTAGAATGCCATTGAAAAATGGCACTGGTGTGGAGACATAAATGTATGTGCTGGACCTTGTGACACAGAAAAACCCAGTCGTGTCCAGAGGAGGTTAACATACAGCTGCTGAAAATACGTCTTTCATCCTGTAGTTATTTTCCAAGTTTTGTATTTTAGGATTTATCACTTGTAGTATCTGTGGTAATATCAGTAACATATTGTGAATTTCAAGGGATTAGAACAGAATAGTTTATTGCACTTTTTTTTATCTGTGTATAAAAAGCTCTATAAAATAGTACTACATGTCGTCTTTATAACATAATGAGAGAATTAAAAAAAATTACAACTTTTTTTTGTAGTAAATATCTCTGAATATTTTATCAGCATCTTTTTGTTCTTTTTTTTTTTTTTCAGGCTTATTATAGAGCTGGCTACTCATTCATCATGTTATCAGAGTCTTATGAGGCAGTTTCTATGTTTCACAGAGGTTTGGTTCTCCTGAATTCTTCTGCGGATCGAACTCAGATTGCTGAGTTTATAGCAGGAATCTTCATAAGTGTCAATGGTAAACTCAAATTAATTTTTCTAAGGGCCTTTCAATAGTGATGACAACACTTAGTAGCATGTGCTTTTAAGATCATTCCTTTGATCTTGTAGTGCCTTGGGTCTGTTCGAGGATTATGAATATATTGAGGATGTGGTGAACTTGGTCCAGTTTGTATGCAGCATATGCCAACAATCTCAAACACTGCAGGGAGGGAGTTGTCTAACAGGAACATGTCAATTATGGAGTAGTTAGAAAAGGTAAAAATTTAGAGTCAGGGAGATTAAAGTAGAGATTTGGAGCTCCAGATCCTGGAGGCTTTAAGTGGATTTTGTCCAGACTGCTTTGCTTTTCTTTTAGCTAGGCAGATCTGAAAATAATTAGAAGATAGGCAGTTTAAACTTTTTTACAGTGCAGTGTATTTTCCTCAGCTAATAATGGACAGCAATGAGAAGAGGAAATGTGGCCTTCCTGAGGCATTGTGTGGGTTTTTATGAGCAATGTCCACCCTATGTCTCCCAGCCCTCTCCTCATTCTCTCCTCCTCTACTTGCTTTTTTAGTCTGTTTAACATGCTTTGTCTGATAGGCCCACAGACATGCCAGGAGATTTCAGGCTGTGCCTCTGCTGCCTTTTTTTAAGCCTGTAGCCCCATGTTAAGGTCCTTGGTTAGTTGTTGCACAGTCAGTAGTTGGTTGACCCACAAGGGAAAGAACTGCCACGAGATTCACAATGTCTTGGGGCTTTGAGGTGTTTCTTGAGAGCAGGGATTAATTCTTTTCCCCTTGTTTCGTGAAGTCTGGCTACTGATAACGGTGCTGAATCAGTTGAGCGACCAGCGTTTCTTACGCCCCCACTGGGCAATCCCCTGGGTATTAATTAATCAGTGCTAAAATGACTACGGTGTGATGCAGTGATTTAGTTGGAGACTCCAACCTTTGAAGTGTTGTGTATGCCAAATAGTTTTCTCTATTGCTTATTCTTGCAGATGAACGAATCTTGCCGCCAACTTTTCACCCTGCATATGATTATATTTTTAATGCAAGTTTTGATGCACTGATTTGGCAAGCAGTGATAGAAAGGCTGGCCCAGAAAGGGAAGTGGCGGGTAAGTGTGTCACCATGTCACTGTGTCATGGTGCATGATGGGCACTCATGTCTTACCTCTTCTTCAGCATAAGCTTGTGTTAGCTTTAAAAGCCCAACTGTTGTTGAATATACGTTGCTGCCTGGTTCAGATGTCTTGATTTTTAAGACTTTGGAAAATGCTTTTAGTGGTAAATAATTTCTGAAATTCATTTCTGAAAGGGATATGATGGACTTGAAATCCTGATTGTCTCTTGCTGCTATCTGTTGTCTCTCTTATAGTGCCACCTAGAGTCATTGTTCAATTCAATAATATTCAAATTAGAGGGGAAAAAATACGAATTTATTTGTGGTCCCTTTTACTTTTCCTTCTGTATGACAAGCTGGATTTTTGAAACTGTCTGTGAAAGACCCGCAAATAAAGGAGCATCTCAATGGAAGTACATGGTTGTTAAACAAAACCAGATAATTTAGAAAAACCAGAAGGTAGATCACCTGTAATTATTTCAATCCTCCTTTCTCAAGTAACTGGGAAAAAATGATCCTTGTCATAGCTACACCCATATGGGATGTTACTGGTGAGGTGCTGGCAGCAGGGGCTGCGGGGCACCTGTGAGGAGTGGCCAGAGCTGTTCCACTTCCAGCTGGCTCTGATGGCCCTGTTCTAGGGCATGGCTCAGCCAAGGTGGTGGTGCCTCAGAGAAAGTGGGTTTTAAAAAGAAAGGACCCACTTGCTTTCTAAACTCCTCAGAGAGGTGTCTGGGTGTGGCTGGATCCAATCCTACTCTTGGACTTGAGAATCGTTTATGTTTTAAGGATTATAAATGTGTAATTGAGCCTTTATATGGCTTTGTCTCACAGGATTAAGAATAGCAAACCAAATATATCTATATGAGTAAAATAAATTACTTAAATGATAATAATGATAATGATCAGACTAAAATACTTTAATCAGAATTATTTATTACACAGTATAGATAGTTATTACAGTTAGTAAGTATAGTATACTATTTATTGAAGTAATATTGAAGCAATGGTATTAAAGATAGCAAAACAGTTATTAAGTAGAGATTGATGTTACTCACCCATGCCAGTGGCCATGGGCAAGCCTGTTTTGCTCGGCCTCCAGGAGTAACCTTGAGGGGATCTCCACACATGCGCCAGGAAGGGGTATGTTAGAAGACTCTGCCTTTAAAAAGTGTGACTGTGCTTTTAGAGTATAAGGAGGCTGTCAGTCAGGTCTTTCTAGGCTGGCTGTGTCAGCTTAACAGCTTTAGATAAGTATCAGTAGTATCACCTGTTGGTTCCTTTATCAGGAACTTTGCTGCATGGCCACTGGAATCAGTTTCTGTTAGGAAACGTTTTTCACATCCTCAGAATGTGTATCTTTGGGATTGATAAGTCAGGCTGGACTCCACATTCTTCAACACCATAAGCAGTGTGACTCTGCCTTCTCTATCCATCACTGATAGCTTTTACAAATGAGGTAAAGTTCAAGGTATTTTACCACCACTTAGGGTAGAGTATCCTGCTACATAGCCTGTGGAGAGACCATGAAGGAATAGGCTTCTGATAGTAACCACAGCCTGTGGAGGACCCACACTGGAGCTATAGACTCTCTGCAGCCCCATGTTCCCTGTCCAAACCCCCTACTGTAGGTAGGGACATCTTCCACTAGATCAGATTTCTTAAAGGCCTGTCCAACCTGATCTTCAACACTGTTAAGGATTAGGCAGGCGGTGCTTCTCTGGGCAGCCTGTTCCAGTGCCTCACCACCTGTATAATAAAAAATTTCTTCCTTATCTTCCTTATCTTCCAATCAAAACCTATTCTCTTTCAGGTTAAAGCTGTTGCCTCTTTGGCAGCAGTCCTATCCTGTTACTAAAGGCCATGTTAAAGAGTCTTTCTTATAAGCCCCCTTTTTATTTTGGCTTTAATGCAATGAGGTTTCCCTGAAACCTTCTCCAGGCTGAATAACCCCAACTTTCTCAGCCTTTCATCATAGGAAAGGTTCTCCATCCTGCTAATGATTTTTGTGGCCTTCCTCTTGACTCAATCCAACAGATCCATGTATTTTCTGTGCTGGAGACCCCAGATCTGGATGCAACATTCCATGTTGGTCTCAGCAGAGTAAAGAGGGAGAGTCACCTCCCTTGACCTGCTGACCTTGTTGCTTTTCATGCAGCTCAGGATACTGTTTGTTGCCTGGGCTGCAAGCGCACATTGCTGGCTTTTATCCTATTTTTCATCCACCATTATCCCCCAGGTCCTTCTTCCCCAGTCTGTATTGATACTGGGGATTGCCCTGACCCAGGTGAAGCACCTTGCACTTGGCCTTGTTGAACTTTCTGGGGTTCCCATGGACCTGCTCCTCAAGCCTGTCAGAGTCCCTCTGGATGGCATCCCTTCCCTTGAGCATTACCAACTGCATCACTCAGCTTGCAGCTTGCCACCTGCAAACTTCCTGAGCCATTGAGGGCACCCTGCAATCCCACTGGCAACATCATTGGTGAAGACAGCGAATAGTGCTGGTCCCAGTACAGGCCAGTAGTGAGGGACACCACTCACTACTGGTTTCCACTTGGACACTAAGCCATTGACTACAGTTCTTCAGGTGCAGCTATCCAGGCAGTTCCTTATCCATCCAACAGTCCATTCATTGAACCCATATCTCTACAATTTAGAGCTAAGACTGTTGTGGGGAACTGTGTCAAAGGCCTTAAAAAAGTCCAGGTCAATGGCATCCATTGTCCTTCCCTTGTACTCTGGTGAAGTGTGGTGGGTTTTCAAGGAGCAAGGTAAAGTTTTTTAGAAAAACTGGGAAAATGAAAGAAAACTGAAGATACAGTATTTATTACTTGCTTTCTGCTTGGGATGTTGGTGTTAGCTGGGGAGTCTTGTCCCCCTGAATGCAAAGGTCCATTCCTAAAGCAAAGGGTTACTTCCAGGTACTAGAAGTATTTCAAGTATTGGAGAATCTTAGGGCCTAACCTTTTTACATGGTTTTTATTTCTGAGGAAACTTTCATTACTTGTAAGTTCCCACACTCCACTGTGTATTATATGAATTCAGCTGAAAATTAGAAAGGGAGATTCAGTTGTGATCTTACAAAGAGAGCTGAAATATTGTTAGCCTGCGTTGGCTTTCCAACAAGATCTGATGAGGCAGGGAAAAACAAAATTTTAAGAGTGCTTATTAAGAGCGTTAATGTTTGGGGTCTTTTTTGCAGTCTTGTCTGTTGTTGTTGTCTGAGAAGCAAGCGCTGCCCCATGATCTCAGAGTTAACCAGGTATCTCTGAAGAATCTCTTTGAGGTAAAGTAGTGACTTACTATTTTTTCCTTGTATTTATTTATTTTCTTCCTAATCACTTCAGAGAGAGATTTTCCATCTTGAACCAAGAAAAATAAAATGAAAAATAATATATGGAGGTTATATGATTATGCTTTATCATCTATTCGTTTGAAAATGTAATTTTATGTATTGTAATATTTCTGTATGAAATCTAGTATTTCCAAGGTGTATTAGTATTACTAAGGTGTAGTTGGAGACTGGCTGTGAGCCAGGAGCTGCTGGGAGTTCACCAGCTCTTCAACTCAGGAGCAACCAGTGTCCCCAGCAGTGACATACCAGCTTTTTAAAAGCATCTCCCAATGTTTGTTGTAAATTGAGAAATTCTATTGGGCTTTATCATAGAATTCTAGAATTATTTGGTTTGTAAGGGATGTTAAAGATCATCTAGTTCCAGCCCCCTGCCATGGGCAGGAACACCTTCCCCTACACTAGATTGCTCGAAGCCCCATCCAGCCTGGCTTTGAACACTACAAGGATGGGGCATCCACAGTTTTTCTGGGCAAATTGTTCCAGTGCCTTATCACCTTCACAGTAAAGAATTTCTAGATTTCATACAGTTTCTTTCCTGACAGGAACTTTGGAAGACATTAGCTGTAGGCTGCACATTATCTTTGCTTGCCCTTTACTGGCTGGCAAATTAAGGTTTATTGGTGGAATATGCCAGGATTTGCCATTTGGTTGTTACAGTGCTTGTAGTACTTCTGTCATAGTAGTTTCAAATTGGTGCTTTTTCCATAAATGTGTTTCAGTTAGGTGCCTGACAGAGTGAGCAGGAGTAAATCTGAGAAAGAAGAGTAATGGAAAGGAAATGAATCAACATCTCTTGGCAGGCTTGTGTTTGGAGGTAGCAGAAGAATTAGTGAATGGATATATGCAAGCGTGTCTTGGTTGGGCATCATTAGGCAGGTGTGCTGTGCTAATGCCAGCAGAGTAACTTCACACTGGCAATAATACATGGCAACACAGCAGAAGTCCCATGCAGAATGTCTTAGCAAAGTGTATTCCTGGGCAAGCAAAGCAAAATGCCTCATTGAGACAGGAAGAGAAAGGTGGGCAGCTTTTACAAAATAGTTTGTCCTTTTTTGTTGAATTGGCCCAACCAGTCGTACCTATTCTAGTGGGTTTGTTGTACATATGGGAAGCTGAAGGAACAAGATGCAAAATCCCTAAGTACTGATTCTCTTTCGAGAAACTTAGAAAATGTGGCTTTCTGACAACTCGAACTTACCCTGCTGCTGCTACATTCTCCTTGTAATCTGTTGTATTTTGATCTGATAACTGTGCTCAAAGAGTAATTCTTGCCAGTCAAAATTTGGCATGAGGTATTAGAAAAAAGATTTATTTGTAAATGTTGGAAGCATATGTGAAGACTGCTATTTAAAAAGATGACTGGCACAAATGTAGAAGTTTTGTCTGAACACTGTTTCCGACCACCTCCTCATGTCCTGATCTTTCTGGCGTATTATCTCTACTTCCATCTGAGCTTCCTCTGCACACCTCCAGAGTACCCTATATTGCTGCACCTCTTGTAGACTGTGCTTCATGTTCATTAAGTACTTGCTAGAACTTACTTTTTAAGTTCAGTTGGCTTCTGCTTAGGCTGTGTGCTTTCTCAGAATCCCAGAATCATCAAGGTTGGAAGAGGCCTTCAAGATCAACCCAGCACCTCCATAATCACCCCTAAACCCCATGTGCCACATCCAGATGCCTTTTGAACACTTCCAGAAGTGGTGACTCCACCACCTCCCTGGGCAACTTATTCCATTGCCTAACCACTCTTCCAGTGAATTTTTTTTCCTAATATCTGATCTGAACCTCCACTGGCACAACTTAAAGCCATTTCCTCTCCTTTTTTCACCTGGGACATGGCAAAAGAGACCAATCCTCACCTGGCTACAACCTCCTTTCAGCTAATTGTAGAGAGCAATGAAGTCTCTCCTGAGCCTCCTTTTCTCCAGGCTAAACACCCCCAGCTCCCTCAGCCTCCCCTCATCAGGCTCGTGCTCCAAACCCTTCTCCATCTCCATTGCCTATTTCTGGACACACTCCAGCACCTCAATGTCTTGCTTGAAGTGAGGGGCCCAGAACAGAACACAGGATTCNCTTTTTTCACCTGGGACATGGCAAAAGAGACCAATCCTCACCTGGCTACAACCTCCTTTCAGCTAATTGTAGAGAGCAATGAAGTCTCTCCTGAGCCTCCTTTTCTCCAGGCTAAACACCCCCAGCTCCCTCAGCCTCCCCTCATCAGGCTCGTGCTCCAAACCCTTCTCCATCTCCATTGCCTATTTCTGGACACACTCCAGCACCTCAATGTCTTGCTTGAAGTGAGGGGCCCAGAACAGAACACAGGATTCAAAGTGTGGCCTCATCAGTGTCAAGTACAGGGGGATCATTGCTGCCCTGTCCTGCTGGGCACACTATTCCTCTAATCAGTCTGTTGGAGTGAGTCCAGGGGAGGCCATCAAGACAATCAGAGGGATGGAGGAGGCCCTCTCCTGTGAGGAAAGGCTGAAAGAATTGCAATTGTTTAGCCTGGAAAAGAGAAGGCTTTGGATTGACCTAGTTGAGGCCTTCCAGTACCTGAAGGGAGCCTACAAGAAAGATGGTTGAGAGGCTTTTTTTAAGGGCACGTCAAAATTTAAAGAGAACAAGGTGAAGTGGCTTCAGACTGAAAAAGAGTAGGTTTAGATTAGATATTAGGAAGAAATTCTTTACTCAGAAGTTGCTGAAGCACTGGAATGGGCTGCTCAGAGAAGTTGTGGATGCGCTGTCTCTTGAAGTGTTTAAAGCCAGGTTGAATGGAGTTCTGAGCAGCCTGGTGTAGTGAAAGATGTCCCTGCTTGTGGCAGGGATGTTGAAACTAGATGATCTTTAAGGTCCTTTCCAACCCAAGCCATTCTATGAAATAGTTTCATTTTACGGTGGCTATGGCTTGCTTGTTCTTGTTCCACTGATTCTTGTCCTGAAAATATGGAAAATATTAAAAAAGAAATGCTTTTTGTGTATGTAAAAATAATGTGTTGTAATTGTTCTCTTTGTTACCAGACTTCTGAGCTGTATGGTCATGGTGAGAAGCTGCAGGAAGTAGCAGAGTTAGTCAAGTGGCTGATTTCCATTGGGGCGAAGGCTGAGTCCATCGGAATGTATCCACTGCATGCTGTTATCAGACTGTGTATCAAAGCAAGTGAGTGATATCTGCAGCTAAAATAAAACCATGCTGGCTTTTATCAGAGAACTGACAGCTAGGCTGTTTTTAAATTGAAAAAAATGCCAACAGCTCACATCAGATAATCTAGATATCACCTTACACATCCCAATAAAGCACTCTTTTAGAAATGTTGTAAACACACTCTTTGATCACCCATGCCTGATATTAGTGGAAACCTAATATGTTATTCTTTTTTGTGATTTGAATCAAAAGAGTGATTGATATGGGTCTTTTGTAACCCAAATATATCAGCTTTGAAAAAGGTACATATTTCTTCCTGCCATCTCAGTGTGGAGCAACAGTTGCTTTGTGTGTAACAGAGTCATGAGTCAACCTTATATTTGCATCTTGCCACTCCATAGGGAAAAAACCCCAGGATCTGTTTCTGTAAGTGTGATTTTTTTTATACTTTCAGCAAAGAACCATCTCTTCAGATGGTTACTGACTTGGAGGCCGGAGCTGAAGGATAGGATCAACCAGAAGGACAGAGATGGACATACCCTGCTGCATATTGTGGCCTCTTCCAGTGAATATTCACAGAAACGCAGTAAATACAATTTTTTTTTTTTTGTGTGCGTGTGTGTGTGTGTGTGTGTGTGTGTGTTGTTTTGTTTTCATATGGAAAAATCTATAATGGAAGAAAGTTTCAGACCCTGGTGTTTACTGTTTCATGCTAAGGAAGAAAAGGAGAAAGTATCTGAATGTAGACATGTAGTGGCAACTGACATTTAAACATTTCAAGAGTTTCTTTTTAAATTTGTGTGCCTGATGTGTGTCCATTTCCTTTGCTCTTTAGTTTGGCTGCTTAGGACTTTCTCACAAGTATGCTGCAGTTTTTAGAATCATAGAAGTTACCTTCTAAATTTTGATGTGCCCTTAAAATCATGTTAGACCACTTAGAGGCCCAAAACAAAGAGTTTTAAATATCTAACAGCAAAAAGCTGTGATGTGAACATTCCTAATAACAATTTTGAGTCAAAATTGTGAACATATTGGGAATTTATTTGCCACAGACATGCTCAGACAAACAACAATTTTCAGACATTTATATACACTATAACATCTAAGACTTTTTCATAGATGCTCTCAAAAATCCATCCAATTTATTGCATCATGGTATAGGTGTTTTGTTTCACTTAATTACCATCAGAACATCTCATCTATCTTTGTTTAATGGATAACCAAGTTTGATCCAGCTAAACAGTGCTTTATTAAATTTACTGCCCTGGTTAGAAAATTACTGTTGATTAAGTTTTCTGGGGTGTACAAGTATATGAAGTGTCTCCCTTACTGCACCTGCGGTGTATTAATCATGTTTTCTGGGGTGTATAAGCCTTTGACTCTTTAACTCTCTCAAGGTATCTTTCTTGTTCTATGGCATCTAATTGATCTCTAGTTATAGGATAACCATTACACAATCCTTTATTGAATTTTGTTCTTGAACTATTGATTAAGTTCTCTAAGGGGTGTGGGTCCATGGAGTTCCTTTCTGCAGGTCAGTGAGGTAATTTCTCAGGGTTTTCTACTGACACTCAACCTACACATATCTAAATTAAAACCAGCTAAAATAACACAGTCAAATACTGCTTAACTAATTAAACATAGTCCATTACAAAGTCACAAAATCACAAAAATCCTGGCTAAGATATAAGTCACTACCAGGCCTTTCCTGTTCTTTTAAATAGGTGAAAATTTAAGGCCTAGATAGCAGTGTGCCTTGTCAAAGGAGGAAAATGAAATGCTTTCCTTCACAGTTTCTGTGGGATTTATGTTAGCCTGCCTTTTTTCCTTGTGTTTCTTACTCTGCCCACGAGGTGGCAACAGGAAGCAAACATCAATGCCGAGGTAACTCCAGACTTTTGGGTCGATGTTTGAAGTTTATTTAGTAATATTGGTATGGTATTTATTACATAGAGAGCATATATTTTTAATATATATGTATTTGTTAAAGTTTATCTCTTTATATATGATATATATTTTTAGAAGACGTGTATCTTTATATGTGTTTATTAAAGTTTATTTCTTTATAGCTATATATTATAAATGTTACAAATCATATAATTGCGTAATCACTAAGTTTGGAAAAGGTCTCTAATATCTTCAAGTCCAACCTTTGACTGATCTCCACACTGTCAGGTTACTACACTGGAAAAGTTTAGATTTTTTAAAGTTAAAATTATGCTAGAAATTGTGCCAGGTGATTGGAAATAAAAGGAAAACAGAACGAAAGTCCTGAACAATGTGAATTATTCTTCCTCTAATTTTTATTCATATATTGCTTTAGGACAAACAGAAGATGTGATCATGCTCCTGAATTTTGGGGTTGATCCCACTGTTCCAGATGCACGGTCAAGATATGTCATAGATATCTTGAAAAAGAACAAAAACTTTGATGCTGTAAAAGAAGTCAGCAAGCATATTGAGAAACACACTTCCTCTGGGAAACAGACAGGTACTATACGCATTGTGTGCTTTTCCTGTTTTAAAATTACAAAATTAAATTAAAATTTTGTACCTTTGGTTTTTAATTTTTTTGATTTCAAATAAGTAAGTGTGGGTGTGTTTTATTAACTTTCCCTGTGAGTTGTCACCGTGATCTCCTACCAGTCAATAGTGAACATTTTGTGCTTGCCTGAAGGCAGCTGCTGTCCAAGTGGTGTTCAGATCAAGCTTGGCATAAAGCAAAGTTTCTAGGCTACATTGCAGTTTTCATGTGTGTATTGCATATAAGTTTATTCGAAAACACTGGGTTTCACTGTACTTGGATCTTACTGCTCCTTGGCAAAGAAATTCACAGGTTTTTTTCTTTACGGTGGAGATCTCTGCTCTGGAGAAGGTTTCATCCCAGTGGTTCTCAGTTAGGAAGTTAACACCAATACCTCTGTGGTGATAATTGCCTTGGTTGGCATTTCAGGTTGTACAGCTGTCTTTTGTGGCCAGGGTTTTTTTGAGACTGAACAAACAGTTAATTTTTTGATTTTTGGTTTTTATTTTTTGGCAATGCACAGCCTGCAGTAGTTTTCTAAACATAGCACAAATCAGAGGCTGGAGATTAAGGCCCAGCTTTACAGGTCTGAGGTTAGTCCTTCTTTCTGAAAAGATTACCAACTTTGTCTCTCTCTTTCTCCTAAGAACTAAAGCTACTGTTTTTTTTGGTCTTTGATGTGTCTGAATTCCTTAAAGCTTTTAGGAAAGAGAGGCCAAGTCTTTCAGTGTTTATTTTAGAGCATTTATTGGGACATCATTTCAAATCTGGTATTTCCCATTACATAAATATCTCTTAAACTTGTAGATAACATTTTGGTGTGGTGTATTTTTTTTTTTTTTGGTTTTTAATTTTAAGAGGACAAATTCTTGTATGGCTTTATTTTTTAAATGGCTCTGAGACAAGCTCAGGACAACTCATTAAAAGTGTACACTGCAAACATTACTGGGTTTGGTAATCCAATCTAAAAATTGTGGACAATGAGATAATTGCGAGGCAGCATTTTCCTGCCTGTGTACAGAAGCTATAACAATTTTCAGCCTAGTGTATGATGGTAAATAGAGTCATGGTTTGATCTCAGCTGGCAAATAAGTACCAAGCAGCCCTTGACTGACCTCCCCCTCCCTGCCGTAGTGGGTTGAGATAACAACAGTTTAAAAATTGAAACAAAGTAAATTACTATCACTCCTATTATTATTACTATTAAAGTTATGAAGAGGAGAAAGAGAGAGGAATAAAACCCAAGAAACACAAGTGATGCATGCTACAATTGCTTACACCCCACTAGCCAATGCCCTACCTGTCCCCAAGCAGCAATGGTCCCTTTGTGACCAGTTCCCCCCGATTTATGAACTGAACATGACATTCTATAGTGTGGAATATCCCTTTGGCCAGTTCAAGTCAGCTGTCCTGGCCATGCTCACTCCCAGCTTCTTGTGCTTGCTGGCAGAGCATGGGAAACTGAGAAGTCCTTGACTTAGGGTAAGCTCTGCTCAGCAACAACCAAAACGTCAGTGTGCTGTCAACAGTATCATCCTACATCCAAAGCATGGCACTGTGCCATCTACTAAGAAAAATAACTCCATCCCAGACAAAACCAGGACAAGAGTGTATTTGATGAAAGTATCAAATATCCTTTGGGGTCGGAAATTCATCACAGGACTGGCATTGGCAATGAGAGTTTCAGCCATCTGATTTTAATCTGCCACTACACATTCCTTAGAGCTCTGAGATGTAATGTATTACAGTCTTGCCCTGAAAACACACTGGCAAGAAAGTGGATTTTCAATTTGTGTAATGTTTTGCAGGAGAGAATGAAAGTGCCACAGCTGATACAGATTCTCTCCAGGATGTTCTGGAACAGTTTGTCCAGTTCTACAGGTGTGAAAATGGAGCACATAATAAAAACGTATTGAAGGAAGATGCAGTTAAACGATTTCTGAAATGGCTGTCTTCTGTGAAAGGTGCAGTGAGTTCCCATTTCTCTCTTTCCTAAAACTTAATTGCTGTGAAAAATGTGTTTGATGCTAACATACACTTATTGCCCTTTTACCCTTTTTTCTCTTATCTGTTTCTGTAACTTTTATTACTGGAATAATGTGCTTTTAATTATGTTTAATGTCGTGTTTTGCACTCAGAACCAGTGGAATATGCACAGAAATTCATGATGCATCAAAATGTTCAAACTTAGGTGGCTGACAGCATAAGGATGGAAAGATGCATTTTTTTGTTCCTTTCTTTCAGTTTAATGAGTTAATTATCCTGAAATTAGTTTACAGTGATGTGGATTTCATTATACGGCTTCGAGTGAGTTATATTGTCTTGACTGTCTTGCAGAAATTCCTGAAGAAATCTCATGCAACATCTCCAATGCCTGTGCTAACAGCTTCATAAAACAGTTGCTGGGGAAGCAAATGTGGCATAAAGTTTTGCTGCTGCTAACAGGGAAAGCCAGTGGGGAAAATCCATCAGGAGGTGGACTCTTCAAAACCTGCAGTCTTTCAGATGTTGACATTGGCAACATTATCCAACAGTGTGAAAAATCGGATACACAAGTGCATCTCATAAGATGCTTGCTTGAACGAGGAGGTGAAAAACTGCAATATTAATGTGCTATAAGAGAGCTAGTATGTTATTTGACATGTTTGGAGTAACATGGTCTCAGAAATACCACCACACGGGGTTTTTTGTGGCTCTGTATAATTGCAGCAGCTTGTTGGAGTGCAGTACAATGGCTTCATCTGCTGTGTGGAACACGGGAAGCTCGTAAGGCTACATGGGTGGAAGATGTTTATCAAATGAAATTTGTCTGTTAGGGTTGGTAACAGACCAAGGATTATTGTTGCTCCTTCACCCATGGTTTCATTTGGGTCTTAATTCTTGTATCTTCAGCCACAATATTGTTGCAGCAGAAGCTGTAAAAAACGGTCTTTGGGTTCAGTCTGCTGTTATGCTACAAGTAACTGACTGCTTTGTTGATTTTGAAGGCATGACCAGATTTTTTTTTTTTTTAACTAGTGTAGACATCATTCTTCTGGTTTTGCATGCGGTTATTCCTAGGATCACTCTGCCATTTATCATGTAATCTTATGGCTTGATGTTAGCTGTAAGTTATGGATACATGGTCCTGCTGAAGCTTTGTGAATGCCAGAGGTGCAAGGAGGCCTCATGTTTTAGTCAGTGAGTAACTGACTTGGAGAAGATATGTTCTGGCCTTTATGTCTTCCTGTCACAACAGAAGGACTGGTTGGTCAGCTTAATGGGATACAAGGGGAAATGGTGAAGATCTTCTGAAGTCAAAAAGTATTTTAACAGATACATGTAAAAAGCTGGCAGAAAACCCCCCTGTAACCTGCCTGGCAATCAGCATCTGACATCATCTGTTTAAAACTTTCTGTAGCTAGCAGATCTGCAGATCTGGTGTATCAGATTTAAGCCCTGATATTTTCCTGTCCTTCACACCAGCTCTGCCAGATGGGATTGGAACCAATTCTGAAATACCACTGAAAATATGCCTCAGAAAGAATTATTTTGAACTGGTATATGTGCTGCTGACCAAAGGTGCAGATCCTCGAAACCTATCCATTACACAAGGAGATACTCCTTTGCATGCTGCAGTTTTCATCTGTTTAAACAATAAAGGTAAGGCATTTGCTGTTGAAAATACCCCCATATCTCTTCTGCTGCTGCAGGGCCAGCTGATCAGGATATCTGACTGTGTCTCACTCAGCCCCCAAAGTCTGCAGACCAGAGGACACACACCAGTCTTTGTTAAGCTGATGTGTTCTGCTTTGTGGCTGCGGTGCCTGGGACTGTGAGGAGAGGTAATGCCAGCTCAGGTGACATGGGGGAATCAAGGAAGGCTCCTCCTTGAAACTCTGTAAAATGAGTGCTATGTGGGAATGATGTAAATTGGAAGTATGTTGGAAGAAACAAAGGTAAAGTTAGAGCAATAGAAGTAGACTTTGAAGGAAATCCTACCGTGGCATCTGCAATCTGTTTGTCAGTTTTTGTTCAGTCGTAAATCAAGCGAAGTTTTCTTCAGGGGAGAAGTGAGTGAAAGAACTGTAGAGCTTACATAAAAATAAAAAAAATGAGGATAAACTGTGAAATTAAGCCCCCAGATCAGGTTTGACTTTCAGTTATCAAAAAATACATTTTTGAGTTGAAGGATTAAAGGAATTTAAAATACTGAATTTACTGATTTTTAAAAGCACAAACAGTTCATTGAAAGGCTTTAGAGAGCTTAAAAGCATAGGTAATGCCAGTTCTCATTTTTAAATCAAAAGATCAAGAAGGCTAGTGACAATATGTTCTCTTAAATATTTTTCACTATTTGAAGTTTCTGATGTGCAATTTCTTTACAATGATTTTGATGTGTCCCTATTTTACAGCTCAGAAAGAAATGTTTCACATACATTGTCTCATATAAATCACATATATTATCTGGATGAAATCCAGAAAGTTGTAGAATATATATGTAATTTTTTTTTCCCCAGGGAGGTATCTAATCTTGTTTTGTCGGAAGTTGCTCCAGGGACCTCAAATATCAAGAAATAATTGGGATTTCCTGCAGGTTATTTTAGTAAAGCTAAGTTATCTGCAGCAGATTACTTCTGGGTGCCATATTAAAGTGAACCAGATGGCCCCAGAGCACTACCTCGAGCTGCTGCTTGTCTGGATGACAGGTCACCAGTGTCCCTTGGATAGCAGTCAGGGCTGATGTTGGAAAATGAACAAATCTGTCTGTACCCAGAGGTTAAAAAAGGAATGAAATTGACTGATGCTATGGGAATAATTGCAGAACTAGGGATTTCTAAAGCTTTACTGCCTTTGTATTGTTTTCCCTGAATCTTGGGAAAGCTCAATTTTGAGCTGTTCCAGAGAATTATGCTTTACGAACATAATTTTTTTTTAAACAAATTGATTTTGATTTACTAGCAGCAAAAAAAAAAAGTGTTAAAAATTGTTGGCATACAACACAGCCTTCTAGTGATTTTGTTTTGTTTGTTTTCCCAATTTCAGATGGCACTGGTTTCAACATCCTGAACTATCTACTTGATCTCTTTGCTTCAAGACCATCTGACTTTCCATATCTTAATCCAAACACACAAGATGAGAGCGGAAATACAGTGATGCACATTGTTTTCCAGAGAGGGTTTTCAAAGCAGACTAAGAGAATAACTGAGTTATTGGCAAAATTTGACATTAACTTTAATATTAAAAACAAATCAGGAAAAGATGTGATGCATAGAATTAAAAAAAGAGATCAACTGCTGCTTGCCTGGAATAATGCTGCACTGGAGAAGAAGAGGCACCGCCAAGATAGAGCAGGGCAATTGGTTAAAACACCTAAGCCCATTCCAGCCTCTGAGATTTCACAGTCAAAGAGCACGGGGCATTCTTTGTCTGAGTTCTCATTAAAGGCACCATCTGGCAATTCAGTGCCTAATGATTTGAAAACCCCATGTTCTGTAAAAACAAAAAAAGGTCAGTTGGCAAAGCAGGAAGCAGAAGGAATAAACAGCCCCTTAACACTGCAGGAAAGTCTAGTGCAGGCAATCACAGCTTTAATTCAGCAGTTGAAGGTGAGCGACACCCTGAAAAAGGATCATTCTCTGGTGCAAAAGCTGTCTTCAGCCCAGACTAATTTGGAAGAGGGAAGAAGTTCGTCACAACCTTGTGGAAATGTAGCTCATCCTGAAAGAAAAGGGGATGACTGGGAGAAAAAGAAGGGAGTGGGGGAATTTAGTATGGCCCTGCCTAATGGACAGAAGGAAGAACTAGAGGAAGAAAAGATGAAGAGCCTGGATATTGAGGCATATGTGCAGGAGTTTGATAACATGACTTGGGAAATAGAGTGCACTCCTGAAACGCTCAAGACTTTGAGCAGCAAAGCTGTGCCTCATTATATGAAAGCTAAAACTATAATGACAATTAAGCGGCTTGGCAACGGGGAATGGTCTAAGGGCCTCCAGAAGCCACTGAAACACTTGAAAGCTGATATCCAGCTGTATGAAGCCAAACTGGGCAAAGGTGCAAGAATGCTGTGGGAACTTGCGATTGACTTTTCTCCTCGTTGCAGTGAGAGTCCAGAAAAGATCATGGAGACAGAACAGACCAAAAGTCGTCCAGAAAAATCAGGTAGAGTTTACACAGAAATAATTAGAATTTGGGCCATTGTTCTTGACCACTGCAAGCTGAACCGTGCCTTAGAAAATATATGTGTTTCCTACAACCGTGGCTTATCCTGTGTTTTGAGGAAAAAGCTCAAGGGTATAAATGAAGGACATCAGAACCACAGTGTGACAACACAGAAGCGTGTTCCACGTTGTTATGTTGAAGACATGGAGGCAGAAAAATCAAAAGAACATACCATGCCTGAGTATTTCCCTCCAGCCAGTCCAGCAGAACTGGAATACAATATAATGAAATTTCACAGCTTCAGTACTAACATGGCACTTAACATTATAAATGATGTGCAGTCTTCCGTTGATTACCCTTTCCGTGTTGGGGAGTTGGAGTATGCAGTAATTGATCTCAATCCAAAGCCTATGGAACCAATCATTTTAATTGGACGAAGTGGGACAGGGAAGACGACTTGCTGCTTATATAGGCTTTGGAAGAAATTCTATTCATACTGGGAAAAATCCACCTTGGCAGATGGACCTCTGCTGGAGAGGCAAACGTGGCAGCAGAGACAATGCAGTGAGGTTGGAAAAGCTAGTTCAGGGAAGGAAGAGAGTGAACTAAGACAGGAGAGTGATGATTCAAGTGAGGAGCAGGTGAGTGATGAGCAAGACCAGGACAGAGAGGATGAAAAGGTTCCTGTGGGCACAGCTGGTGCAGAAACGAATTCATGTGGGGACCGTGAAGAAGACCAAATGTGTAGTATAGAAGCTTCAAACAGGCTGGAGCACCTGCACCAGATCTTCGTAACAAAAAATCCTGTCTTGTGCCGAGAAGTTCAGAAGAATTTCATTGAACTGAGCAAGTCTTCCAAGGTGACCAGTCACTTCAAACCTCTGGAGCCAAATATCCACAAGCTACAAGACATTAAAGATGAAAATTTTCCACTGTTTGTCACCTCCAAGCAGTTGTTGCTGTTACTAGATGCATCCATGCCTGACCCATTTTTTCCAAGAAATGAAGATGGAAGTCTTAAAAGAGTCATTGTTGGTTGGAGTCCTCAGGAAGACTTCATTGTACCAAATTGGCAGGATGAGGATGAAGAAGGTAATCTTGAAGCAGAACATGGTGATGATGGAGGACCTGCAGACACGTGCTCTAGGGAGAGTGATTCTTGGACTTTTGTGACTTACAATGTATTTGCAAATGAAATATGGCCAAAAATGATAAAAGGTAAAAGCTTGTACAATCCAGCACTGGTTTGGAAAGAAATAAAATCGTTTCTGAAAGGCTCTTTTGAGGCATTGAGTTGCTTGGGGGGCAAGCTTACTGAAGAGCAATACAAAAAGCTAGGCCGAAAGAGATCTCCAAACTTCACGGAGGACAGGAGTGAGATCTACCACCTCTTCTGCCTTTATCAGCAGATACGATCACAGAGAGGTTACTTTGATGAAGAAGATTTGCTGTATAATTTATCTCAAAGACTTTCAAGGCTCAGGGAGCTGCCGTGGTCCATCCATGAGTTTTATGGTGATGAGATACAGGATTTCACACAAGCTGAGCTAGCCCTGTTAATGAAATGCATCAATGACCCTAATGCCATGTTTCTAACTGGTGACACTGCCCAGAGCATAATGAAAGGAGTTGCTTTTCGTTTTAGTGACCTGAGGTCACTGTTTCATTACGCAAGCAAAAGCTCTGTGAACAAGAAGCAACGTGTTAGAAAACCAAAAAGAATATATCAGTTGTACCAGAACTACAGGTCCCATTCAGGTAGGTAACAATTTTATTTATGATCTGAACCTGTGCTCTTCAGATGTCATTAATGATTGAAGTTTTATACTGGCCAATTCAAAGCCAGTCTCTCTGTGGCCTGTGCTTTAAAAAGATAAGATGGACCGCTTTTTCTGATATGTCAGTTCTGGTTTTTGACATTTCAACTGGAAAACCGTAAATGAATGTTTTTAAAATTGTCATTTTAAATTGACTTTTTTTGAATTCTCATGCTTACTGCATGCTTTGGCTATATTTGTAAGAGGGAAGATTTAACAAATGATTATACCCATTTCTGTTGTCCTATTCCCAAAGCACTAGGCTTTGCAGCATTGGCATGCTGCTTCTGCTTTTCTTACTTGTTTCTCATTTGTGACTTTTATTTTGTGAAAATGCTTCCAAGCCGTTGTAGCATGTTTCTAATCTTTAGAGGCCCAAGAACGGCATCCACTCAAATTGGCAGAAACATAAATTGGAACTTGCAGCTTCAGTCTTCTCTGACTAGTGTTTTTGTCATTATATTTCTTGATTCCAAATTTCTAACAGAATCTTTTAAAGGTGTGTTTGCAAGGACTTCAGGCTGAAGTTTAAAACCTGTATTCTGCTTTTTGCAGGTATTCTCCGTTTAGCTTCTGGAGTGGTTGATTTGCTCCAGCATTATTTTCCAGAATCTTTTGATCGCCTTCCTCAGGACTGTGGTCTCTTTGATGGGCCAAAACCTACAGTCTTGGAGTCCTGCAGTGTTAGTGACCTAGCAATTCTGCTGAGGGGCAACAAAAGGAAAACACAGCCAATTGAATTTGGAGCACATCAGGTTTACTTTTCTTAGGCTTTTTGCAGATTCTGACAGTTCTGTTGCTAAATAATAATTTTGTATGAACTGCTCACAACTTTCTTTTTTAAGCCCTTGTCTCTCTGATAAATTAGGTTTTTTAAATTTAGAAACCTTTCTTGTGTTGGTTTCTGTTTCTTTTTAATACGTCTGGTTCTTTCTGTTCTTTTTTTTTTTGTGTGAGGTGTTGTCTGACCTGTTCCTAACTCCAAATTTTCTTACACCAGATGTAAAACTGTCTGCACATACCATGCATTTGTCAGTCTTCTAGTGGCAGCTTTGTGACCTTTTTTGTGGAGCGTGCTGAAATATCTGTTAAATGTTGTCTGGTTTTGAGAAGGCTCTTGTATTATTGTAATGTTTGTCTTTCTCTATACAGCTATTACTTCCCCCCCCCCCCTTTTTTGCTTACTAATATTTTTTAATGTCTTTTATGGCAGGTGGTGTTAGTGGCAAATGAAACTGCAAAGGAGAAAATACCTGAGGAACTTAGTTTGGCACTTGTACTGACAATTTATGAAGCAAAGGGCTTAGAATTTGACGACGTACTCCTTTACAACTTTTTCACAGATTCAGAGGTATTTAATTCTTAATAAATTTCTGCATTTTTTCTAAAGTTGATCTTACTTGTGGTCTAATTGGCATTGTAGCTGGGGAAGGACTCCCTGTTTTCGCTGAAGATGAGTGGTTTCATCGCAGTAGAAAACAGAGTGGTTGTAGGTTTATGAGCTGAGAACGTTTCTTTAAGTGCTGCATTTTCCCTCAGGTTTATGTTACAATTTAAGGGAGAGCCTTGGGATGCACATAACTGCGCACACACACACACACCATGCACACGCCCCTCAGCTGCACACCAAGACTACTCCTTTGCCCCCAGGCAGGCAAGTATTCCTTACTGAACATTCCTGCAGAACTCTGTTTACCCATGACTCAGTTGCTCTTCGATTAAACATTCAGTGTGAACAACCCTGTTGCAGATATCCTCTGCCTCTGCCCCTCAAAACAGTGTCTGAGATGTGGTTTTCAGCAGATGAAAATCACGAGAAAACTGAGGGTTGGTGGCTCTTCACAGAGGTTAGTGAATGTTATGTGATGAGGGCAGAAGGAAGGAGCTTGAGGTAAATACTGGCTGTCATGGTAGATTTCTCAAAGTTGATTTGGTTCTGGTGGTGCAAGTTGTAATCAGAAAAGCAACAAGCCATTTATCAGAATTAAGCAGAATCAGTTTAGCAGTGTTTAGTTGTGCAAAGTATTTTAGCTTAGACTAATGTATGTCAGGCCTAGAGAACTGTTTTCATACAATTCTTCCGTGTTCCTGTGAGTCATGAGTAATTGAGCTGATTTGAGCAGCTAAACAAGCAGGCAAGAAAGCAGCTCACCCTGAGGTTTTCTAATTTAGAAAAGCTGAATCTGTGAACTGTTGTAAACACAGCCGTGTGGCTGTGTACACTTTGTAAAGTTTTGGGTTTTCTTTTTATCTGTCTTGAAAATGAGATTTAACAAGAGTCTTGTTTCAGGGAGGCAAAAAAGCCAAACCCGCAAAACAAAACAAGCTCTTGACCAAACCAATACCTTTAGTTAGTTGTCGTGTTACAATCTATGACAGGTTTTAGGAATGTTTTCATTAATGATTTTTTGAAATCTTAACTTTAAAATACATTTTGCAGGAAAGGTTGCCTGTTTTTTTCCCCCATGGAAAGACAGTTAACTTGTTTTGTGTTGCTCAAAGCCCAGAAATATATAGATTATAAGTTGTTTCAGCCTTATTATGAGTGTTTTTCATTTTGTGCCAGAAACTTGGCCGTATTTAATCAAATTTCAATTAAATACCAGAAGGGAAAAATTATCATGACTTAGAATATAATCATGGTTTTAAGGTCATTAGTTTTGTAGGGGATTGGGAACCCACAGAGAGGTGTGATCAGGAGCTGGCACATGCTGCATAGCATAAGAGTGCACATCACTGATCTGTTGCCACATTTACAGTTAAGAGTGTCTGTGCATATTTATAGACATCTTTCACATGTCTCTACGTTGGAGTCTGATATTCTCTGACCACGCTTTTTAAGAATTTCCCCATGAGTGGGTTTTTTTGCTCACCTCTGAGTGTTCTTACAAGAAGAGGTGTTGGCAGGTGCCATTCCACCCCCTGGCTGAGACCAGCACTAGCATTTACTGGTGTTGCACAGGAAGCTTAATGCATTCATCACATGAATGACCAGCCAGATCTTTTCTGGGAACCCTGAGGGTAAGAATAAATGCCAACATGGGATATGGGTGGATCCAACTCACTGAGCTTGTCAGTCTTGTCCAGGAGACTTAGTGGCTGCCCATCCTAACCTGCAGGCCAAGATCTCTCCAACGTCTTAGATAGTAGATTTTAGTATGACAAACTGCAATTTATGGGTGTTTTCCCACCACCATTTACCTTTCATCCTGCCCCAAACTGGCAGGGATCCGCCTGGCCCAGCAATCAGCACACTCACTCTCAGTGAGTTTGCCTGTTGTAGGAGAATCCTCATCCCTAGGACTAAAACTTGAGCCTCATCCATGGTGAAGGTAACATGATTTCTTCCATAGATAGATCATTATAAGGGTCTATAGCTGAAAATGTGTAGTCCACCCGAAGAGCTTTTCATGTTTAATACCAAATTTTATTTATTTGATTATTGAACATTGCGTATGATTTGGATCTTGAAGGGTGATACAGCAGTATCCTGAAATCCCAAGACAAGGATGATCCAAACATGTATCGGAATCACAGTATAACCATGATTCCCATTAGGAGTCCCTCTGTGTGTGTGTGTGTACATATATGTATATATATATATATATGTATATATATGTGTATGTGTGTGTATATATATATATATATATTCCCATCATGATGCTAACCATCCCCTGTCCCTAGGAAGTAATATATAGTGTTGTAGCCAGCTCAAGCCAGTTGCACTTGTCCAATTTTGTTTTATTTGTTCCTCAGTTCTTACACAGTCTATTGGGCTGAGGCAGATCTCCCCTTTGTCTGGGCAGCTCAGGAAGGTGTTACTCTGTACTGGCTATTTTAGGGAAAGTTGTTTATATGCCTTGATGGCCACCCCCCACAGACAAGTATCTCAAGTAAAGGTTGTGTTGAGATAAAGTTTGGCTTTCTTGATGAAAATTTCTGATTATTCTTTACATTCTTCCCTGAGATAATTTTTTCCTCAACTCTTCTTCTCTGAATGTTCTTCACTTGTAGGGATGAATAGGTCACAACATACAACTTTATTCTTTGCATATATAGGCAATACTGGTTACGATATACAAGTAAACTGCATTTTTTTGATACTTCAGGCTAGCAAAGAGTGGAAGATAATTTCTTCTTATAGTCCTGATCCAGATGTGCGAGTGGGAAGCAACTTGCTAATTGAAGTGCCATTAGAGGATGCCACTGGTATGCAGGAAAGAATTCCATTTAATGTAGAAATGTACAAGGTGAGTTTTTTATAACGTTGGGAATAGAAAGGATAAATTAAATTCTTAAAAGCAGGGAAATTTCTGAAGTCCGTTCTTCTTGTAGTTCCATGTTTATCTATGCTTTAACTTTATGATAGTTGTTCACATTTGTATAATATAATAAATATAATAAAAAATTAAACAATAAAAATAAAAATAATATGATACGATATAATTAATATAATACAATATAATATAATATGATGACATTATACTGATTTTAAAAGATAAGAGATTCTTTGCAAATGTTTGATTAGAGAAGAAAACTTATGTCATAGACTTTTGGGTATATTTACAGAACACCCATGGTTAAAGCAAATAGCAAATCAGCTTGTCAATATTTATTATTCCTTTAGTCTGGTTTCTGATTGGTGTCACTACCTTGAAATTAAGGGAATTTCTTAGAATCTGGTGAATCAGATATTTTTGGGATTGTATGGTAAATTAATAATATGCAAGTGGTTAAAGGGAAAACAGCCTGTCATGCCTGTAGCTGCTAGATTTGTAGCAGTAGTTGCTTATAAGTTAGCTGGGCAATGCCTTATGTAATTGAAATCCCATATTTAATATTTAGACATGCTTACCTAAAAGCACTTTCTTGTTATTAATTCTGTGTGAATTTTCTGGTTTTTTATAACTGTAAAGTATGCAAGTATTATAATAAGGTATTTCTTTCTAACAAATTAACTCATCTGGCATTTCATTTATAATTTGATTTTTTTGTTCTGCTTCAGATGCTGAATGGAGAACTCAAGCAATTGTATACTGCAATTACAAGAGCCAGAGTCAATCTTTGGATCTTCGATGAAGACCCTGATAAACGAGCTCCAGCTTTTAAGTATTTCATCAAAAGAAAATTTGTTAAGGTTGTCAAAACAGATGAAAAGAAAGGTAAAGTTGTCCTAAAACTTTCTTAAAAGACTGTCAAACAGGACAGCCTACTCATGCTTTCTTGCTTTTAGGCTGTTTAATAAAGGTTAAATTCCTTGGTCCTTCTAACAGTATGCATTGATAACTGCCCTTGCAAATTTCCACTTATTTCAGTGGGTCTTAATTCTTTTGTCTCTAAAGATCAGTTGTATATGTTAAAGTATAACTTTATTGCTAATTCACCAGTTTAAGTTTCCTTGCTGTCACAGGAGAACAGTCAGACAGATTTGATCTTGGAGTTAGTTTATTGAATTCTAACCAGTAAATTCAGATATGTAAAATTTTCATTAAGTACAGATGGATGGTGGTCAATACTTTTTACATAAGCTTGCTATACCTATCTTAAATGTTACACACATGCAAAAATGTTATTTACCAGCCCACCAATGTCTGGTGTTGGGTAAGGCGTCTCTCAGCCTCGAGGGGTGACCTTAAGAGGTGTTCCTATGCAAAGGGAGATCAGGTCGCTGCTTGTCAGCCGATTACTGTGAAGAGAGAGCTAAATGGACCCTGATGGCTGCAGATATTTATAGCTTAAAGTGGTCAATTTGTAGTCAGATATTCTGCTGTGTTAATTCAGTTTCAGCCACTTACCAGCCCAGTCTCCAGCCAAACTCTGGGATTTTTTGTGTTCTCACTGGTAGCCTCACACAACAGTATTAATACACTTGACTCATAGTTGCCATTACTGGTGTAAGCACAAATCATAGAGCTTGGAACATTGTGAGATAATGCTTAGTTTTGGTACATGATAAGTGGTTTCTGTGGTTTATCCATTCTAACATAAAACGGTCACCCCTGCCTTTGTAGACTTAGATGACAGCATGTTTGCTAAAACTTCAACTCCAGAAGAATGGATTGCACAGGGAGACTACTATGCCAAACACCAGTTCTGGGAGGTAGGAACATATGTTTCTCTGAAATAATGATTCTTGCTTATTCTGAAACCTTTTTTTTCTCTGTATCTATAAAATTATCTGTAAATCTTCAGTTGTTCTGTAGCAGTCTGTCTTAGTTTGTGGCTTGTAACTGTGTAGGTGTCTACAGACTACTTGTAAATGTCTTACAAGAAGTGAGCAGAGAGGGCAAGCCTATTGCTTGTAACCTTAAAGTCACTGCTCAGAAATTTGCAGTCCCATGAGGGAAAAGCATTTTAATGCACTCAAATGAACGAGAGTTGGAAAAACAATTATTAGCAACAATCAGAATTGACTTAAATCTGTGAATCTAAACCATGTTCTTGACAATATCATTGTACGCACTGTAGGAAAATGAAAGCATTTATTGGAAGTGTACTAATTTGGTGTAGTAAAATGATGGTTTCATTCCCTTTCAGTTTAAAGAACATGGAGATTTTACAGTCTTTTGTTAAGTTCATAGTTAATACAGCCCAGATATGGGGTAACAGTTAATGGGATTGAAGCAAAACTCAGGACAACAACACAAATGAAATATTCTACAGAGAGACAAAGGATATCTCTAGATCAACTGGTCTTGTCCTTATGGGTGATTTTAACTTCCCAGACATCAACTGTGAAAATCATACAGTGGTCACAAGCAGGTTCAGGAAATTTCTGGATCATGTTGAAGATAATTTCTAAGGGAGCTGACTAAGGAAAGATGACCTCCTACATTTGTTGTATGTAAACAGAGGGGGACTGGTGAGTAAAGTGGTGATTTGTATCTGTCTTGGTCATAGTGGCCACAAAGTAACTGAGTTTCACATTCTTGACTGTAGAAGAAAAAAGGCCTGCAAACCTTTGACCCTGGATATGGGGAGAGCACACTTTGCCTGCAGAAGGACCTAATTAGAAAGGTCCCATGGGAATTTGTGAATGGTAGGCAAATTATAAGGGCTGTCTCTGAAGAGTGCAGGAGCAGGCAGTTCCAAAGTGTTAGAAGTCAAGCAAGTGGGGTCGAGTCTGGCTTGACTGAACACAAATCCTCTTGTTGAACTTAGGAGAAAAGGGAAAGTGTGTGCACATTGGAAGCAAGGGGAGGCGACACAGGACAACAGAGATGCTGTTTGTCACTGTAGGGAGAAAATTCGTGTGGCCAAAGTTAGAGCAGAGTTCAAGCTGTCCAGCACTGTGAAGGATGACAAAAAGGTAATTTAAAAACACATTAACAGCAAAAGGAGAAGGATTGGATGTAACACTGGTCCATTACTTAATGAGGTCATTCACCTCACAAATAGGGACATAGGTGAACCGGAGATGTTTAATGCTTTGTTCGCCTCTGCATTTAACAATGATGATATGCTGGAACACTATGACTTGGAGGATGATGAACTCCCAGCTGACTCTGCACAAGTTTGAGACTTGCTGCTGCAGCTGGATGCACATAAATCTATGGGGCTTGATAGGATTAATTCTAGGTACTGAATGAGCTGGCCCATTTTATTGTGGGGCCCCTTTCCACTATTTTTCAAAAGTCTTGGTAGTTTGAAGAGGTCCCAGTCAACTGGAAGCTGGCAAATGTCCCAGTTTTCAGGAAGGGTAAGAAGGAAGACCCTGGTAATTACAGGCCTTTCAGTCTCACTTTGGTGCTTGGTAAAATTATGGAGAAGGTTATTCTGGGAGTTACTGAAAATAACACTTAAAAGACAATACAGTCATTAGTCATAGCCAGCACAGGTTCACTATGAGAAAGTCCTACTCAACCAACTTAATTTCTTTTTATGACAAGGTCACTCATCCAGTTTACCAAGAGAAGCCAGTAGATGTGGTATATTTTAGTTTTAGCAAAGATTTTAATACTGTCTCTCACAGTCTCTCTTCATTCTGGATGAAATGTTCAGCACACAGCTAGAAAAGTCCATAATACATTAGGTGAGAAACTGGTTGACAGGTCAGGCTCAAAGAGTTATATAAATGGGGTTATGTCAAGCTGGTGGCCTGTCACTAGTTGGATTCCCCAATGTTCAGTTTAAGGGCTTGTGCTCTTTAATGTGTTTATGAATGATTTGGACACAGGAATTGAGTGTACATTAAATATGTTTGCCAACAATACTAAATTAGGAGGACACTAAATTGGGAGGAGCTGCTCATACCCTTGAGGGTAGAGAGGCCCTGCAGAGAGACCTTGACAAACTGGTGGGCAATCATAAAAGTAAAATATGAAATTTAACAAGTGCTGGACTCTGCACCCAGGATGGAGTAATCCTGGTTCTACATTCAAATTAGGGAATGAGAGGCTGGAGAGCAGCCCCATGAAAAGAGATCTGGAGGTTTGGGTTGATGGCAAGTTAAATATAAGCCAGCAGTGTGCTCTAACAGTGAAAAAGGCAAACTGTGTTCTGGCTGCATCAAAAACAGCATTGTGAGCTGGTCAAAGGAGGTGATTGTCCTGCTCTGCTCTCTGCTGCTGCAGACTCACCTTGAGTACCTTGGGCAGTTTTGGGCACCACAGTATAAGAGGGGCATCAGACTATTAGAGTGTGTCCAGAGGAAGGTGACCAAGATGGTAAAAAGTCATGGAATGGTATGGTTTGGTTTGGAAGAGACCTTAAGGATCCTCTAGTTGCAACCCCCCTGCCATTGCAGGACTGCTCTAGAGGACACGTCTTAAGAAGAGCAGCTAAAGCCACTTGGCTCGTTCAGCTTGGAGAAGAGATGGCTGGGGAGTAACCTTATCACAGTCTACAACTTCCTCAAGGGAAGATCCTGATCTCCTCTCTGGTGATCAGTGATAGGACATGAGGAAATGGAGTGAAGTTGCATCAGACAAAGATCAGATTGGACACAGAAAAGGACTTTTCACTGAGAAAGTGGTCTACCACCCCAGGAAAGTGGTCATGGAATTAAGCCATGAGTTCAGAGTTCAAAAAGCATCTGGTTGACATTCTTAGTCATGTGGGTTTGTTTTAGGTAGTCCTGCAGGGAGCAGTAAGTTGGCCTCTATGATCCTTATCAATCCCTTTCAATTTGAGATGTTCTGTGATTCTATAAAATGGAATTTTAGATACTTGTTTGATCACGGCAGAGGGAAAGCTTCTGTGTTTTGCTGGTAGCAGCATTTAGTTCTTTGAAGGGAAAATAGGTATCTATAACAAGGCAAAACCCCAAAATAATCAGCTGCCACTATGCAGTCTTTATCTCTACTTGAAAATAAAAGGCAATTTCCTAAATGTACAGAAAAGAGTTTAAATAAAAAACCCACACAGCTAAAAAAAAAATATAAATCTGAAATGTATTAGCTGTATTATCTGTTAATGTTTTCTTTATAACCCTGATCTTTGCTTATCAGTGCTACCTTAAGAAGACATTATCTGGTGACTTTGGCAGTTCTGAGAGTGGCTTGCAATGTGCAATTTCCAAACAGAAGCAATACTAAATTAATGGATAGAATAAAGGATAAGCAGGGTGATAATGAAGCAGACCTTGCTAGGAGCATGGTAACTCCTGGTGTTTCTGTTTAGTTTTCACAGAAAGAGCCTGGTATGATAAAAGTATTGAGTAAATGTTCCTTGCTTTTTGATTTCACTTTGCACACATTGGTTTTCCTCACTTTTATTAATATGTGGTAGATGCCTGGTGACTTGCCAGTTAATGGTTTAGGCTATCATTCAAATTGCATATGCTATTTGTTCTGTCAGCCTACCAGGAATTCTACTTTCACTACTTCCATGTACAATATTGTAATTAATATTCTAATTTTGCTAGTCACATGTGGACTGACTTTAAAGCTTTTCTTTTTGTCCTAAAAATATTCCACAATGTTTTACCTTTTCCTTTTTCCAGGCACCCTGCCAGTCTTTCTGCTTTCCATTACAGTGACTGTAAAATTAAGTATTGCTTTTATGTGATAAGCCATGGGATGGATACACATCTGTGAATGCTGTGTGTGATTTCACCCCAGGTGGCTGCCAAATGTTACCAAAAGGGAGGAGCAGCTGAGAAGTCAAAACTGGCCCTGACGCACGATGCTGTTCTCAAAGTGCACGCGAAGAAAAGCAGCCCAAGGTAAGTGTCAGTGCAGATGAGCCAGTGTCACTCTGCAGTGCTACACCCGGCAGGGGTGTGGAGAGAGAGATTCACACCACAGCTGTGGGACCAGAGTAGAGACATTGGAGAGCAGTCTGGGAGGGCTGTCTTCATGTGTTTGTGGGTGGCAGAAGAGATTTAAGAAATTGGGAAGTCTAGCACTGTAGGATCCGGGACACTGCTCCCTTTGGGGAGTAGTGGAAGAGCTGTCCAAATGAAATGTGGCCATTGCAAGGGCTTACTGGTTGTGTGGGAGAAAAGCAACAGGATTTGCATTACGTCAAGAGGCTTCATATTCTTAGACATAGATCGAAGAGCATATGCCATCAGCAGTGCTCAACATCAGTTAATCCCACTGCATATTCACTCAACAAAGGAAAAGGAATGGTGGTGTACATTGGGGAAGAAAAGCTGCTAGCAAAAAGTGAGCTTTGGGGTAAAATTAGTGTGGTGGAGTCAATTTAAACTAAACAAGCAGAACTAGATCTGAATCAAAGGACAGTTTTAAAGGAGCAGATTTTGTGATGAATCATTTAGTTCATGATTTCAGATGAGTAAAATAGCTCAAGGGTTTGACAGGGGAGAGAGATTGCAGTTTCCTGAAGAGGCTGGGAAACTCTTCGGGACTCATCTCAAATAAGGCAAGAAAAAGCTTAATGGGGAGAGATCTAGACCTAAGTGAATCAGTTCCTGTTCATGCTAGGGAGACCAGAAACCAGCAATGATAGCAGAATGGGAAAGGAATGACTAGCTCAGAGGAAGGCAGCACACAAGGGAGAAGATGGAAAAGGTCTGGAGAAATGCTGTTACTGGAGGTAGTTGAGGTTTTATTTTTTTAATTACGTGCTTGATATTAGTGGCCCAGGTTAGAAGTATAAGGATGCTCACAAAATTTTATGATCATGAAATTGAGAGAAATTGTTGATGGGACTGATAAAAGTTTTTCTCAGTTCACCGTATGCTGGGGTGCTTGTCAATCGCATAAAATTTGAGGAGAAGGAATTTAATTTTTTAGGATATGTTAAGTTGACAGAGCATATGTAATAATGAAGCTGTCAAAGAGGCATTTTTTTTTAAATAGAGGTATTAATGCTGGTGTAAAAAACTTAAGTAAGATTCCTATGTGTTCTATTATATGAAATACTCTGTACAGTTCTGGTTCTCCAGGGTTGAGAATCATGAATTCAATCTAGATCATGGTGCAGTGTTCCAGAAACACTGGGATTGTTTGCTTATACAAAACAAAGCCTGAGAACATATTTGATTGTGTCTCTAATGACATTGGAGCTAAACAGCAGAAAGGAGAGAACAAGTTAAGCTAGAAAAGAGAAGCAGTACAAAACCACAGTACTATACATTAGTTTAAAAAAACCACGAAAGTATCTTTTGACTGCCAGAGCAGTCATATTTTGGAACAGACTTCAGGACAGAGCAGTGTGGGCCCAAAATATAATTAATTGTAAGGTCATAACTCATCAGGTAATGTGTGAAAAATAATGCATATGTTGGTTGGATTCAGTGACAGATCACATGATCCTAAACCTAATTTGGATGTTAGTGGTAATTTTCTCTTATTTTCCACAGGGAAAAACAGCTGGAATATATGACACTGGCTAAAACTTACTTGGAATGCGGAGAACCAAAACTATCACTAAAATGTCTGATTCAATCAAAGGAGTTCCGTCTTTGTGCAGAACTGTGTAAAAAGTTGGGAAAGGTATTAAATCCTCACCTTATCACTCGCCTTTTCTTACAGCTTTTTATGCTCTCACTTTACTCAGAAAGTAGTAGTATCTTTCTGTGGCATGGTAGTAGCTGAACTAAACAAGCTCTTTAAGCTGGGCTGTTCAAAAGGAAGCATTTGTCAGAGAATAGGCAGAAGAGGAATGAAGTGGAGAATGATGCAATTATGCAGGCTGGGTTTATTTCTTTAGCTTTCCTCAAGTGTCATTATCGGTCATTTGCTGTCAAAAGTTAGTGACTGACTGATGTCATGAAACTGGAGCTGTTGCTTCATTCAGTACTCTGATGATACTGAAACTTCACTCATTACAGCCATCTAAATGGAGCCTTAAAACTTGGAAGGGGTAAAGTAGTGGGCTAACAATATGTAGTATTTTTTAATTGTAGTGTATTTCCACTAAAAGAACGTAAAATGATTGTTCCCAAATATTTGAAGTTTAAGATATAAAGTTAGGGTTCTCATTTTGCATCCGATATTGTTTTAATTTAATACTATTCATTCTGAGAAATTTGTAAGTCAACAGAAGCATGTGTGGTGTTTTCTAACGACAGGCAGAGTTGTGTGGATAAAATTATTTTGAAAATACTCTATAATATCTTTCATTTTGCACTCTAGTTTTTCAGACACAAATATTTAAATTTTTTTTAAACAATCGCTTCAGTTTTAATGATGGTTACTGTAATATGCATTTTATTACATTCAGATATTTTGATTACATTTTATTAAAGTGTACTTCTTCGTGAGACACATAGTAGAATTACTAGATTTATTCTATTCAATGTAGTTCTCTTTAGAGCACACTTCATTTTCATTACTGACTTCTGCATTGCAGATGAAAGATGCTGCAGTTTACTATCAGAAATGCCAGTGCTACAGAGAAGCATCTGAATGTTATGAACTAATTGAGGAGTTTGATCTGGCCATTAAAATGTATTGTCAGGAAGAACTCTATGAAGAAGCAGCAAAGGCAGTTGAAAGGTGTGTCTTGCAAGAGGGTATTGGAGTATAATTCTCTTTTCCATTTCCAAATTCCACATAATGCAGCTGGTTCACTGAAAAATTTTTACAAGGGTTTTGTCTACTGACTTTGTTTTACACAAATCCTTTGTGATGTACCTTTAGTAATCATAACTGCTTTTTGAATGATTAAAGCTTCTTTAAAATATAGACATGGTTTGATCAAATAGTTCAAGCATTAAAGTCGCCTTACCAACTAACAAGTTTTTAAATCAGCTTCCCAAAACATTAATGCAAATTTGGCAGCATAGATACAAAAAATCTGCACTCCCACGTGTATAATGAGAAAGATGATAACAAAAAGCTAATGATAATTTACTCACTCAACAGGAAAAATTTAGTTATTCTCAGCAAGCGGGAGAGAATATTTCACAAAATTGGCTTAGGGGATACCATAATAATTTTACATCAACCTTTAATAATTAGTTAATGAATATTCTAAAGTACTTGTTATAAAACATGCAGCCAGGCATTTTGCTCAGACACTCAATAAATTACAAAGTATATGCAGATACATACAACAGACTTGAAAGAATTCTCTCTAAACTGATGAGTTGATGTGAATTTTACAGAGTATTATATATGTTGACCCATGGGAAATACACTGAAATTCATATTTATTTATAAATAGAAGATCAGCACTGATAAAATGTGTTAAAATTATTTGTACATTGATTGGACAGTGTGGAGAATGTTTCACTAATACTGTAAACCTTGCGATCTTGTTTGCACCAGAAGTTTTAATCATCTCAATTCTGACAGCCTTATGTTGTAATCAATTTCTTTCTGTAGATTGATCAAGATTACGTGATCCTCTTTCACATGACAGGCATATCACATGAAATAGTTGGCCTTTTTGAACAAAGGGCTTCTAGGGGCAATTATTTGTTTAATTTTTTTTTTATTGCAGTACTTTTTTTGTCTAGATTTGTCATCTGTGGTAGTAAATTGATGTCTGTTATTTCAGATACGAAGATATGTTGAATGCAAAAGGGCAAATGGTTTCCAAACTCTCCTGTACAGCAAATCAGTTGTATTTGGAAGCAGCTGCAAAGTACCTGAGTATGAACAGGACAGAGGAAATGATGCAAGTCCTCTCAAAACTTGATATAGAGGATCAGCTTGAGTTTCTGAAGTCTCGCGGATGCATATGCCAAACAGCAGACTTACTGAAAAGGAAGGACCGTCAGGAGGAGGCTGCAAAGTTAATGAAACAACACGGGTTTGCTCTGGAAGCAGCCAACCTCACGGCTATAAAAGAGTTTCGTGCATTGTGTTTGCTTGCTGAAGCCCGTGCCAGGCTGAGTCGTGGTTCAGAATCATACCTGGGGAACGTGGAGATCATCCTAAGAGAAGCCCTGGAACTTTGTGAACAAACTGGGCAGAAGTCTGGCATTGCTGAGGCTGTGTTTTTGCAGGGAGCTCTGAAAGGGGACTTCAAGAAGCTGAGCAACGCGTACTGTCAGTTCCTATCTCTGAATCATTCTGCTGGTGCAGTTGAAGCTCTCTTTGCATTATGTCACTGCAGCACTCCTAGCGAGGAGATCCTCCTCATGGCTACACGCGGCTTGGTGGCTCTTCTGAGTCTTGTTCGGGCTCTGAAGAAAGCAGTCACCAATGCAGAGAAAGATATGGTGAAGTTATGCTTTGCCTATTTTGGGATTGTCCCAACAGGTGACAGTTGTCAGGTGTCTCAAAATGAAGCTGAACCCATTCTCAAGTTTTTGTTAGACAAGCCAAGTCTAAAAGAGAGGAAGGCAAAAGGTGATTTCTCAGTAAGCACAGAGAATGTAAAATCAGCTTTGAAGCAGCACTTGTTAAGCAGGTTGTACTTTATCATCCATGAGCTGCTGAACAAGAAGTACCCTGATATGTGTATGAAGTTCATTGCTGGATTGAATTGTGAAGATAAAGCCTGTAAGGGTTACCACAGGCCCCTGTTGCGCTGTGAAGCAAAGACAATATTTCAGTGTAAAATGCATCTGGTGGCAATAAATGGACTGTTGTTGGAAGCCACACGCACTTTTCCTAAAGAGCTACCGAATCAGTGCAAAAGCTTTGATGACATTTTGCCTCCTGACAAATATGAATCCTGTAAAGCCCTCCTAGGAATGTTTTTTCCTAATCATTTTCATTTGAGAATACTGTCTGAGAACCCAAAGGCATGCAAAGAAATACTACAATTCAGTAGTATTATTTCCAAACCCTGTAGAGACATGTTGAAGAAGTACATCACATTTACGTTTTATAAGGAAGACACTGCAGCCAGAAGAGAATCAACTGACTTGTGGCTAAGTGCCATGAAAGTTTTTATCTTATCTTCAGGATATCCTGAAGAATTTGAGAAACTTCTTTTTAAAGAAGAGGATGATTATAACAAAGAGTTAAAGTTTGCTTTGGCAAAGGCAAAAAGTTTGCCAAAGAATAAAGGCCAGGGAGAAAAGACCAAAGGAATAGAGGGCAGACATGGTATGTTGCTACCTGACAAAAATGCTGAAAATGCAGGAGGAACACACTTGTGCTTCATTCGACTTCTTGAAAATTCACTTGAGCAATTCTACGTTCATAAGAACCCAGAAAACTGTAAAAGATTTTTTTTCCGTTTCATGAATGTTCTGATAAAGAAATGCACAAGATACCTGATTCCAAGCATAGGAAATACGGTGATGTTGTTGGAATTCCAGTATATTCTCTGTTGTGCTGTCCTGATGCGTCTCTCCAAGAACATTACTGTCTGCCTTCCGAAGAGTTACATTGCTCTCCTTCATTACTGGGAGTTTTTGTTCAGACGCAAGGACCATCACAAAGAACTTAAGGACACATTTTCTATTATACAGGAGTACAGACCAAAGGACACATACATAGCTGTACAGTATTTCAGATCTCATCTCTGTTATCTAGCAGAAGTGTTGTGTGGCGTTGATGGAAGGTTCAATGTCCTCCTGGATGCGTTCAGGGATCCTGATTGCATAATTTCGGGGGAGGCTGAGCGGACAGTAGTGCTGTGCTTAGTGATGTTACTGAATGCTGACCAGGTGCAGAGTGCTAAATATAGATCCCTCTTACGCCACCTCTTTCCTGAAATCAAGGCGATACTGAAATCAATGAGTAAATACACTCCCTCTAAAATACCTGAAAGATTGCTGAGGGTGGTAGAACAAGTGAGTGATGCCAGCCACGTAAGAGAAGTTGCTGCAGGTCTGCAGGAGCTGCTGACAGAGCGAGATGAAGAGCACTTGGTTGACTGCCACTGGACGTGGGACACTGCCTACACTCAGGGGCATGTACCCATCCGGGGCATCCACTATGAACGCATAAACATTGACAGATTTATGACCTCTTTGGATGAAACAGAATATGCTAATGAGCTAGAAGAGGAATTTGAAGATGTTCATTGCTTAGAGGACCAAAAGGATCCCCTGGAAGTCATTGCACTCAGCAAGCAACAGAAGCAAGAGCAGAAAGCATCTGCTCGACGCCGGCTGTATCGTGTGTTCCATTTAATTTCCCTGTATGTGAAGTGGAAAAGGAAGGCGCGCTCCAGAGTTCATCCTGTTGCAATGAAGGAGGAGGAATTTTTATCAGAGATATTCAAAAAAGCAGATATTGACCAGACCCAGTGTGACCTCTGTGGTGTCAGATTCATCCAGAGCTCTGAGAACTATTTCAGCCGGTCAGAAAGCGTGGAGGCAGACACTTCTGAACCTCTGACACTGACGGAGAGCAGTGGGGAAGAAAAGTTGCATGCAGAAGGAAATGCAATTTCTGTGGCAAGTGAGGCCTACATGGAGCATAGAAACACAGTAGAACACACAACTAACCATGCTGCCTACAGACATTATGCTGAGTTTTTCAGAAGAAAGATAGATCCAATTATACATGATGGGCTGGAAGTAGTGGAGACCATTACAGAAAGGGGTTACACCCAAGACCTTCTGGTATATAAAGAAGGTTTCAACTTACGCCAGAGGAAAATCAAAGAGAATATTAAGAAAATTTCAGATGCAGTAGAGGAAATCTACGAGAAAAAAGCCTGGGCTAAAGGTAGGACCTTTCCAGTTTTCTTTAAACAATTTAATGTGTCATCTTCTGGCCAAACCACTAAACCTGACAAAGCTCCATTTGAAAATCTTAATTAGGTCAAGAGAAAGGTGTTTCCAGGGTAGCTGAGGAAAAGAACTGAGAGAGCTGGAAATATTAAAAAACATATTCTAAACTATTCCAAACACAACTTAATGCATCAGATAGTACAGGTAAAGTGAATAGTAGTGAGTATTTATAGATAGTAAAGTGAATTTTAATTATGTGATCAGATGTGCTGTGTTCTCTGAACTTACACACAGTTTTACAGTTTTACAACACATTTACAGTTTTACTGACAGGTCATCTTTACGACTTTTTGTATGGTTTCTACTGTTTCCTACTTACTTCTGCCAGCCATAGTAATTTGGATATGCAGGGGTAGAGTGTTTAGAGTACTTGGGAATCTTTGACTAAGGAGATCTCTGACTATTCTGCCCTTGAACTTGTAATTTTGCTAGGGCTGAACAGAAGTGGATATTTACCTATAAATTTGTGCTGTGTCAGGTACTCAAAGGCAACCCTGGTATTAAAAAGTTCAGTAAATTATGGTACTTGAGATACATATTTTGATATCAGTTGTTTTTTTTCCTCAGATGCTCAAAGCATTATTCTGTGCTTTTTGCAAGCAAAATTGAATTACTGAATGACTGGCCTAGCAGGAAATTTTTTTTGTGTACTTGCTTTGGGAAAGTGACAACTTAAATCCTAACATTGTTACTGGCTTCAGTTGTAGAACTCCACCAATCCTGTCACGTTGTCATTTTGCCTGTGATGTCTGGCAGTAGTGAAAAACTGTAGTATTTGATACGTTCATCAGCTCTGATCAGTGAAATATGTTAAATTTGTAACTAAATGTTAGGTTGTGCTCTTCACATATAAGCATTATCTTTACTCCTAGTGGAAAGTTTTACATATGGATGAAGTCCATGAGGTTTTGCTTGTTGTTTACTTGGCTTTCTGCTCAGTGAACCATGATAGCGATGAATAAGGTAGATGTAGGCTTGATTAAGTAATAGTAGATTTTATTATGACAATTGCTTGACAAATGTTATCTTATTCTTCCACTCGGTGAAAATATATATACAGAAATTACCTGTCTCTGAGATTACTCTTCCCTCTAGATCAAGCATTTTTCAGGTTCTTAATGGTGCAGTTCAGTAAAGGCTGCAACATCTTAGGTCCATGTTTTACTTTGGTTTGTATAATTCCAGAGAGATAATGAAAACCAGGAACTTTAATAACCAAAAATAGAGTAGAATGTTTTCAGGATTCAGATGTAACTCAAAAAGGGCAGCACAGGAATGTAGAGCTTCTCCTCGGATAGTGCTAGTAATGTTGATTGGGGTGAGGAGTAATAAATACATCATCTTCATCCACATCAGTGAATTATCCCCCATATGAGGTCACTGGAAACTGACTTCCGGGTTTGCAGCATCGTCATCCAACATGGCTCTGTGTCACTTCATTTTGTGCTTGACTTTTAGCTGCTGTCCATTTCTCAGCTAAGTGTTCTCACAGAATGTTAACTGTGCTCCATTTCAGCTGAAGAAGTAATAACCACACATGTCAACAAATTGGTTGTCACCATTGATGATGTTCGTAAATGGCTGAAGAACGTGGACTCTCACAGGATAAGAGAAGAAGGTATGTTTTCAAATTGCACAGCCTTCTGTGCCCATTACTGTTTGGTGGTGGTCTATAAGCATCATTTCAGCCTCCCAGTTATCAGCATTGTGGGTATTCCCTGAACTTTGAGGCAGCAAGAACCAGGCAGTCCCACAGGGGCACTCTGAAAAACATGAATTAACCAGGCTTTCCTCAGTGGCTCTTCAAACTGTAGCCTGAGCCTTGCGGGGTGGTCAGAGCGGAGCAAGCCTCCTCCCTGGTCCTCCATGGATCCCTGATGAAGCCTGATAAAGGATAAAGGATGTGTGTATTTGCATCACAGACTTCTGAGGGCAAGTTTAAGACTTCAGGTTTAAACGTGTATTTGGGTGGTGGGATTGAAACAATTGCTAAATAGGCAGCAATGAAGTGATCAGACTTACAAAATGGACTATATGTAAAGCATTAAATTAGCTCAATTTTAGAAAAATTGGTTGTGATAAAGCCTTGTGTTGCATCGTCCTATTCCAGCAAAGATACAGTTAGTAAGACTGGTGGTGCTCTTGTAGTCTCAAAAGCAACATTATAGTCTGTCTTTGAAGTCAGTGAGCAAATGTATTGTCTGCTGAAACTGAACCTTGAGAGGGAGATGAGACACGTCTTAGAGAAGTCAAAGGAAATAACAATAGAAATAGATTTTCAGTGAAAATTAATTATTAGTGCAGCAAGTGGCTTAGCAGTCGCTGCTTCCTTGTGAAGCTCTTAAGCACATTGTCATATTAAGCTATATACTTCTTAAACATGATTATGCACATGAGAAGGTATATTGCTGACATATAAAATAGCAATGACATAGTTTGTCATGCTATTAAGAGAAACAGGTGTTGGGGTTTTCCATTCTGCATTAATTTATTGTTTTTAATATAGGCATGGTGTATGACAAAGACTTGGAAAATGAAATGGAAGATGAAATTATGGCTTTTGAAGAACTTGTCCCTAAAAAACTCTCAAGGAAAAAAGGAAGACACAGGAAATTATAATTTGAAAAATTATTCCAGATGGCTATTTTATCCTCTTAACTATCTAAGTTTAGAATGGAAATTTTTTTTAAAAAATAGAGGGATGGGCTAAGAAATGGGAAGAGTCTGAAGAAAATGAGCAATTTATGCTGTGCGGTTTTTGTTGGGTTTTTTTGGTGGTGGTTTTTTGTTTGTTTTTGTTTTGTTTTGTTGTTTTTGTATTTTTGTTTGGGTTTTTTGTTTTGTTTTTATTGCTTGTATTGGGTCAGAATAATTATCTATGTTGCTATAGTGTAATTGTTTTAACATATGACTAGACCAATTTCCTTTCAAACCTATGGGGTAGCTTAAAAGTAACAAAAGCCAAAGAAACAAGCAAGTAGAAAAAAACATTAATGTTCTGGCTTATCTCAGGGGTATTTTGCCACTCAGTCTTTTTTTTCCTTCTTTGTTGTTAATTTGCATCATCATTCTTCTGAGCTGGAATCCTCAGAAAAAAAAAGATTAATAGTTTCTCTGATTTTAAGAGTCTTGATATGTTTAGAACTTTTTGAGTCTTCAGGTGAGATACTTCTCTTTTCTATTTTTATAGACAAGAAATCTCTAAACATATTCATATTTTTGACAATGTATGTTCTTCTGATTAGATAGGGATGAAGCTTAGGGTTTGTCTTTTATTTGATAAAGTTTTGATATAATCTTCTACCTGTACCTATTGAAAAATGGATAATCTTACTTTAAAATAATGTTACACATTTTAAGTGCTTTGTAAGGTTTAATTGATACATTTTTTGTAATGTATAATGTTTTTATAAAACCTGTAAAATTTTTAAAATCACTTGATCTTGTCTTATTTTTTGAATGCTTTCTGAAAGCCATACGGGACTGACTGCATGATTGAGATTTGTAAATTGGGTCAAGAGTACCAGTTCATTCTGATGGGATCTGAGTGTGTCCAGCGTTCTGGTTTTGTCTGGGATAGAATTAATTTTCTTCTTTGTAGCTGGTATAGTGCTGTATATTTGCATTTAGTATCAGAATAATGTTGACAGCACATTGACGTTTTGGTTGTTGCTGAGCAGAGCTTACCTTAAGTCAAGCGCTTCTCAGTTTCCCATGCTCTGCCAGTAAGCACAAGAAGCTGGGAGGGAGCATGGCCAGGACAGCTGACCTGAATTGGCTGAGGGATATTCCATGGCATAAAACATCTTCTCAGCACATAAACTGGGAGGAGTTGGATGGGAGGGGCTGACTGCTACTAGGGGAGAGGCTGAGCATTGGTCAGGGTCAGCAGGGGTGAGCAATTGTGTTGTACATCACTGTTTTTCTTACGTTTTATTCCACCCTCTCTTTTTTATCTCTCTTTTCATTAACATTATTATTATTGTCATTATTACTGTGTTTTACTTATTTTCAATTATTAATCTGTTCTTATGTCAAGCCACAGGTTTTACCCTTTCCTCTGATTCTCCTCCCCATCCCACAGGGAAGGTTGGAGGGTGAGTGAGCAGCTATGTGGTAATAAGTTGCTGGCTGGGGTTAAACCACAACATGGAGTCTCCTTTAGCAACATTTTTAATTAATGCATTTGCATGTTAAACATAATCAGAATATTGTTAATTGTTGAAATATTTTGTCTTTAAAAGGGTTCCTCTTTGTATACATAATAAATTGCTTCAATAATTATCTTTTGTCAAAAACTGAAGCACTTATTGTTATGCTCAGTGTTGTGAGCAAAATGGGACATTTTACGTGAGTAAAAATTAAATGCTGCTGTAGAATGGAGCTACGTGGGTAGCAGTAAAAATTTTCTATTGCATTGTAAAATTGTAAAAAAACATTTTTTCCAGGTGTTTCTTCTTAAAGAAGTCTTATTGCTTAAGCAAGCATTTAGAAGACAGTTTAGAAACACATGTTGATGAGATGTAATGCGTGTCGACTACACTGTGTAGAAGTCACGAATTAAGAAAGCTGGACCATTAATGTAACTTATTTGGCTTTGTTTTCTGTAATGATGGGTATTTTGCAGAAACTTTCCTGATCAGTTTCTCAGCTTCACTATTTACATTTGTGGCAGTAAACACTACCTAAACTTTTTAAGGACAACTACAATTTGAAAATCCTTGCTGGCCACATTTTAAAGATTAAATTATTATTATTTTTCTTTATGGAAAAAACCCAGTATTATCACAAAATTAAACATTATCACAAAACACCAAGCAAAGGGGACACAAAGAAAAAGAAGTAAGAAGGAAAGTTATCAAGAATTTAATCTCAGGTACCTTTCCTTGGAGCAGGGACCTCTGATCTGTGATGTGGTTCCATGCAGCCCACTGTTTTTTCTCTGACTTTGAATCAGCACTCCAGATGGAACTTAGTTCAATAACATATGAAATACTGACTGCTAGACAAAAATAATGGCAATTCAAACTTCAGGGCTTACTGTTTCAGAGATATATTAGGTCAAGATTTCAGTAATGTTGAAGCAGAGATAGGAAATCTAGTTGAATCTCCAGATTAATATCACTGCTTTAAGGGTTTTTCCCCTTATGCTGGTCTGCATAAATAAACATGAACCTTCCTTTTCCATGGCAGTCTCTTCAGATAATAGTGATCTCAGTGCATTAATCTTATTTGCATGCTACATTAGCAAAATGAACTTGTCCAGATACACCCTTGGGTTGTGGAGGCTTTTTTTTTCTGTTTTTTCCCTTTTTTTTTTTTTTTTAAATCTTTATCACCTCCGGTGGGAGCTCCAGTGTTCTGGCACCAGCTAACGCCTATGACTCAAAGGGCTTAAGACCCACGACAGGTGCCTTGGTATGTGTGAGATGCATATTGCATTGAAACCTTGGAACTAAGCAGTGGTTGCAGGCTGTGGAGCTAATCCACCCACTTCTGCCTGTCTAAGCCATGCTGAAAAGAATTTTGAAAAGGCTTCAAAAGCTCAAAAATGGGTGACTTAAAATCTCTCTCCCTGGTGATACAAAAATGACACCTAAATGAAAAAGAAGTACGAACTATTTGCTGCAGTTGGAAGATGGGGTGTCCTAAAGATGACAAGTCTCCCAATTCCAGACTCCCCAAGAAAAAAATCACTTGCTTGCTTGAACCTCATATTAACACAAAGGACCGTGAGGTAAATGATGTGTGCTTTTCGCTTTCTTTCCTTATTTCTCTTAAAAACATTTTTTCATTATACTGCCTACAGTTTTATTGCAAAGCACTTTCCTGACAGTCAGCTGTTACAAATTCTGACTCAGCAAATAATTTAAATACTTGCTATTTCTTAAGCATTTGCTGTCATTCCTAAAGGGAAGCCTTTTAGCTCTGTACTTACTGAAAACATACGAGGAAAGAAATCGTCTTATCTCTGTAAATAAATTAAAAGGTTTTCCTGCCAACAACCCCTGTGACAATATTTGCTGAAGACCAATTAGGAAGCACCCTTCCTTACATGAAAGAGACCACATCTGTTGCTCCTGAGCCTCAACTTTTTTTGTTGGAGTATTTAGAAAGTTAAATACAGAACAGAAGAGCTGAAAAAAAATATAACCAACAATAACAAATTGGCAATTAAGATAGACAAGGACACACTACTATATCTGTATTCACTCAAATGGTTATTGCTGATCAACACAGGAAGGATGTGGACCTGCTAGAACAAGTCCAGAGGAGTGACATGAAGATGATAAGAGGGCTGGAGCATCTCCCATGTGGAAACAAGCATGAGAGAGTTGGAGTTGTTCAGCATGGAGAAGGCTCCAAGGACACCTTAGAGTATCTTCTACTACTTAAGGGTGGCCTACAGGAGAGCTGGAGAGGGACTTTTTGCAAGGGCGTGTAGTACAAGGACAAGAGAGAATTGCTTTTAACTGACAGAGGATAGGTTTAGATTAGACACTAGGAAGAAATTCTTCACTGTGGGGGTGGTGAGGCACTGGAACAGGTTGCCCAGAGAAGCTGTGGATGCCTCATCCGTGGCAGTGCTCAAGGCCAGGCTGGATGGGGGTTTGAGTAAACTAGTCTAGTGACAAATGTCCCTTACCATGGTGGGGGGGTTGGAGCTACATGATCTTTAAAGCCCCTTCCAACCCAAACTGTTCTATAATTCAGATTTCATTAAAATCTTCACATCTACATTTACACAGCAAGACCCAGATACACGTTGGTATTAGATTTATGGCATGTCTGTCTGTTACCTCGTAACTCAGAAATGTATTAACCAAGTACCTGGCAAAACCCCTACTCTTTATCTTGTGGTAGATGGCAGAAACTGTGAATGTCTTCCCTAATGCTCTCTGTAAGAGCTGGTGTGTTGGAGAGTGGAAGAGATTACATACTTTTTTTTGTAATTTTCATGACTATATTCATACACCAAGATTTCTGACTGTACACATACTTAACATCAATGTGAAATACTTGAGAACCATATACCTAAACACCAAAGCAGTTGAATTGTCAGATTAATAACCATTACAGATAAGTATTTTGAGAATTAGAGCATTTATTTCAGTTTTCTGATGTGGAATTCTTTTACAGTTTTCACCTGTCATCTGAGCATGGTGTGTGCATGTGCACAGATAGTGTATATTCATACTCTTATCTTTGCTGTGTTCATCCTGCCTTGTTGAAGAGGATGGGTTTCTTTAAAGGTGCGGTTTCTTTAAAGCCTATTATGGTTGTTCTGTGCTGCTTGATCTATGGAAATAGTTGCAATTTCTTGGGAAAGAAATTGGTAGGAGATTCTTACCTCTCCACAGCCCATCTTCAGCTTAGGCCAGACTCAAAGTTTCATAGTTTAGAGGTGTAGTTGCTAGTGATTTAAATAATGTTGATGCTCCTGACATTTATAAGTTACTTTCATTGGTCTTCTGATCATCTGGTTTCTTAACTGTCTGTGTAAACCAGTGCTGAAACTTCAGCAAACAATTGACAGAATTAGGTTGCCTCTTCAACATTCTGCAGGCAAATAAATAATAGTCATACCAGAAAGTAGTTTTCATTAAGTCTTGTAGAAGTAAATCCTTTCAATTCTCTTTTGTGAAGGGGTGAGTAGATCTTTACTGAAGCTACATTACACAAGTTTAGTGCTATATACCTCTCTGTGTACTATTCACTGTAGAGCTAGCTGGCCTTGTACGACATTAATAGTAGTTATGGACAGGGTCCCCAAAACTAGAAGTGCCTTTGAACATAGAGTAGCTTGACAGGATGCTGAAGCAGAGTAATTCAGGTGCCTAATTTCTATGAGAAAGTTTGGTACCTCACTATGGTTTACAGAGCAAAAGAGCATTGAGCTGAAAGGTTCTGGTGACCTGAAATGCTGTTTCAGTTGTCAGAAGACATGCAGAAAGGAAACTGCTGACTACGGTGAGTTACAGACCCTTGGTGTCGTTGGAGTTTTGACTGGGGAAGTCAGGGTGAAGGAGTACCTGAAGTGTGGAGCATGGAAACCTTAAGGCATCTCCCTGTCAAAAGAATAGATCAGAGTTCTTTCACCAGGAGACAGACAGAAAAAGTTTGCTTGGAGGAATAGGTGATGATGAATGCTTATGTAACAGCTAAGTGGCTGGAATGCTTCTTTAGGCAGCTGAGACAGCCGGGTTTCAAACACAGCCCTCCCAGGAGGATGCTCTGAGCCATTGGATGCCAATTTGCCTAGGAAGCATTCACTGCAGCTGCTGCTGAAGGTGCCTAATTCAGGATATTTTGGGGCCAGAGAAAAGGTGGAAGTGGGATCCATTCAGGAAGGAAATACATGCATTTGAGTTGCAAGTGTCAGCACAGTAGTCCTACGTGTGGAAAAAGATCTACCAGATCTTGGAAGGGAACCTGCACCTCCAGTGCTGGTGGTGCCTAGTTTCCAGGGCAGGATTGAGTACCCTTTCTTCTATAAGTGACTGCTGAATTTATTGTGCAGTGAGACAGCTTCAGCAGGAGAGGTGGGATTGCCAGCAGCCTCCAAACAGGCTCATCACTTCTAAGTGGACGGGGAGTGGATGTGGAGTTAAACCAGGATCTCCTGTTCCCTGGGAGAGAGCTCTGGTTCAGGAGCTAATCAAGAGAGACTATGTTATGAAGATGCCCGTGGTATATAAGAACCTCGGGGAGTGCTTTACTGAACTAAAGTAGATGATGAGAAAGAGCTGGCTGTTTTCTAGATCCTGGTTGGACTTAAGGGTAGGTAGCATGCTAAGCTACTGTATTTGTCAAAATATGGCAGTTCTGGGCATATAATAGAGGTACAGGATCAAACCAAGTGTGATGCAGACCAGTATCTTGGGTTTGATACTGTCCAATTGCTAATCCCATTTTCTTCTGAAGCCCTTTCCCTCCCCGAGTCAGTCTGCTGCTGTATAGGGTCAAGTTCCAAGTGACATTATCTTTGTGGTAAGGAATGCTGCTTCACAGGCCATCCCTGTGCTAATGAGGCTACTCCTACCCTTGTGTCCATTAAATGTAGATACTAAGAATGCTCACTTAACTCCATCAATTTTAGAATTGGGAGATCTTAGGGTAACTGGTGCTTTGCAATCATGTATGATAATTTTTCACTGCAGTAAGTTAGCAGTGCTATTGATTTTATTTGAACCATGATTATTGGGCAGATATAAAGCACTTAAACAATTTTGTTTTAGCAAATAATGCAGAGCCATATTTTCCACAGTTGCTAGAGGAAACATGGTCAAGTTTCCCTAAAAGATGCACTTTGAGCAGTTAACAAGGAACTCTTGGCTGGAGACTTGCATAAAAAACAGAAAGATCAAGCTGAGATAAATAAGTGCCAAAAAACAGTTTCCAAGTTGCTCTACTTGTCTCTGTAAATAACATGCCTGAATAACTCTCACTTTTTCTTGACCCTATCACTTTGAATGTCTCTGCTGTTCAAGCCAATGTTACTCAGACAAGATTAAACACCAGCTAATAAGGAATTTCATGATGTTACATTCACAGTTTGTCACCATTCTTTACCTTTGCTGGAGGAGTCTAAAAAAGGAATAAACTTGTAGTACAATGAACTATACCTGTGAGCTGGGGTATTTATAGCTCCATGCAGCAGTCTGGTTGCAGGGGTGAAGAAAAGGCTTTGGTTGTTGTGTGGAGTATGTTTTGCATTGTGAATTAAAATTGAATTACTGTTTTTTACTGAACAGTGAATATCGATATGGAGAGGCTATTTTTGCCTATTTCCACCACCAACCTAAGGACATAAGTCCTTCTTTATGCCTCACCTTGCCCACTTTGTGTTGTCTAGTTCATAAATTGCTAACTCCACATGTTTCTTGCAGGAGAATCTGAAGTTTTTGTGGCTTGTGAATTGGCAAGATGAACATGCTGAACTTCCCTCTTTTGAGGACCTAGGTTAGACAATCCTTTTTTTCTGGTAGGAGCTATAACTCTCTTGAGCAGCTGTCAGGATTGACTGAATCTTGTTCAAGGCTGGGGTCACCACTTGGGACTAGTCACCATTCCCCAACTGGAAAACGTTTCCTTCTAGGTGAAATTAGTTTTTAATAGGAGCTGTAATCACCTAGTAATTTAGCCTGGGCCTCTAACTGGAAAAGCGATGCATCTGCTTTTCTGACTGAAGCCTTTTGATTGAAATTGCTAGAGCACAATCTGAAGTTGTGTCCTTATGGAAGAAAGGACACAATCTTTCCAGGTTCAGAGTTGTAGTATGGACCTCAGTCCTTCTAACTAAATTGGGGTGAGAAAGAAGAGAAAATGCCACATCTTGTCTGCTGCTTATCTTCCAAGTGTTGTCCCAAAATATAGGACGTCTCTAATCTGGTGTGCACGAGGTCATTCCACACACAGAGTCGAGGTATTTGATTTATGTACTGTTCTGCACAGAAAGGGGTGCTGGGTGGCAAATCCACAAAGCCATCATGATGTCTATCAAAACTTTTCACTATTTATACATTTTAGCAAACAGAGGCACTAATGTTCACTTGCTTCAAGTTATACAGTTCTCTTATTAATTAGTATTCTGTCTTTTATTGGTTGAGTTAGTCCCTCACTTCTTATGCTGATTAGTCCATGTGCTCAATTTTTCTCTTCACTCGGTGGGTTTCTTGAGGTCACAAACTCCTCCTTCCAGAATTACTTTTTACTCACTCAGAGCTGATTTCAGCACAGTTTCTTGAGTTGGCTTGTTACTTTCTTCCTTATCTTGTGAGATTTTCCAAATGTCCTTGTGGCCCATAAATTTGCATTCTTTTTGTCCATTGTAGTAGTGCATCCTTCTCCCCAAGCTTTGTTAAGATCCCCTTAAGTCTGAGATCTTTGAAATGTTCAAGCCCTCAATCTTAACAAGGCAGTTCCACCAACAAGTAATTTACCTTTCTAACACGTGAACATCACAGTCATCCCCATTTTGTAACTCATTCTGCAAAGATTACTAAAAAAATTACCTGAAAATGTGGAATAAAATTATCTGTCTACCTAGTTTGATTGATAGATAGACCATTATAGGTACTTGGGGGAAAAATAGTTCCTTTGACCATTCAAACTGAAAAAAGTCCCAAACCATACAATAGATTTCTCTTTATGAAAGCTGCAATATCCAGATTAAGAATGAAGTTGGGAGGTTTTTGAAATTAAGAGGTTTCACCTCAGTGATAAATCAGACAACCTGTCTCTTTTTTGTCAAATTCCTCTTGTGCTTTCTCTTTTCAGCAGCATCTCAAGTCCAGACCTTGAGATCTGGACTAAAATACTGTCTGAACACAGGTTTTGATATTCTGCTTAGTTACAGTGGTGGACAATTTTCATATTCTATGACCACAAACTTGCCCCCACTCGTAGTGCCAGATTTGCCAATTTAGAATTGTTGCACAATTGTGGGCCTAAACCAATAGGATTGCATTGTGCGTTTAATGAAATTTGATGTTTTCTTATATATCTTTATTTCCTGAGTCTTTTCCACGGTCTTCAGCCAAACCTAGTTTTCCTCCCCATCTAGGAGTACTTGACTTATTGCTTTCTTTAAAAGAAATGGAAAATCTGAAGTGAGTGCTTCCTTCCAGGAGCCAGGTATTAAAGATAAATACCAATTGTCCATAAGACTCAGTAATAAATCTCAAAATTTGGGAATAACCAGGCATATGACTGAATTGGACTGTTTGTGACAGGGAAAAGAGGAAGAAAAATAGTCTTCATTGTCGGATATCCTCTGTTTCTTTCTGTTCCTAATAGGTAGGGTGGAGGTGATCAGCAGTGAACACCATGTGGGATTTTACAGCAGCTTTTTAGTCATCACCTAATAAAATGTGCTGTAGAAGCCTCTTCTTACACAGGGGATAAGCTAAGAAGCAGTGTCATATTTCAAAATGAAGCACTTGGGCAGTGGGTGTGTGTGGAGGAGAGAGTGGGATCATGCTGTAAAAAGTGCTCACATTTTTAGCCAGACAGCAGTTCTGCAGCAAATAAAATTTCTCTCTCCAACAGATGGAGGAGAGGTGAGTGGGAGGGAAGTTTGGAAGCGCACTTTGTCATTTCTGTTAGCTCACTGCTTCGTCTGCAAGGGAGAGCGCATGAAATACCAGTTGATAAAAGGGTGGATTAAGAAGTGTAGCAGCATCAAGGAGGTAGAGGCAACTCTCCATGGAGCAGCTTCCATCTGGGACTGGCAAAATGCTTTACAAACATTAGGCAGCTGAGCTTTGTGGTATCCCAGTGGACAGGTATTGATCATTCCTATTTAGAGATGAAGAAATTCAGGAATAGAGGGTGCATGACAAGATTAAGTTGCTGAAGAATATTGATTTGTAGAGCTGCACTTCATGCTGCTATCATCCTCTGCTTCCAGTACAGGACCTCACTCCCTGTGTGCTGTTCAGACTTTGACTAGCTGCTTGGATTAACATGGACAATTCTGCGTGACCCAGCCTCCCCCTGGAATACACTGCCATTTGCTTTCCATGATCAGGCTTAATTTACCTGTCATTTTCATTTGAACTGATGACTTTAAAACTCTCCTGGAAAGCAAATGTTCTCATCTGAAAATGGCAGGGGGAGAGTCACGAATTGAGAGTATCTGCACTGTTTCCACCTGCAAAATTTTACTTATTCCTCCCTCAACATTTGTTTTAATTAGGGGGGAGGGGTGGAGTAAAAAATAATCTTTGATAATTCGTTGCAATATAAATTAATTAGCTTTCCACATTTCCTCAGAAAAGGGCTGCTGTTTTAAAACAAGGTCAAAACCACGGTTACATGAAGATACATGTATTTGGGTGAAATGTTTAAACATGAGCTCAGAGAGAGCTGTAAGTTCTGCTGCCCCTGCACTGGAAGGAACTGTATTTGCACTCAGGATAAATGCTTCCAAACACATCTTGATCTTATTTATACTTATGGAAAGGTAGAGTAAATCTGGTAAAAACCAAATTACTTTCATTGCCATAAAGCGAAAACAAGCAAAACCATAGTCAGATTCTTCAGGTCTTAGTGCAGGGAAGTTAGGTCTCAGTGTACAGAGTATTTTCTGAGCTACTCTGACCTTCTGACCTGTTCATCTTGTCAGAAATCAAAGGAGGGTCATTCTCCTGCCAGGCAGACTGGACGTCAATCCTATTGAATGGAAGGTTGCAGGTCAATGAACCTCTTGCTTGCTTTCTCAAGTTCTAGAAAGTGTTTATTCCTGTGGCTTGGGAGAGTGTATATCAGTGCATAGAAGGATTTCCTAAGCTGATGTTCTCAAATGCTAAGACTGATTGCTGTTTTTCAGCCTTTGTGAGGTGATTCTGCTTGTGTTGCACAAGGGCCTGGCGTTCTGGCTGATTGATTAGGTAACCAAAACATAGATTCATCCCCTGGGTTTATACTTTTTAACTGTGATATCTCAGATCAATCAGTCCTGTTTGTTCCTGCCTTGCTAAACCAAGGTAACAAAATACATTCTGCAAATGTCCGACATTCATCATCTGACTATATTTATAATTGCTAACTATTTATATAATTGCAAACTATTTATATCTTCAATGCTGACTCATAAAGCAAGGTATTTCACTGAGGCTGAAAGGGAAATGACCCTGCATCCTTTCCAGCTTATTTGTCATTTCAGTTTTTCATCCCTCTTTGAGTATCTCTGTCCTACTTTCTGTCACACATATTAGCCTTGGCTGATTGATATGACAAGATAAAGAGCCTTGAGCAAAACCAGCCTTATAAACAATGATAGAGAATTAGTTTGCTTCATGTATCAGAAAAATATCTTAAGCAGAATGAAAGAGCATTAACTGACCCATTTCTAGACTAAGTTATGAGTAGGTTAACAAAGAAACTAAAATGTATGTTTGCTAGGTTTTTTTCAGCCTTGGCACGAAAAGACAGAATAAAACCACAGTGGGTTCATAAATGACATGCAGCTGGGCCCACCATCATGAATATTTTCTACTAAAATGTGTTTGCTTATGTTCTGAATATTGCCATGAAAATGTATATTGCAGATTAGAGTTATTTATGAAATCCTTATAAATTATGCTCAAGGAAAAGGTCTGTATTTGTTGTCAGTCACAGAAGTTCCAGTCAGTGTAATAGGTGAAATCACCTCTTGTGCGTAGGATTTGCTGAAGGAATAAATTATATGCTTTTTTCTGCATGAAAAGCTAAATTCAACACTAGGACCATTAGAACTTGACAAGTTGATTGGGTGTTGAAACTTGGGTTGAAGAGAATTTACAACCTAATGACAAACCCAGAAGAGGAGGAGTTAACCTCCTTTGCTTCTAGATGTCTTGAAGGACATATGACTACAAAGAAGTCCTTATTCAAATAGTTTTAACTTCAAAATATAATTCAATAAATGTGTTGTTATTATTCATAGTATTCCATGTAATTATATTTATTTGCTTAAAGTAATCAAGTTTTTGCCTATTATATATAATTGATATTTCCATCCAAATTAGCTTAATTCAAATCATGAATAGAAAGGAATCCCCTTAGAAGCATTATCTGCCTTTTTCTAATAGAATACAGTCTAACAATTAAGTTACCTAATATACATTCTTTTAGTAACCAAAGAAAAGGTACCAAATTTAGTAAAAATGCCTCACTTGCAAAACAGCATGCCTTAATAATTGCTAAAAGTGAGACTCAATCTTCAGAAAAATAACTATGTATAACCAATGTGAGATAAGAATAAAACCACATTTTGAATCAGGATGTGTTCTTTGCTGAACTAAATCATGTTAAAATTAGCTTTTTCAGTCTTACCCATATGTTACCTTTCTCTTTGAGCTCTTGTAGGATTTCTATGCATTTGATGATAGCTGCATTTGTGTTTTTTTTTTTTTTTAGGTTTTCCTTTTGGTATCAGTTGAGTAATGAACAATTAATAGATGACCTCAAATGATGTGCAGATCTCAAATGTACAAGTTTTTTTTCTGTTTACTGAAAGCACATTAAGGCAAATGTGTTCAGTGGATGTGTTAGGCACTCGAATGCCTGGTGCTTGACTCTACAATGAAATCCAAAATCTTCTGTTCAGAAATATATACAGTTCATGGAGAGAATAAAACTCTTCAGGAGGAGATCCAGTGCAGCCATTACATTTATTTTATGAGATCAGCTAAAATGTACAGCTGCCTCAAGCTAGGCATGTGGAAATAATGGAAAGAATGAATCTCTGCCTGAGGGGCTCTGGTGGGATCCATCTCCCTGAGTCACCTCCTAGAGCTCCATCTTGAAGACAACAGTGAAATGGTGGAGCATTTGTACACGAAATGATAGCACAGCGAGCCTTTTCTCACCCGGAATATTCAGACCATCCATATTTCCCACTTTGGGATCATATAACACAAAGCCAAACTGGAGGCAAGGTTCTCTCTTAAGCCTGGTCCTTTCATGTAAACAGTCATTAAGAGACTTACTTGATGGGAAAGGAAGGGGGTCCAGGGACCAAGGTCTTACTGCCTTGGTGCTGGGGAAGTGAAGCCTGAACACCTTGCTGTGGTTATGAATTCTGCACTTAGCTTCTGGATAAATGAAGGTGCTGGGAGAACTCAGATGTGGCTGAGGGGAAGGGGAGATGCTTAAGAATCTGATTTTCATTTGGTGAATGTAAGTCTCATTTCTGTGACTTTCAGCTCTTTCTTAAATCTAGTCCTTGGTCACTCTTCTGAGAGTTTTGAAGTAAAAGAACCAACACTGCTTTGTTTCTCAGCATATGAATACTAATTGTTTCCCTTTGGATTTATGCCATGTCATCTAACATGCAGTGAATAAACAAAGCTGTAAGTCATGTGCAATCATCCCCAACCTACTGGAGTTATTAACAGCACCCACTCATAGACTTTTTAACAGAGAGATTCAGCTTTCCTTTAAATTCTCTCTTGGAAAAGTGGCCATAAAATATCCCAGGCTCAGAGATACTCTATTCTGAAAGAATTCTTACTGAAAATTTTAAGTATTTACCACAGCATGATTCTGTCTAAATTGTCCTCCATTGGAGTGCTCATTGAACATTCAGAACTGATAAGCTGATAATGTTGCCTACAGATATTTTCTATGCCTTTGCAATATAGTTGCATGTATTACTGTACCTCAGAAATTTGATTGAAATCTTTATTTTTTACATGTCTAAAATAAATGAATTCCCGTTACTGCCTTAAAAAACCCCACATTTAAAATATAAAGCAAGAATTTGTCGGCATGGTGCTACTCTTTCCCTTACTAGCTCACTAGGGAGGTAACTTTTTGTTACAATCTTGATTTTCAAGCGAAATTCACACTCACCACAGGGCATGAAGCACTGACTAGAGGGAAATAATGGGTGTAGCTTCCTTAACTCTTCCATTGGAAAGGGCAAAGGAACAACCAGACTGCACACTTTTCAAAACATAATATTAAAAACTATTCTGCACAGATTCAGTTCCTCATCTCCGACTCTTGGGAGTTTGTCACACGTTGGACAGTACTAATGTATGACCAATGTGTGTATTGGCACATGTATGATCTATGTATGTAATACACTCTGTATTTAAAATACCTGAAACTCCAGATATTCTCAACCATTTACTTGAAGTATGTGAAATTTATACTTGGAATACCCATTTTCCCTTTAAAGAGGAGAGTCTCTATGTTTGTCCCTAAAAGGAGCAAAGTTACCCATAAAAGCATCTCCTCTGCTTGGTTTAAGCAGATAGATTAGGAGTTTTTACATCTTTAGTTAAGACTGACTCTCTCTTTTATTCCCATTTGATGGAAAACTCAGTAGATAATTCTAATTGCTCAGATACAAAGATGGACTATTGATCCACATCTCCAGTTTCACACAAATGTCTCATGTATGCCACATTTCAGCACCAGCTTCTTGTAAGGGAAATGCATCCTTGGAGTGTGTTTCACAGTCTTAGGATGATCTTCAGCACAGGCATGGGAGAATAAAGCCTGACTAACAACTCTGATCAAATTTTCATTGTAAACTTCATTTCTTTCTCTACAAAACCCATAAGACAGATGCTTTTTGTATCTTGTTAAGTAAATAAAAGACATAGCTGGTGAGGTGTAGGATTTTTCATTCAGATTAGCTGGCACATACTGTCCACACTGGTGATGTGAAGAAGTTGCCTGGGTAGAAGAATATTGTCCCCAGGTTCCAAGGCTGAGAGCAAGTACAGCACTGCAGGCCTATTTCTAATAAACATGGAAAGATTAGAAAGTGATTGCTTGCTTTGAACCCCTTCACTTCTGCTTCCTTACTTGAGAGAGATTTATGGATCATTTTGGGGAGGGAAAACATGTTTGCAGGCGACATTTTTGAAGTGAACTTAAATTCTTGGGGGACTTTGCAGGGTTTTTTTAGACAAACTACTACTTATCTAGAGGAAGTGATGCAGACAATGGTGCTCACTGCACTGTGGTGCCTTTGTTTGAAATGAGGTGCCACATGGGCTTTTGTGAAGTGATCTGCAATGGATCTAAAATGGCTTTAGAGAGACTGAATTTTCTCAAATGGAAATTGCAACCTGTTTTTCCTTTCTCACCTTTTCACCATTAAAATGTCAAATCTAATTTTCCTTGGTTTAGGCAGAGAATGTCAGGAAAAATGAAAAAGTATAAATTAAAGGTTATACCCATCTGTAACGATAATAATAAATATCTCTGTCTGTACAGTTAATACTTAAACCATGTCTCCTGCCTGAGAAGACTGAAAAAGTATTCATGTCAATGCATTATTCTTCATTATTCTGCATGTACAGGAAAAATTTCATCCCTTTCAGCAGGAGGAAGATTGGTCTAGTCTCAGGTCTTTGAGTACAAAGCAGTTTAAAGTCATGGCATAGCTGTTTAGGAATGAAATTTGAGTGGAGTTCTGGTAGGAAGATGGTTTTCATCTCTTGCAGAATGGCTAATTTAATGCTGTAACAGGTCATTTCTGCAACGGTGCACCTACATTAACTCTTTCAGTTTTAATCTCCCATCAAAGCAACACATAGAAATAGCATCGGGTAGAGCAATAAAGAATGAGCTGGAACCACAGATCCGTGTCAGGGAAGGAGGGACAGAAAACTTTAACAGAGCATCTTATGCCAAGTTTTGTTACAACAAAATGTCCCTGAGAAAGGGACAGCTCTGATCTGACTGAGCTGGGAGGTGGAATGATGGATGTGTCCACATCATTTGATGTGTGAGCTCATTATGTGCCTCATGGACATGTGGCAGAGGGAAGGCTATACTAGGCAGAGTCTTGTCTAAGTGAGCATGGTTTGGGATGCCCCTCTGCTTACTTTTATCACACCACGAGGAAAGGGACAAAACCAGAAAAAAATCTGTCTTGCTGTCATGTGGCTCTGTGCTAAAGCACCATATCCATCAAAAATCCTAATAAAGCACTTAACTGCCTGTTCTTGCCATTTACATCTTTCTTCTTTACTTGGGTATGAGTACACTGACAGCTATATGGAAGCACTTTTAGTACTTCAGCTTTTCCTGTGTTCTCTGGGGTTCAATAGGGCCAGTGGAAAACCATACACTTTCTCGTGATTTTTCATCTTGTCCAGTTATGTGCTTTTCTTGCACTCTTATTTTGAAGGCTAAGTCAGGAAAGCAATGAAATTAATGAATAAAGAGCTCAAAAGCTTATAAATAATGTATTGCATCCTATTGGCATAGGAAGCAAAGAAAGTGCTATCAAAAAAAGGTGACAGGGCTTTTAAGATGCTTTTCTGAGGAGTCAAAATTATTGCCATGTGCTTATTTTACTGTATTGTCATAAGATTGACAGTGTGTCTGTGCTGTAGTCCCTATCCAAAAACCAGTGAGATTTAAGTGAGTTTTTATGTGAGCAGGAGGACTAATCAATGCTTGTTTCCTATGAATTGTCCTTTGCCTCCAGTCTGTTATCTCTTCCTTTATGCTTTCCTCCAATTTGAATAATGTCAGCTCTCCACAATGCATTGTTGATGCAGCAGCTGTCGATGCTATCCCAGAAAAACAGGGCCAGGGCTAATGTGAGGCTGCCCATGGATGGTTACACATGTTCTGCTGCCAGTGGGTTGTCAGCAGTTGCATATGTGAAGAGCAGCTACATGCTGGTTGTTTTGCTCTCGTGAGGAAAAATGATTTGGCTTGCTGTGTGCTAGCCAGCTTTAAGTTTTCACAAAATGTATACAAGACAGTTGTATTTCAAATGTCTGCTCTCTTGTCAATTTTGGTAGAAATTAGTCAGTACTGTCAAATTTATTGGGCTAAGACAGGGAAAAAGACAAAAGAGAAATTGAAGACAAAATCATAGCCTCAAAATTTTTTCTTTCTTGGGAATTCAGGCCTGAAACAGTTAACGCCAGTATTGCATATTTATCTGCTGCTTCTTCAACCTGATTTTCAAGATACTCTTTCTCAATCAGGAGGGCTGAGTATTTTTTGTATGGTAATGCAAATTCTCATATAACTGTAGCTGAGGCTTCAAAAAATTGTGATTAGATTGTGAGATTAATGAAATACAAAAAGTAGCCAGAACAGCTTCTCCTGTTTTTGTTCTCTTGCTGATTTGATATCTCACTCATCAAAGTCCAGAATAAATAGCTAATTCTAAGTGGGGCTCCCAAAAGTTGTGGCACCAGTGGCACCAGTTGTCCTAAGCATGCAGAGAAGGAACAGCTGGTGACTGTTTTTACACGCAATCTTCTTCTAAATATTAGAGGGTGCTTTGCAATGTGATATTATTATTTATACCTCAGTAATACCAAGAGGTCCTAGCTGAAAGTGGAGCCTGATGGTACAACTTTTTGGATTTACAATGCTGTAGGGACAGTCCTGTCTTCAGTTTCCCTCTATCCCTTTCCTCCAAAATATCACAGTTAAATAGGAAGAGGAAAGGCAGGCACCACGAAATGAGGTGACTTGTGCCAGGCTCCAGAGCAGAGCAGAGTTGTGTGTGCTGAGAATAGAGCTCAGTCTCCTTGTGCAGAGTGGGAATCTCTTCCCTGAATTCCCTCGGCTGCATCTCAAGATCCTGACTAAGGTGTTGCATTTCTAATACAGTGTTACAAAACTCAAAAGTTTTAAGGAAACATTATAAAAGCTTCGTAAATATGGACAACTCTTCAAAATACTTGAAGTACTCTGGGTACAGCTGAGCAGGATTCATTCGCTTTAATGCAAGGTTGTTAAAATCTTTATGGAGACAAGGGGGGAAAATGGGGGGAAAAAAGTAATTTGTTATCAAGGATTCTGTTTCACTGCGTGCTTTTCAGACACTCATGATTTGTCATTCAGCTCTGACTTCTCATGAACATTACGTTCCTAAGAAATATATTTGTGTTTACATTGTGATCAGCATAAATGTGTGAATGCTCCATGCATTTACTATGCACAGGCTTCTCTTGTCTCTTGGCCTTGTCTAAGTGACACAGTTTTTCCCCCAACACTTTCTGTTCTTTAATATACTTTTCTGTCTTGTAGAATGCTTCTTTCTTTGTTACTGACTTGGATCACAAATGGTCTTTATTTCCCTATTCTTCTGAACTAAATAGCTAAGTGGAGGTTCCTGTGGATATGAAAGGGGTTATGAATCATAGAAACAAAAATATGTTAACTTCTTGTGCATGCTGTAATCCATTAGAAACATTCTTATTCCACGTGGTTTAACCTTGTACTTTCTTCCTATTATAAGTGACAATCTTCAATTAATTGAAGTGTAAATTTGGACCCAGCTCATCAGACTGTCAGAACTGTGTGTTGCAATGCATCCATGTAATTCCAGGTGCCACTTTACATTGTCACCTCTTAACTATGACAATAATGGATTGAATAACCGGGATTGCAAGGCAGTCTTTTCAAGGTCAGTGTAGTAAAAGTGAAGGTAAGTGACATAGTCTAAATTCTCCTCCATATTGAGTACAAAGTTCTTTTGCTGAGGCTTTATATTTCCATATAGAGAGAGATCTGTCTCTCTTCAGCTCTCAGTAAGAGCAGGGTGGTCCCATCTCTCCAGATGGTTTGACCTTCCTGATGTGATTGCTTAGGAGTCCCACTGAAGTCTCTGTCCCTGAGATCATCGCCTGTGTAGGCTTTCCTCATGAAGTCTTCTTGGGAAGAAGTCTCAAAATGCCAAATCCCTGTGTGCCTGAGTTCCCTCTTTTTATGATGAGATAGAGAACTCAGGTGCTTTTTATGGTGAGATAGAGAATGCCGTCAGGAATGCCAATGTGGCTGACTCTGCAAAAGCATGGGCAAGAAACAAGTCCTGTCCTGGGTAAGAAATGGAAAAGTGATTCTGCAAGCAAGCAGAAAGTAGTGGTGATAGTGCCCTGTTTGCTTTCTGAATTTTAACTATAGTGGAATGTATTCAAGAGTGATAAGAAAAATACAGATTCTTTATCCATTTTTCCTAAGAATCATAAGCATCATTAATCAGACTGGAACTTGCACAAAAGACAGTTTTCAAGTATTCTTAATGAAAGCACAGAAGGTGGGATGTTTTTTATGACGGTGCTAAAGCCCACAATTCATATTATTTGGGAGGTTTCTCAGGTAAAATCTGCAGTTTTCAAATTTTTGCTTTTTTGACCAACATTGTTTCTTTTAAAATAAGGACTTTTCATGCCAACAATTGGCATTGTTTGCATGAAAAGTCCTTATTTTAAAAGAGGGGTGAAAAAGAATTTAAGGAACATCTACAGCTACATTACACAGAAGACAGACTGCAGTATCTTGTTGAGTTTCTCCCTTTTGCATGTATGAACATGACAGGTTGTGTGGCCATGTTTCCCAAAGATGCAGCAGAGGTTGGGCAGTTTGAGTCTTGTTCACCACTCCTGAAAACAGAAACACCTTCCTTGTTCTAGCCTTTTCATTCAGTGCAGAGCTGAGGAATTGAATTTACTCATTAAGCCCAGCTGCTGAACACAGAGAAACATTTATTGCTGCTCAAGTTACCTGAAGAGGTGCCCAGAAAATCACTGATGTCTCTCTTGCCTTCCCAGTAGCAGCCACTTTGCTCTGCTGTCACTTACAAGTCTGGCCTGTTCATCAGTACTGACCAGTGTTATATTAAATGACCTTGGAGTAAAAGATTATATCGGACTGGCACTGTAATTTCTGGTTCACTGGTCTGTTCTTCCCATCTATCTTCATTTTTCTGGTAGTGTTCCATTTCTGCAATAACAATATAGACGTGATTAGTAAGTATGAACTGCCTGCTTCCAAACACTATGTATTGTGACATTTGAGAATGTATCTGTACAAACACTGTCTCACTCTGTTTACAGCTAAATTCTCTGTTGCCTGAGCCATCAGTGGCAGTGAAAACCAGTGTCTCCAAGAAGCTAAGGTTCCTCTTCACTTTACACGAGGCATGAAATAAGCTGATATGGAGCAAATAGAAGTATTCACAGCAGGAACTGTGTTCAAAACTTCAAAGCAAGGAAGGGAGAGTAACTTCTAAGAAAGGAGACAAGTGTATTTTTAAAGCTATACTGTCAACCAGGGGATATGGCTTCTAAAAAATCCACAAAGAGCTTACATAGGTATGTCAATACCTAGGGTACTTTCAAAAAAACACATCCAGCATCAAATATATTATAACAATGGCAAATATTGAGGCACACAAAGCCAGGCAGTTTGGGTTTGGATTCTATTTCTGTGACTTGCCGTGTGACCCTCATTGAGTGTCTCCACACTTCAAACTTCTTATTTTTAATATTCATTTAAGGTACTAAAATAAAGTTTATGTTTCTTTACTGTTTTTTCTCCACCTCTAGGTTTTGATCAGGTCATCTATTAATGAAGTTCCTACGTACCTTATATCATTGTGTAAGATTTCACTGAATGTTGATGACCTTTGTGATACTTGAATGAAGGACATAAATATAAAATATAAATAGAACAAATATAAATAAAATATAACATATCTCCTTTAAGAAGTGATCCTAAGAAGACTTCTAAGAGTCTTCTTAGAAGGCAAAAGTCATAATCCTGTATGTTTCATCTAGCACAGGTAAAGCTGAAATCTGGAGTGTCAGGGGATGTCAGGCGGTCACAATTTCTACTCATTTGATACCAATGAGTGTCTCTTTCATACGTTAACATTTTCTTAAACAAGTCATGGAGAATTATCCCACATCATCAAAACATTGCCATTTATAATGCACCTATTATCAATGCCCTTTTCCATTGCAGTCTCTAATTATCTGAATTTGACACTGATTAAGTATTTTCATGACTTAGGAGCTGAAATAAGGCAGTATGTTAGAGGAAGATAACAGAACTTACTTTGGTGAGAATACAATGCTCTTTTCTAAATATGCCATTTAAACACAAAGTTAATTCTGGAAAGAAGTAGAGAATTATGTTCATTATCTACTTTCTTGGTTAGGTAATAAGTTGCCAAAGACTGGTTTTTGCTTTGGATATCTGCTGGCCTCCTGATTGAGGCTGAGGAAGCTTTGGATCCTGATTTTTTGTATTTGATCTTGTGAGTATTTTCAGTGCTATTGTTGTATAAATGCCTGTAATATCACTGTGCTGGCAAAATTATACATTGTCTTGATTCCACTCTGGTATTGGAATTTGGTTTCTATTGGAACTCTTTTCTTCATGACATTTAGCATACATCTAAGGAGTAGCATGGATGTAAACTCTTTGATATTTTTTCAATTTGTTTTTTAGCATGGAGGTTAAACCCTGTGTTGTTCACATATAGCTTGGCATTTGTTTTTTGTGATTTGAATAATGTCTGTACTTTTTATATTTTACTGATTACTTTTGATTTCTTATTGAAGAGGTCTCAAATATTACCTTATGGAGTTCTAACAGCAGCAGACTGTCAGCTACCATTGCCTTCATTCAGATTAATTCCTTCATCTTTTGCCCCTTGTATTTCATATACTCAAGCCACAAAAGATGAGATAGAAATGCAGTTTAGGGAGAACCCAGTCTTATTTTTAGTCCTCTGTAAAGGTCAGGGTTTTTTTTTTTGGTCTTTATTTTTAATATTAAATGCACTGGATTTTTGGTTTTGGGGTTTTTTTTTTGATTGGTTGTTTTGGTTGTTTGTTTTTTTTTTTTTTTTTAAGGGAGCCATATTAAGTGCTGTCTTATTTACAATACAGGTATTTTTGCAAATATGAAATCATCCCTGATGGTTCTGTCAGGAGCAGCAGTGTCAGGATGTCTGTCACACGTCTGTATTTCAGCCTCTGTGTCAGTGGAAGTCACTTTACACCACACAATGTGACAAAGTTTAATGTGCCCCAGGCAACCATTGGCTCCTGGGTGTTTGGAGTATCCCAGTGACATGGGATATTCATATTCATCTGAAAGTCATACACACAGTTTTCTTTATGGACTATGGCAAGATTACACTATAGCACTGGCCTTCGAGATTTCAAGCCTAATTTGCCGCCTCAAGGACTATTACCAAGTTGGAGAACCACTGTGTATGAATGACTTTCACATAAAAATGACAGACTAACATTTTTGTTATTGAAACCACATTATGAAACTACTATTTCTATGCTGATTTATTCAATATTCTAGATTAGATTTCTGGACATTAGGAAGACAGCTCTCATCAGACTTTGTGAATAAACTGATTAAGTTTAAAGTAGCTGTTTTTTTCTTGTCAAAAGGCAATTGTAATTTCTTTTAAATTATGCAAAACAGAAGCAAATAAATATATATAGTAGCTCTTGCTACTTCTTCCTCACTTGGAATGGTGTGTATAGGTGATTTATCATTTTCAAAGCAATGTGTTGTGATAGCAGAAGGGATGATCCTATCTGGGGTATAAGTTAATAGGTCCACGATGATAAAATGTGGATTTAATTGTAAGTATATATTCCTAAGAATACAACAAGAAACAAACAAAATGCAATTTCTGAGCATGATTATCTAGAGAGAATAATTCCTTAAGAAGATCAGTAGGAACTTTAGTTTTACGTGTCTCCTTTAATTCAAGTACAGCCCTTGAAACAGACCAGGTGCCAGCAGAATCCTGGGTCTCAAGGGAGGAGAAAAGGGAGACAAAGAAGAGGTGGTTTCTAAGGCAGAAGGAAATTGCTGATTTTAGGACAAGGCCAAAAGAGAGTAGGATTTCTTACTAAAAGAGACTCTATATCCATTTCCAAGGGTGTACCAACATACCTGTTGTCAGTCATAGCCTTATGTAGATATTATGTATGAGCTGGATGTGCAACACACACAGATGTGTATTTGACAACTTTCTGCTGATTCATCATTTCAGTCTGTGAAATTCAGCTTTCTTAGAGGATAAAAAGTTATTGAGAAACCAGTCTGGTGGTTCTTGTTTGTGCTTATTAAGAAAGGGCAAGGAAGTTGCAAATGGTTTAGTAGAGGAATGGAGTGGTTGAGGTCACAGGCTGGTTAAAAAGTGCATTAAAGGAAAAACCACTTCACTGACTGATGAAGACAGAGGTGACAATTTTCAAGAGGCAAGTAGGAATGAGGTGTCTTTAGAAGTCTGTATTCACTCCTCATCTGTTTTTCATTCCACAAGAAGAAATGAGGGTACTACTGATCTCGTGTTGATTTTAGGGTCAAGTTACATTCTTATTTTGGAAGCCAGCTGCAGGGAGTAAGATAATTCAGAGTGATACTTAGCTGTTCCAAGGATTTTGCATCTATCAACAGCAAATCCCTCTAACTGATGTTATTATTGACATTTTACATTGAAAAGGTCACACAGAGAAAAGTGGAATCACCTGGTGGAGGAGTCACAGAGACAGGAACTGAACATAGTCCCTGATTTCTTAAGATACCGTTAGTAACTGAGATGCCAACAACTGCAGAAATTAGTAGTAACGTTGTTTAAAGAACCAGGTGAAAGATAGGGAGACACCTGCCAGACTACTGAAGCCAAGATTCCACATGGACATTGAGTGTGTCAGAAGAGGTGACCTTTTATACAACACAAACCACACATGTGAAAATGACTGAAAAGCAATACTTTAATTACACTCCTTCAGGCAGTTCTAATCCTGAAGATCAGTTATTTGAAAATGACTTTGATACACAGGGCAAACAGATAATGAAGACTGCAGGATTAACAAGCTCTAGATAAAGGAGTAAGGCAAAAGCAAGTGAATAAATATGGAATTTGAGAGTTTTTGAGATTTTAAACAAACATGAAAATTTCAAAAGATGGTGAAATTCTGCTACATTTTTAGCATACATTTTAGCATACGTGTTTTAGCTACATTTTTAGATATAATTTGGTATTATAATGTGTTGCAGGGTTTTGTCAACCTGAGTTTTGACTAGTTTACGAGGCAGTTTTTGTCTATGCTTTTATTTAACGTAGTTTCACACACCTATATATATATAAATATAGAATTTATAATCTAGCAAAATATAAATTGTCCATGTCAAAGAGTGAGTAAAGATATTTGAGCTTTATACCCATTTCTTTATGCTTAGCTCTTACAGACCACATTTTAGGGTAAATATTGTTCAAGATGTAATTTTACAAAGGTGTTTGTTTCAGACTCTGTTGCCCCCAAAATTATGAAATACCCTGGAAGTAAAAACATAGAAAACAAGTTATTAAACAGGGCAGCTGGACAATGCTTTCAGTAAATGACAAAAATCAGAGTATAAGATATATGTTTAGCATGTTCTGCTTTGTCCTGTTTATACAGTTTGAGGCCAGAATCATGTAGCACTATGTATGTCTTTTAGTTTGACCCACCCGATATCCCTGGCCACTAAATTTTCTGTGTGGCAAGTTCAACTTCTTTATTGGGACACAGTATTTATATGTTATTCATACAGTAGCTATATGTTATTTTCCACAGAGACATCTTGTGTTATTAGGAGGTTTCCAAAGAATAAAATCCAGCTTTTCTCCACATTTTGTGCCAATGATTATTCACTCCCACTGATAACATTTCTAATTTGAATTTGCCGAACTTCAGCTTCCAGACATCGACTCATTCATTACCACTGCAAGATCGAAGGGCCTGTTAGTTTGTGTTTTTTTCCCCTATGAAGGTATATATGTGCTGTTTTCAAGTTGCGTCTCTTTTTGTGGCATGGTAAGCTGTCCAACCTCTATTTATACAACCCTTAAATCAGCTTTGTGCCTCATCACTTCATTCTCATATTTTTCAGGTGTGCCAGCCATGTAGCCAGCATCCCATGGCAGCCTGGATAAAATAAACTCCCTTCTCATATTTGACATAAAGATTGGGCAACCAGTTGTTCATGTGTCCAGCGTGTGCTTTATTTACATCGCTTAGTGCTTTTCTCCTTTAATCCAAGTGAAATTGAACCTGTGTCAGGGGACTTTTAGGTTGGACATCAGGAAAAGATTCTTCCCCCAGAGGGTGGCTGGGCATGGAACAGGCTCCCCAGGGCAGTGGTCACAGCACCGAACTCGACAGAGTTCAAGAAGCATTTGGACAATGCTCTCAGGAACATGGTGTGACTCTTGGGGACGGTGCTGTGAAAGGTGAAGTGATCCTTGAGGGTCCCTTCCAACTCAGCATATTCCGTGATTCCGTGAATGATTTACCAAGTCTACCTGGCATTTGCAAGGCAACAACAAACGCGTTTTCACTCACGGGCGGGCTGGAGCAGCGCCCCACATCCCACCACTCGGGAACCCCCGCGGGGACGCGTGGAGCCCCCCGGGCATGTAACAAACACCCGCGCCCGGCTGGGGAGCAAACGGGGACGTGCGGGCGGCTGGGGCTGAGCTGGGCGCCGGGG
>VZRM01001224.1:92972-386865 GCA_013397955.1 Grantiella picta
CCGCGCCGCCCCCGCTCCACCCCGCGGCGGGCGCCTGCTGCCACTGCCAGGGTGAGTGCTCCTTCTCCCGACCGCTTCCCCGCGGGCAGCCCCGCCCCGCGCCCCGGGACCCTGCTCCCTCAGGTAGCCAGCCGGGGGACTCGTTTAGGGAGCAGGGGGCGAGCTGGCGGCACGGCGCCCCGGCTGAGGGGGAAGCGGGAGGCTCCGGCGGTGGCGGCCAAAGTTCCTGCCCAGCTCCCTGCGGGGGAGCGAGGGAAGCTTTCGGTGGCGTTTGGGCTGGAAGTGGGGGCTGGAGAGTGACGGAGTAAGGTGCCATGCCTCTCGGCTGTGGGTCCCCGAAGGTGCGGAGTTGGGGTGGTTGTTTCACCGGGTTCCTTTAATTACCTGTATTTTGGATTAAAGAGGAGCCCCCTCGCCCCCCCGTTTTTATCGTAGCGGAGACTAGTGCAGTGGGTTCGTTGGGCAGTGGGGTGCTTTGGGAAGCGGAACAAGGGGCTGCTATGCACGGAGAGCCATTCCCTGCTGCTGGCTGCGGGTCACTCCGTCTGCCGCTTTCCCAGCTGCGGGATTCCCGCACAGGCAGCCGGGCGAGTACCGGGCAAGCTTGGAAGCCTGAGTGGGAAGTCAGCGTTTGCCGCTCCAAAAGGCACGCACGGTGTCGTCTGTACTGCCATACAAATTGAAGATTTGAAGTAACTTGCGCTCTTAATAGTCAGCACGAGTGTACTTCACTTGGAACGAATGCTTGTTGGCTGCTCAGAGCACGCTGATGCTCTGCAAAAAAATAGGTGAATGGCACGCAGTGTAAGGGTTTTAAACCATTGCACAATTGTGTGTTAAAACACACTCGAGGCTGGTGAAGATTCTCTCAGCTGGGAAATCACTGCGGTTGGAGCCACCCGGGTTAGAGGCACTGGCTCAAAGGATGGGGAGGGCTCTTGTGTCAGATGGAGCTGCTGGGACATGATACCACAGACCAGACCTCTCTCGGGAAGAATGCTGGCTGTGCCCTTGCATCCCATGCTTCTGTAGTTATATCACTTGTGTTTGTTCCTATTTAATAACTGAACAGATATTTATAGGAAAACTGCTCCATAACTTTTCACTGTGCAGCGTTATTTTCTGCCTTCCTCAGGGTACATTCAGTGTGCAATGTCAGCAGGACTGGACGGGCCACTGGTTTGAGCTAATGGAGTGATTTTCAGCGTGTGAGACACTGTGTTTGGGAACAACCCCATAAACTGAAACTTTTGCTACACCAAGTACTAAAAGATTTTCTTTTTAAAATAAAGAAAAAACCCCAAACCAACCCCTTGCAACAGCGTAAAAAGTTTCTAGCTCCTTCCTCAGAGCATTTAGATTGAAACCCATCCTGTGTGAGGGTAAAATGTTTATCTCCGAACCTGATTATTTGTTATGCATGCTTTTGATACTGACTTTAGCAAGAAATGAAAGTGTGCATATATGTAGGTTTACATGCAAGTTTGTCTTCCCACCTCGTTTCCTTTCCCTTTAGCCTCCCTTTTTTCTCTTGATGCTTCTTGTATTTTTTTATATGATCTGAATGCAGTTTTGACACTTTGAAATGCTGAGAACTCAGCAGACTCTCAAAACAGTCAGCAAGTGAAATGAAGCTTACAAAACATATTACGGCTGTTTTATGTAGTAGAAGTGCAGTTATTAGAGCAACTCGGTCATGCTCTTCTCGAGAGGTGACTGCATTTTATATCTCGGGAAGCCCCCCTTCAGTTCCCCAGATAAAACTGATCCTGATGAGTTATTCTCCTTCTTGTAGTATAATGGGTGTGGATCTTCTGAAATAGCATGACTTTCCCATGAAAATTTTTGTAGGATGTTCGGGCACATCAGCTGAGAGTTAGCTTCTTATAAATCTCCATCTGTGCCTTATTAACCTGAATTGGCTAATTGGACTTAAACTGCCAGCAAAGATAAGATAACTTGGTTTAATTCAAGTTAGTGGCAGCTGTTCAAGCCTCTAAATTTGAGCTGTGCTAAAATTACCTTGTCTTTATTGGTTTTTTTAAACTCAAATTAATTACCTTGGGCATGCTAGTCTGACTTTTGAATGTATCTTTATCTGATAGTGTCACTACACGCTTTGTATCTGTTTTCACTGCTGCTTTTTCTGGTCGTGTTCCGCAAAGCGTCACAATTTTGGCATTGGCTGGACTTACAGCGTGTGGTGACTAAGGGAAGTTGTGTGGGATTCATTTCCCCATTTCTGAGATTACCTAGCTTAGTTTGTTTTCTGCAGAAACATCTATAGTTTTGTAAAAATAAGGGAAGTTTGTGGTCCTTCTTTTCCAACAGCTCTAGGGCAAATTGAGTTGGTTTCTGTCACTGATTTTCTCATTTCCCTTAACTTGATGATTCCTTGACATTTAACAACATTTGAAATTAGTGTTATATAGATTTTCTTGTAAATATAATTAGAATCTTTCTTGTAAATATAATTAGAATCAGAACATTATGGTGATTTTAACAGCCTAAGATCTGATCCAGATCTCTCTGAAGCTAATGTGAATCTTTTAATTAGCTTCAGTGCAACTTGGATCAGAGCTGAAGATGTGGTAGTTGAAGAGGTGAATGTGACATTTCTCTTTGTAACAGTGTACTGTTTTCCATGTTTTTCTCTATTTCATGGTATGGGGTCAGTCCTTTTGGAGTGTTTACTATGTTTTGGAAGTAATGAAAAAAGAGCAGGACCTATTGCCTTGATTGATTGTAATGTAAATTTGGAGTTTTGGTGTAATGCTTGCACATAGTCCATCTTACCTAGCAGTAGTTGGCTTTCACTGCAAACATGCCTGAAAGTCAGGCATGTTTACCATCTTCTCTCTGTTGCTAGCATTGTTTACTCAGTCTAATTATTGCATGAATGCAAAACAATTATGCCATATATATTCGTGGAGGAAGCTCTCAGTAGACATTCTGAAAACACCATCTCCCACTCCATCAATAGTGCTAGCCTGTATGTATTCTCCAGGTTTTAGTTTTCACATCACCCCAAATAATGTAGTTAATGGAAATGCTGAGAAATGTCTGGTGGTGTGAAAATCATGATCTTTCTACTTGTCATCGTGCTTTTGAGTCTAATTAGCACTAGCTTACAGTTTTCCCTGAGAAACCCATTTTCTTTTATAAGTTCTGTGAAACAATTTATTTTGCAGTGTTGACTTTAATATACAAGTCTCTTCTGAGAAGTGGTTCTGTAATAATGGGGTTGGGAATTCTACTTCTGTTATGTGAATTAGCATCTCTTAAATGTGCTATATTTACAAAGAAAAGTTCTGTGTGATTTCCTCTTTTGCAAACCAGATGGAGAATCAGACTCTGGCTGGGTCTTTCCTTTAGTTATGCAACGAGGTTATTGGTAATAAAGGATCTGGAAGCTTAATTAAACTCTCAGTGACACCTCTGCAGGCTCTTTTATTTTCACCGGGTTTGCTCAGTTGCAACCGATTAGTCATCAAGTTGAGATTTAGGAAGCAATGCAAATAAAGTCTCCCACAAGAAGAAACAGAATCCTGCTCCTTTGACTGAGGCATTGTTGGCTAACAGGACTAAAAAGCAGTTGAAAGCTTACTTCGTAATGGAACATGAATCATTAATTTGAAATATATGGTACTTCAGGAGCCGAGAGCATCAACGTGAAAGTGAAACTCCCTGTACAGTGAGCCTTGAGAAACACGTGGAGGGATTTGCCAGATGGATTCTGGCAAATGCTACAGTTGTGTAAGATGTTTTTATTTCCCTCTGTCAGTTCTGTCCCCCTCCTGAAAGATCCTTGATGGAAGGCCATGGACTGCAGAGCTGACTGCCCTGGTTACTGGGGCAGACCCTAAAGCAGTCAAACTGCAGAAAGCAGCCATAGCTGCTCCCAATAAAATACACACAGCCTGTCATCTTTGAAAGAAATTAAATAAATGAGCAGTTTCATAATACTCTTTTTTTGGTTTTATGCAACTTAAACCAAGCCTCACACCTCCAAAGGCACTGATTCATTTCACGTGCAGTCTTACATTTCACACAGTTCTTTACAGATTATGCATCTGTATACTTCTCTGTAAGACTTTTCTTTATGCTTGCTTTTTAATTTGCTACCCTTAAAATGTCAGAAAGAAGATAATGAAAGTGGGGTTCTGCTCCAAAAAAAAGAGTAAAAATTATGGCACTTGTGAGTCATTACCAGTCTCCATGAAATCTTTACCTTCATCTGCTGCTCTGGGTGTGATTCAGCTCAGTTTAACACTAACACATGGCAGTAACCATCTGTGTTTGCTGTAAATATTTTATTTTTTAATTACAAATGGCTTGATTTAGAAAACCTGAAATCGTATAGTGGGGTGGTTGTGGGTCTGCAAGAGAAGAAGATAAGCACCTGAGGAGGTAATTTTTGCCCAACCACTGTTGCCAGGTTTGAAAGGGGAGTGTAACACAGAGAGCAAACCAGGCTGCCCTGCAGCAATCCAGACCCTGCTGGTCCCTTCTTGGAGGAGCTGGACAGGAGAGCAGCAGCAAGACTTGCAAAGGGGCTCTGAACATTTAGTGAAGGAGAAGCGGGTGGGGGCAAAAAAGGCAAAGAAAAGTCTAAGTTTATCTTCTTTGAGGAGAAAGAAATGTTGCTAAATGTCACCCATCGTGATTCTCATACAGTAAATATGGTCACATGCTTTGGCAGGCTGAACCTCCTACAAGCATTTTGCTATGGGATGACACTCACACTGGGGCTGGGGGTGTCACAGAGGCACCATCCATCCTCAGAATAGAAAGTCCAGACCACATGTAGCCACCAAAAGGGTTCCAATGCGGGCATCCCTCAGGCTCCCTCCCTCTGCGTAAGTCCAACCAGCTGCAAAGTTTTCCCATCAGACTGTTGTTCTAGATAGTCCTTCCCAACTTAGGAACTCCTTTGCTGCAGCATCTGCCTGACTTTAGCTGCTCTGGTGCTTTTTGTCCTCTAGGCTCTCCCATATACTCAGATCTGTGTCCCAAAATGGGCAGTGAAAAGGGAGTGAGATAAATAGCCAGAGAAAAGTGAGTAGACTCACTTCATTCTTTCTAGTGTGAGTGTCTGGGGAAGAATTAGAATGGGCTCTTATGGGACTGACAGATTTGGGGATCTCTAGTTTGCATGACACAATGTATGTTTATTCTTAAAATAAAAAGGAGATGTGCTGAATTCGAGGTGTACAATGCAAAGTTTTAAAGTCTTCTTGCGTGCCCTCATGAGGCCAGGGAGTGTGTCCAGAGGTGCATGTCTCCCATAGTCCTGCAGTCCAGGTGTAGCCACTAAGGACATTTTCTTTCCTTGCAGCTGACACTTTGGCAACTCACCTAATGGGACCAGACACATTTGGCCGGGAGAAACTTTAGTTCTTTGGTGACGTGTGGGACAGAAGGAACCCAACTTGACACATAGCTGAGTTTGCAGGGCTGACAGTTAAAGGAAAAAATAATATTGCATATGAATTTAAGCATGCTTGATGTGAAATTGTGAAAGATAAAGAACTTGGAATGCCATCATACTAATTGTGTATGATTTTTTAGGGGTAAAGCTGTATATTTATGAGATAGAGAAATGATTCTGATTTTTTTTCTTTATGTGAGTCCAAATTAGTTTTTCTTCAGTGAACTTAGACCACTGTCTGAACTGTTGAGTGATTTTTATTTTCTACAAATTTGGCTAGACTGGGTCAGCAAGTGATCTCTACTGCACTGATGCATATCAGACATGGAAGTGCTGGCATGGGTATGACTGGAAATGCCCATTAGGGTAGTGGAAAAGATGTTATAGAAGTTAAACTGATAATTGATTCCTTCCTTTTTTTTTTTTTTTTCATTGTGACAATATTAAAACTGTTTTTGAAAGAATCCAGCTGATAAATGATATTCATAATACCGTGATGAGTTGATTGGGTTTTTTTGTTTTTTGGTTTTTTTTCAAATTCAGGTAATGTAATTGAATAAAATGCAATTTGGTAATCTGAAAAGACTGTGCTTCTTTTATTTGGTTTAGTAAACCATGGTTATAATACTATATTATTTACAACAGTGTTTTACTGCATAGTATATTTTATAACTGCCTTACCATCAAATGTATTCTGAGTACATAAGGCTTGTTCATTGTATTTCTTCAATGTATTAAAAATGTATTTCTACAAGGCCAAGTACTTAAAATCTAATATTATTCAGGTTACAAAGTCAAACTTTTACGACTATTGATTAGAGCTGCTATTCCCCCAACCCATGTTCCTGTGCATTAAGATCTACACATTAATTACGTTATCAGATGCTGCTTTCTTTGTCCCCAGGGGCTCTGGCTCCATCAGTGTATGTGATGGACAAAGCTTTCCTAATGAGCATCTACTCCACTGTTTACCCTGGCTCTTCGTGCCTCCTGCTGTGTGTTTTTTGAACCCTGCTGTTAATACAGGCTTATTAACTTGTGGGCTTTTCTGTCATGGTTATTTCTACAGTAACAAGTATGGATTAGCCTATCTGTGATACCTGCAAATGGAGGGCATGTACTGCATTCAGTGGCAGCCAAGGTGCAGAATATAAAGTCAAAAGTACTTTAATCTGGGGAAGAAAGCAATTTGAGATTCCCAAGTCCTGAATTTTGGGATGACTTAGCATTATCTGTGTGTTGTGTTATATTACCTTGTTGTCTGAAGTACCTCTTCCAGCATATGCCCTTGCAGCTGTGAGACTTGTGAATCAAGTCTCAGAATGTTGTTTTGGCTACCAGACTCTGATCCTCTCTGGGAAGTATAGATTTGGTTGATTGCTTTGAAACTCAATGGAATCAGTTGAGACAAATCCAGTTCTTCAGGGCTGCACTGCCTTAAGCAAAGAAACTGTTCTTCCTATATTTTTTCCCACATTTTTCAGCTCTTCTAGTTACATATATTTTTATACAACACAGTCCTCAATCCAGTTTACCTGTAAAAGACAATCCACTGTATGCTGGAGTAGCCATTAGAAAAACTGTATACACTGTTAAACGCATATATGCAAGGAGGAAAAGAATTCTCAAAATAGACTGGTTTGGGTTGGAAGTTCATCAAAGATCATCTAGAGGCTACCACTGTGCCACAGACAAGAACACCTTATACTACACCAGCTTGCTCAGAGCCCCATCTGGAACACTGCCAGTGATGGGGCATCCACAACTTCTCTGACAACCTGTATCACCACCCTCACAGTAAAAATTTTTTTGTCATATCTAATCTGAGTCTCTCCTTTTTCAGTTTAAAGCCATTCCCCCTTGTTCTATCACTCCATGTCTTTGTAAAAATTTCCTCTCCAGCTCTCTGCTAGGTCCCTTTAGGTACTGAAAGGCCACTCTAAGGTATCCCCAGAGCTGCTGCCTTCTCCAGGCTGAACATCCCCGACTCTCTGTCTGTCTCCATAGGAGAGGTGCTCCAGCCCTTTGATCACCTTCCTGCCCTACTCTGGACTGGCTCCAACAGGTCCACATCCTTCTTATGTTGGGGGTCCCAGAGGTGGATGCAGCACTCCAAGTGGGATCTCAAGAGAGTGGAGTAGTGGGGGGAGAATCACTTCACTTGCTGGCCATGCTGCTTTCGATGCAATGCAGAATGTAGTTGATAACTTTAATTTTCTCCTGTCTCATTGAGGGTCTTGCTAATGTTCTCTTAATGCATTCACCTGTTTGTGTGCATGTAGCTCTTCCTGTTCTTTAAAAAAAATATAAATCAACATAAGCTAATATGGCAAGTGACAACAAAAGCCGGTAGATGTCCTTTATTGAGAACTTCAACAGAGCAGACCATGTGAGGATATTTCTGTAGCTGACTTCTGAACCCATCCCTTTGTCTAAGTTTGGCATTCTACCTGACTTCTTGATCTCACTGTCATGTTTTACTGCTTCCCTATTACAGTCTCCATCTGCTTCCCCTGTGTCAGTAAAGTTCAGGGAAATTGCTATCAGCCAGTATAAAAGTTCATAGGAGCTGCTGTGTGTCAGACAGTGTCTGACTATGGCATTAATTGCTTCATTCCCTGCAGTCTGTAACAATCCCTCTTTTCTCCTAGCCTCCCAGTCCAGTTCTTCACTAGGTTTCCTTTTCCATTTTCAATTCCATACCTCCGACCTGAGTGTGCATTTGAAGCTTGCTCAGGCTGGAACTAGCAGCAACTTGCCTGCTACATTTGACACTGTCTTGATCCAGTCCTTGTGAAATTTTACTTTCTTTTTCTACTCAGGATTTTATCTAGTCAAAACTGATGCAGTGTGTTTGCCTCTTTGGTTGTTGCTGAAATAACCACCGGTCCTGCCCCAAACAAAATCTCTGCCCTAAAATGATGTAAAACATATCAGGGGAGGCTAGGATGAACAGCAGGGGAGGAAAGAGAGGGTATGACTCCTCAGAGAAAAATTCACTAGCAGTGTTTCCAACAGTGGGGCTGTAAATAATGTAAAATTTACTTGCTGTAAAAGGATGCCTGTGATCATGTTTTGTTTCTGTGCATCTAATTTATTGAATTGGGACTTGCCATGCTACTGCTTCAGACTTGGGCACTAATAGTGTGCACTAGCCCAGGAAGGTGCAACTTTGAATAATTTACAGCAAGGAGAAGAGATCAAGATGGCACATGTCTAGAGGACTCGGATGGCATCCTGGAGCTGATTACTGATGTGCACTGGTAACCTGTATGAGCTTCCTATTTGGCTGCTCTGAGTTTAGTGCCAGAGGCATTCTTCATACTCAGGTATTTGAAGACACTTGTTAGGACTGTGAAATGAATCAAATGTTTTCTGTTCCAAGTAAGATTATTATTATTTTTTTTTCTTTCCCCCTATGGTCTTTGTTTCACAAGCCCTGAGCAGGAATTTTTTAAGGAAGAAACAGACATTTGTACTGCTGTCCTTTCTCTGCCCACTTGAAACAGTGTTGTCTTTATCCTATATTGGGACCAGTATATCAAAACAACTCCCAAATACACAGTTTCTGTCCTGTACAAGTTTAGATGCTGCTAATGTTTTGTGGTGTTTTCATGGTTTCTTTTGTAAGTGGAAGCCTTCTAAAGAAATTTCAGGACTTAAATAACACCATCTTATTCACTGAAAGCAATGCCATACCCAGATCCTATTTCACTGCTGCCTTCTGTTTTAAATTGTGTTGTAAAACTCCTTGTAAAAATTTAATTCCCCTTCAACCTGTGACTTGATAGCAGAATGGTAAACCATTCAGTTAATTACTGAAACTGTGATCTCCAGCAGGACAGCCGAGGAGAATGCAAGCTGAGTGGCAATACTTTAATTAATGAACAAAAGCTTATGGACTGGCCAAGGGAAAGGATAAGTTCTGAAAGACAAATGGCAGCAATACATTTTTAGTTGCAATAGGTGACCTCTGGCAAACCCCATTACTCTACTGTTTTAGCTGGTGTAGCCAGGAAATTCCTTAAGATATAGATTGGTTGACACTGTATACACAACTTCAGAGCTTAAGTCTTCAGAATTCACTTAATTCTACTCCATGTCCAGAGTATGATCCGAAACACGCCATGGAATGGTCATCTGGAGGAATTTTTGTGATTTTTTTCCATGCTTTCCCACCCTCCCCACCCCCAGAGTGGGATGAACTGTGACGATCACAAATGATTTGTAATTCTTAAAAATGAGCCACAGAAGCTGTGCTCCCTGCAGGGAAGCACATTTTCTCCCTAGGGACCACCTGTGCTTTGGTCATAGCTAAATTTCTTATTTATGCTACCTGTTTTAGTCCCCAAATCTCTGTTGGTTCCATCCTCCATGCTTCTCTAGGGACATGGTGTGAGCATTTGCCCTACAAGACCATCATGTCTTCATCATGTGGAGCTCTGTATTGCTCCAGTTTCCATTTTCCTGTGCCCATGTGCACCATTTGGGTGGCGTGCAGGGTGTGCTTGACCAGCTGTGCTGCCTCACCCCTGCCCATCCACAGCAGCAACCTCAGCATCATTCTTGGTTATGCTGCACCATTGATAATCTGTCATACACTAGAATATAGGGGTAGATGTGTATACAGATAAAACTAAACACACCCAACAATCCGTCTTAACATTTCTCAGGAATATTTATATTTAATAATCATTACCTCTCAGGAGGACAGCAAAAGGAAAGAGCACATTTTATTCACAGATGTATAATTTGCCAGTACTTGAACTCATTGAAGTGTGTTTCTCATACCACCTCCCTCTTCCTCTTTCTCCCACTTGTGTGTAAATATGGAAACAAGATTTTGAAGCAATATAAATTGTAGCTATAGGATTTGGGTATGTGTGTGACCTTTGAAGGCTTTCTAGAAATGCTTGTTACCGCTTTAAGCATGTGCACTTTTCTGACAGATTGAGGCTTGCTTCTTGTGTATCAGTTAAATATAGCATAACTGGAAAATAACAGAAATTATGACTGAAAGAGTGGTAACAGGCAATTGAAGTGAATTTTTAATTGTAACATATAGTCATTGGGACCACCACTTTGAAAAAATTTGACACTTCACTTTTTCTTGGAAAATATTAGAAGATTCTTCCATGCATTGATTTAAGCAGTTATTTCCTTTTTCATCATAGGAAAATATGGAATTCTACTCTTACTCCGAACATTGTTATATATCAACTTGCAAAGTGTTTTTGGCTAGCAATCAAGTCAGTTTAAAAAGTACAAAACATTCTTGTATTGCTCTTAATAATGACACAGAACTGGTCTTATTCCATTAGTTGCAGAATTAAAAAATAAACTTGGCTTCTCCTTAAGGCTTAGCCAATTTAGTGAAGAAAGGAAACATAATTGATGCCTGGGTAATTGAAACAATCAACAGCACAACCAAGCACTTAAAATTGGTGGTTTACAGAAAGGTATGATAATAGAGCATGGAGAGGGAGAAACAATCTGTGGGAAAAGTCATTATTAGTGCACCATTGTTTTTATGTTTTACCAAAATTACGAGCAGTAAGAATGTCACTCACAGTTCCCATAAGCAAGATACAGCTTTGATTACAGTGGGTATACAAGAACCTGGAAACATTGATTAAATTCAGAGCTTCATCAGTTCCTGGTAACTAGCATGTTGTGGAGTTGATTTAGATTTCAGAGAACTGTTATTGCAGCTGATTTTTTTTTTCTCCATTCACAGTCAGCTTTATTCTGGGTGGAATGTAAATACGTGATTGTTGAAAAATCACTAGCACGTATGTAGTCATCCTTTGATAACAACAGATCACCCTTAAAAAGCAGAATGAAGACAGAAATAACTGGTACAACCACCAAGCATTAGTCACACGTAGCTCTTATATAATGCTTACGTCTTCAATCAGCATGCTGGCAGCTGGGCTTCTTTGTAATATTTGTTTGGAGAAGAAGCATCTATCTCATTTGGCAGGGGAAGAAAATGAAGCCAAGAGTTAAGGGACATGCCAGGGGGCACAGAGCGCTTAGCTGGTGAGAGTATTACAACCAAGGAGCGTCCATCATCCTGCATCAAGCAGAGCCCACAGCATAGTGGATGCTATAGTGGTGTCTCCTCATGTGCTTCCAGCACTCAAGCCCTGGCCTGTTGGATACATTGGTTTTGAGGCAGAGCAAGTGAATGCTCTGCTGCAGCACTTTTGCAGTTTGCCCTTTTGTTTATTGTTCTAGGTGAGGAGGCCTATTTCTTCTTCACTCTGTTATGCCTTGATGGAAAGGACAAATAAAAATACATAGCATGAACTACTGAAAATGTCTTTTCTTACACCTAAAAGCCAAAATGTAGTAGGCTTAACCTAACACCAAGAGAAACACTGATATGTGCAGATTTTCCTTTGAGGATTTGCCCACTGCACTGTGACTATGCAATCACAGTAATGTATGAAAATGGATGTGATTCTCTGGGACATAAGCCATTGGCATACAGAAATTTCCTTGTAATGGTTCGGTAACTGTTCTGGCTGTTCCCTTTTGTCTTGGTCCTGTCAGTTCATATATTTTGAATGTTTTCTTCCAACTGAGCAGCAAGGCTATTAAAGGGGGAGTTGGAAGCACTCTGTGATCTCGTTCTGAAAGTTTATTTCTTAAGGCTGAAAAAAAAAGCATTGTAATCAGGTTTTAATCCTAGCAAGTACAACAGCTCAGAATACTTTTAGGGGACATTTTTATTCTTAGCTTATTGTTAGTAGACTGGGAATTATGTTATAGCTTGGTTTGTCCATAACCATATGTTATGTTTTCAGTTCCTCCATTTCACAATTACGCATAACAAATGGTGCCATTTTCTTTGATGATGTTCTAAGATGAAATGGTAATGTCCTCAGAGAATACTCAGAGCTTTATGTGATTTTACATAATTTTTAGAGTAAAAAAGTCAAACCAAAATGTTGAAAACCGTGACTCCTATTATCAAACAAAACTAAGATGGCCTTTCTTTAAGATTAAATTACATTACTGTTAGATGACCTATAAAATTTCTATAAAAATTATAGCAAAAGTAATGTTTTTAAAAAATTATTTAATTTATTTATTTTGTTATAGAAGGTCCAGGGAAAGTTAAGAGGATGTAATTAGTTATAAAAATGTAAGGTTGCGCACAGAGTGCCATCTGGTAGTAATTTTAAAACACAAGTAATTAGTTTATTTTACTTCATGCAATGTAATTGTGGAACTTGTTCTCATGGGGTTTACAGAGGCCAAAATTGCAATTGGGTTCAGAAAGGAATTGAGTGAGTTCATGGGAGATATGTTCAAAAGAGAATGCTAAACAATCTGGATGCAATCCTGCTATTTTTTGAGGATTTCTGAAAGATGTGAGGATTTAGAAGAAAGATCTGTTAGTGTTCAATATTATTAAATTTTTAATGATTTGTCTCTGTCACAAAGTGAATTTAGATTTTCTCACAAACTTGGCAATGTTTGTAGCTACAAGTATGTGGAGATATTCCTTAGTGGTAATTAAACTTCTTTATAGGCCTTGAAGTCACCTGCCATTACTCTCTGAAGTCACAAACTCTGATATGTAGAAAACAATTGCTCGGAAAGATCTGATGATGCAAAATAATTAACATTCCTGCCCTTTGTTTGCCTTAGGACGCCAAGGCTTGTTGGACCATTCGCCACGCAATGCCGGCTCAAAAGTAAAAGAGAGGAAATTACATGGGACTTGTCCTCCTGTTGGTCGTGGAAACTATGGAAAATCATGTTTGGGTGAAAGCAGCCCCAGGTCCTCCTTTTTCAGTCCCCGCAATGGTTTTCACACAATACATTCAGAGCACAGTCCTGTGAAGCCAAGGATAATTACAGTGGTGAAACCCGGGGGACGCACGCTCAGAAGAATAACCTTGCTTCTCAACAAGAGATCTGTCCAGACCTTTGAGCAGCTGCTGGCTGACATTTCAGAAGCTCTGGGATTTCCTCGCTGGAAGAATGACCGTGTGAGAAAGCTTTACAATCTGAGAGGCAGAGAAATCCGAAGTGTTCCTGAGTTCTTCAGGGAAGGTGATGCATTCATAGCTATGGGGAGGGAGCCCCTCACTTTGAAGGACCTGGAGGTGGTATTACAAGAACTTTATCCTGAAAATCCTTATGCTACCAGTGCTGCCATTCAGCAGAATGAGGAGCAGTCCCAAAAGCTGAAGAGCAGGCTGTATGACAAGGCCTCGAAAGTAGACAGTGGCTTTGATGAGACAGAAATGACCAAGAGCTGCAGTGATGCCTTGTCTTCCCAGCTGGTAGCTGGACATGAAGGAAAAAGTCAAGGCAAGACAAAGCAAGAGGAAAAAATGAGAACCAAAAAAAAGTGGACTAGAGAGAGCTGGGATGGTGAGCATGGAGCAAAGCCTTCTAGAAAAACACGAGAAAGTGAAAGGTACCTTAACCATGAAAGGAGTTCTGAGGAGGGCTTAGAAGAGAGTGCAGAGGAGGTACTGAGGTGTGAGAAGTGTGAACAGGAAAGGCAGGCCAGGGAAAAGTTACAGAGGGAAAGGCAGGCTGAGGCCTCATTTGAGAATAGAGACTTGAACACAGGTGCATGTCAGAGGTACCCCGTAGAAAGAAATGCAAAAGTCAGGAACCGCCGAAAATCTCCTGAAACTTGTCTGGAGGGTGAGGAAGTTGGCTGGAAAGACAATGGCAGCAGGAGGTTTTGGAAGCCCCTTTCTAGGATTGTTAATGAAGGGCTGGAGAAGCAAAAAAGGAGCGTTGAGAAAGAAAGGGATGTGGAGAAGCATGAAAACCATGGGAAGGAAGTAGTAAAAATCAGGAAGAATGCTGTAGAAGGGCTCCAGCTAGCTCATGAAGTAAAGGAAGATAGTGGAAATAGTTGTGTAAAGAACCAAAGTGGTTGGGTAAAGAAAGACAGGGATGCTGAGAAAATGTCTAAAACACACAGGGACGGCAGAGAGGGACAAAGGGCTAAAGAGGAAGCTGCCAGAAGAGAGGGGAATGCCACATGTAGAGAGAGTGACATGACTCGACGAGAAAAAACAGGGGAGCGCAGAGTGAATAAAGATGACAACAAGGCTCAGGGGTTGGAAAGCACGAGCCGGAGGTATGCCATAAAAAGCAGAACTGATGTGGAAAAGCATTATGAGATTGGCAGAACTATTGGGGATGGGAACTTTGCAGTGGTGAAGGAATGTCGCCGCTGTGATTCCAATCAGATCTATGCTATGAAAATCGTTGATAAATCCAAGCTGAAGGGGAAGGAGGACATGATGGAAAGTGAAATTCTGATTATTCGGAGTCTCTCTCATCCCAATATAGTAAGCTTAATTGAGGTGTATGAGACAGAAGCTGAGATCTACTTAATCCTAGAGTATGTCCCAGGAGGGGACTTATTTGATGCAATCATAGAAAGTGTGAAGTTCACGGAGCATGATGCTGCTATCATGATCACTGACCTGTGTGAAGCACTGGTTTATATTCACAGCAAGAACATTGTCCACAGGGATCTCAAACCAGAGAATCTTTTGGTAAGTATTGTCAAACATATCCTGCATATGTGCAGGAATTTAATTTATCTTCCTTTCAGTTATGGTTCTTTGAATAGTTTTAAGCAAATACTGTGCAGAGATAATGTGTTGTGGCAGGACTGTTTGGAAAAATGAGTACAATTTTGAAGTGAAATTACAATTGCAGTTTGCTTTTCATAGATCTGCTGTGTATTGCAGATAGCAGTGGTTGCAGAAAGGAATTCAAGTAAAAATTATCAGACTTTCAGGGACAGTGAGCATTTGTATTTTTCAGAAGTCAGACCTGTTAGTTAGTATGTCTTTTAGGTGTCCAAGGATGAATAATAAAGCATGTTCCTTGCAGACTGAAATTTATTAAAATTGCTAATTTATCTTTCTTTTTTTTCCCCTAACAAATTTTTTTATTTTTTGGACATTCTCCCGACTGCAGTTGCATATCCTCTACTATAGTGATTTCTATCTTGTGAACATTTGTTTTCTTAGAAGCAGAAGTATTATGCAGATTAAAATAATCTGACAGTAAAATGTTTTGGTGAATACATTTGGTGAATGACATTAAAGTCAGCTCAAATAATAACTTCATGCCAAAGACAAAAATTTTTGTTTCCATCACATTTCTGAGGCTGCATTCTTTGCATCCAGCACTGGAGTCAATAGAGTTACTCACGTGTGTGAATATGCATAGAAATGTTTGTAGTATTGACATTCCACAACATACCCATTGTAGAACTGTAACAGTAAACAATTCTCCCTTACTAAATTTGTTAGGGTTCCAAATTTCCTGATAAACAGATAAATAGCAAGTATTTGCCAGTCTCTAACAAATTGGATTTGATCAGCTTTTGTGGAAGATCACAGTTAGCCAAACAAAAAAAATAATATGTTATTTAGTCCTATGGGGCATTCAGTGTTTTAAAGAGAATTAATTTTGCACAGAGATCAGTGTGAATTTCTGGAGAAATGCAGCAGTGTAGTAACCTCGAGGAAATGCAGAGGTTGCACAAGGCTGGGCTGGAACAGTTTGCTTCCAAACCTTTTAACTAAGTAATGGCATCTATACTAGGTCCTGCTATGAATCCTGCTTAGTTTGGTGAAAATCTTTGGTATGTGATCTCTGTGTAAATGAAAGATGGTGAGTGCAACTGGCTGGTTTGCAGGAAGAAGTGGGCTTGTAGGGGCTGCCTTTGTGCTTTATTTGCCACAAAGTTTGAACAAAATACCACTTAGAACTGTGTGGCTTTTTCCAGAAGCTGATTTTCCATTATGAACCAGGTCCCACTCCTGCCTATTGCTGAAAATAAGCTAGTGCATGTGTAACACCTGAGGTCTGATGCTTCATTTCCCTCTATAATACAAAATCATCACAGTGATGGAGATAAGCAAAGAAGGGCAAGATAAAGGTCTGTTCTGGTTGTTTTCACATTTAGTTCACATAACTGCAAAACAGAGAATGCTGGGCAGTGGCAGCGTTGTGTAGCACTGAAATAATCATGCTGCCTATTCTGACAGTCAGAATATATTTTTCAAGGACAGAGCAGCTCCCAGACTGTAGTTACTTTTTCATACCAGAACAGTGTTACCTAAACACTGCAGGAAATAGAATTTTACCTGTTCTAGTTTCACCTTGCTGTTAATGTCTAGTGAACACCAGTATTAGACACCATGTACACAAAGCAAAGTTGACTTTGAAAAGGAAGTGGACTTGAAAAGCAAGTCTATTCAAACATGCAAATGAGTTTATAAACTCTTGATAGTGTTGGGTAGGTCACCTGCTATCTAATAAGCATTCCTATAAATACAGGCTAATAATTTGAGCTAGATTCTGGGTTGTCTGCCTTTTTAGTGTGCTACCTCTGTCTCTAAAGAGTCGCTGGAGCCGCAAAGTAGGAAGGAGAGCTACTACCAATCATTCCATCAGCCAGCACTGAACGGTAACAAACAGTATTGAAGCAAATTTCATGAGTTCATCTGCTGTTGGTGGGTCAGGAGAGGAAGCAGTGCTTCAAATTCCAGCATCCTGCAGAGATGACTTTGTGGGATACCTCTTGTTACACTGAGAATGTTTAAATCTGAATTAGTCTACCTAGACTTTGTACACAGAGGTGAAAATACAGGTATATGCTTTTAGGCTGTTGACTTGTTTGTCCTACTTTGAGTCTTCTTTTGGTCAGGTGAACCTTTTAATTTCTTTATCTACTGTTTTTCCCCTTCAAGCAAATGGAAAATGGAAGATAAATGATCCTAGGTCTATTTTACCAAGGAAAAGCGTGTGTCTACTCTAAACCTGCATTGTGTGAGAATCTCTGTTCCTAATGACTTTTAAGCATATTGGCTAATTGTCATAAGAAATGACAGAGAAGCAGCAATCTGGGTAAAAAAGTATTCCCATAAGTTTAATGAAAATAAGCAACTGGGGAAAGAAGGAAAACAGTTTCTATCCCTACAGAAGAAAAGGTAGAAATATACTTTGATGTCTAGTAAATTGTAAAATTATTGACACTGGAGAAAGTCAGAAACCTGGTTTAATTATTAGTTCACTGCGCTTCTGTTTCTCTTGTGGAACTGACGTCTAGTTACAAACTTCTGTACCAGTCCACCATCATCCTTTCTGCTTTTTCCCATCCCTCTTCCTGTGTCTGCCCACAGCGATCAGACTCTTTGCAGCAGAGCTGTGAGGCAGAAGGGTGGTGACTTGCGCTACGAAAACAAAGTCTGTTTGACAGCTGGTGTGAAGACAGCTGCTATGACTCGCTCCCATCTGCTAACAGAATCACCTCATTTAGGACTAGGTGTTCAGCAAGAAAACCTTTGCTGCCAAGGATGGGCAGTGTGGAGGGTTTGGTCTCACAAATGGGGCAGGCTTTGCTGGCAAGGTTTTTAGGTAAGGGACTGTTTAATTCTACAGCTGCTGGTATTTCTTCACTTGTGAGTGAGACATTAATGCCCAAGTGTGGGGGTGTTTTTCCAGGTTATAGCTGTGAAAGACATACAGTCACCCCTTTTTAGGGCAAAGGGAGAGGGCTGTATTTGTGACTGTGTACTCATCTCCTTGTACACTTCCCTCACATGCTAATGTGGTAATTGTTTAACACTCAACTTCATAAATGTTGGAGGTTTTAATACATTTGCTATTACCCCTGCCCCGTTTTGTGTCTCTCAAGTTTTCATGTATGTAAGAGAACTTCAAGTGTAGCATTTCTGCCCATGAACTTTGTGAGGCTATTTACATATATACAAAGCACTGCCAGTTTTCCGAGTACATGTGAGTTAAACCACTCCTGTTTAACTACTTACATGTCATAACTTCAAGTATGATAAACCTACATACGGAATTTTCTGTAGCATTTTTCATAGAGATTCTTCTAGCTAGCAGCAAAGGATGTCTGAAACTCAAGTGTGTAAGCAGTCATTTTTTTAAAGCTCTATCTATTTCCAGTATATGAAGTGTCACATGGGCAAACTCACTTTCATGATGTCCATAAGAAGAAGCCGTGCTACCATATCCATGTGCATACGGAGAAATATTAATGTTGTAAATCATCATCTTAAACACACTGATGGATTTGACAAGGTAGATATGAAATCAAACAAGCATTAAGTACTGGGACAGGAGAGAAGGAGAAAGATTATTTTTTCCCTTCTTTGAAGATGAATTTGGCCTTATATTGTAATCTGGTTGCGTGGCTGGGATAGCTAGAAATCCTCAGACAATATTCTAATATCCTGCCACATGATCTGTATTTGAGAAAATAGTGAGCAGTTTACTATCTTGAGTCCAAGACCACCAGATGCTGGCTTGCCTTGCAGTTGAAGGATATAATTAGTTGTATGGCCTAAATTGGCTGTCTGTAGAAAGTGTACTGAATACTGGTCTTTGGTACCACAATTAAGAAAGTCTGTAGGCAGGCAGCACTTTTAAATGGACTTTTATAACAATTCTTTGCAGTCTTGAGTACAGAAATAGTAATAGCTGTCTTTTAGGTGTCACTGGGAAGGCTACTATGTTAGTTTAATGTTACTATTTTTGCTTTATTCTCACCATTGCATAGAATACATACTGTGTAAACTGTCAGAGGTTAGATTTCTCTTGAGCAGGTTGTATGTTTCTCTAATACTGCTATGAGTAAGTAATCTGGCCTGAGGAATGAATAAAAAGAACTTGAAGCTTTCATTTCTACAGAGAAGCATATTTACATCCTCAAGGTGATGCCAGGTGATGGAAAGGTAGACAGGAGAGTAGGAAGTGGGGGATGAAGGGAATTCTCTGAGCTGGTTGAGTTGTTCTGAGCATAGCATTAGTGAAGCTGCTGGGAAATTCTGGGCTGAGGTTTTCAGGCTTGCTGACAGGTTACATGCTGTCTCTGAAGTGATTGTCACAAAGCTGTAAAAATATTCCCACCGTGCCTGCTGTTCCTACCTGCTCCGTTGTTAAGTGAAGTGAAAGCCCTGAGGTTTTGTCCTGAAAGAACAGATGGTGCAGTGTTGCCACCTTGTGCTGCAATGGGAGATTAGGAGTCAGGCATCCTGAGAAAAGAAAAACAGTGCATTTTACAAAGCAAGAAATTTCCTGGAGATTTTGGGATTGGGATTAAGACCAGTGTATTCCCCATCCTTGCCACCACCATGCTGTTTCTAAAAATGTATATAAACATTTCAGTATTTTTTTCCTTAGTAGCATGCAGAAATTCCATGTAGTATACTTATATAATTTAAAAAAATAGGATAAGAAAATACATTCATGTTCATGTTTTCATATTGCATATAAGATTGAGCATTTCAAGTGTGAATTTTTGTAACATCTTACTATTACCCTTATTAGAATATAAATTCTATAGAAAGATGTTGTTCTAGAAAGCAAGTGTTACTTTTATGATTTTTTGTCATTTTTGTCAGTTTGTGTCCACAGTGCATGATGGCAAAAGGTTGTCAAGTAGTTGCTAATATAATAGAGAAAATGAATGTGGCATTTTATCTTTTTCTTGCAGAAATTATGACTGCATGGTTGTAGTAAACTTTATTTTCAGTTTCATACTGAAAAATATTTTTTCATGGAAGAACAGCAAAAAAAACCCCAGCAAAATATTTTGATTAATCAAAACTAGAAGAGTGCACAAGGGCACTGTTGGCTCAGGGACAGCTTGTTGTCCCCTGGGACCCCCAGCTCCTTCTCTGCAGAGCTGCTTTCCATCAGGTCAGCCCCAGCCTGTTCTGGTGCCTGGATTATTCCTGCCCAGGTTCTGGACCCTGCACTTGTCTTTGTTGAATTTCAAAAGGTTCTGTCCTGCCTCTCTCTCAAGTCTGTTGAGATCCTTCATATGGGTGGCCATATAGGGTTTTCAGGCATCAGTCATTCCTCCCAGTTTTATATTGTGCATTTTTTATGAAGAAGGTAAAAGGGGATTAGTAGGCTATATTGTTTCATTTTGTAATGTCAGATTTTTTTCTTAAAAAGAAAAGAAAAAAAAAACCACCAGAAAGTCCAAACACATTTTGCTTGATCAAAATTGGATGAGTGCTTACAATTTCTATAAAGATGATAAATGGGGATTAGTCAACAGTAATGTACAAGAGCAAGTTTTGTCTCATCTGTGCCCTTAGTGATCTGGTAATAGAGACCATCCTGAATTTTTGGCTTTCATAAATGGTGGCTGATGGCAAAGTATGACGTATTAAAGCATGGAGTGTACCTGTCACATTATATTCCAGTTTGTCCATTCAAAACCAAGTCCAGATTTCCTTGGCTTTTTTTTTTTTGCCTTTTTTTAGACATTTTAGCTGCTGGTCTGTTCCCCATAGTTCCAGAGACAGTTTTTCATTGAAAGGAAATTAATGACATTTTTTACCTTTCAAAGAGTATTTGAATGACAGTCACTAGTATTAACCATACTGATTTATTTAATTATGCCACTACATTGTTTATGATTTGGCCTTTGAATATAGAATCATAGAATGGTATGGGTTGGAAGGGACCTTTAAAGGTCATCTAACCCAAACCCCTGCAATGAGCAGGGACATCTCAACTAGACCAGGTTGCTCAGAGCCCTGTCTGACCTGACTCTGTATGTTCCCAGGGATGGAGTATCTACCACCTCTCTGGGCAACCTGTTCCAATTTTTCACTACCCTCATCATGGAAGATTTTTTCCTAGTATCTAGTCCATATTTTCTATCCTTCAGTTGAAAGTTATTGCCCCTTGTCCTATTGCTATAGGCCCTGCGGAAAAGCCTGTCCCCATCTTAATTAAAGACCCATTTAATTACTGAAAGGCCACAGTAAGGTCTGTCTGGAACCTTCTTTTCTTCAGGCTGAGCAACCACAACTGTCACAGCCTTTACTCACAGGAGAGGTGCTCCATCCTTCTTTCCATGGCTAACAGGTCAATGTCCTTCCTGTGCTGAGGTCCCCAGAGCTGATGCAGCACTGCAGGTTTGGTCTCACCAGAGCAGAGCAGTGGGGCAGAGTCACCTCCCTTTCCCTGCTGACCACACTGCTTTGGATGCCGCCCAGGATATCGTTGGCTTTGTGGACTGCAGCTATAAATTGCCAGCTCAATCCACTTTTTCATCCACCAATACTCTCAAATCCCTCTCCACCGGGCTGTTCTCAATCCATAACCAAGTCCATACTGATACTGGGGATTGCCCCAGCTCAGGTGTAGGACCTCATGAGGCTCAACCTTCATGAGCTTGTTCAGGTGCTTCTGGAGGACATCCCATCCTTCACTCATCGCTCAGCCTGGGATTGTTTGCCAACTTGCTGAGGGTGTGCTCGATCCCACTGTCTATGTGATTAACATATTTCATTTCTTATAATAACACTTCATTAACTGCATTATAAAGTAATGCTAAAGACACGTGCATACAAAATTAAAATTGGAAAAAGTGTTTTGACTGCTTACCAGATGGATATAGAAGATAACTTCTGAAAAGACCCAATTAGGAGGTCATTCTGCACAGTCATATTTCTTCAACTCTTGCTGTGTGGTAACCATTACTAATCTAGTTTCAGGGCAGCAGGTAGAGTAGCAGAGAAATTTGGAAAGGAGGAAAGCTTTTGTTGGTTTGTTTTTTGTTGTTTGACCCGTATGATGGAGATACACTTTTCATGTGTTTTGGTTTTAGCTGGTACAGTGCTGTACTTTGGATTCAGTGTGTGAATAACATTGATAGCACGTTGATGTTTTGGTTCTTGCTGAGCTCTGCTTACCCTAAGTCAAGGAATTCTCAGTGTCCCATGCTCTGCCAGGTAGCAGGTATACCAAAAGCTGGGAGGGAGCGTGGCCAGGGCTGCTGACTGAAGGGATATTCCATGCCATGGGAAAATATACTCAATAAATAAACTGAGGAGAGTTGGCCAGGAGTTGCTGGTTGCTGCTGGGGGACAGGCTGGGTTGGAGGTCTGAGGGCAGTGAGTAATTGTATTGTGCAGCACTTGTTTTTCTTGGGTTTTATTCCTCTCTTTCTCTTGCTCTCTCTCTCTGCCCATTCCCCTTCTCACTGCAGTTGCTACCATTCCTGTTGTTATTATTATAATACTTTATTTCAATTATCAATTTTTTCTTATCTCAACACATTGTTTATTTGGGTTCTCCCCATCCCACTGCAGGGAGAAGGGGGATGAATGACCAAGCAGTTGTGTGGTACCTAGTTGCTGTCTGAGGCTAAACCACAACATCAAGTGACACTGTAAAGTTGGTAGGTTACGTGGGACCATTGCATTTAAGCATAAAGACCACAGCATTTTTCTTTGCTTTCCCAGAGAAAAAGAATAGTTTATTTTCTCAAGAGGAAATAATAATAATAATATTTAATTGAATCTTGGTTATTTTTTGTGTTCCTTCTATTAATTTCTTGGAAATTGCAGTGTACCAGAGTTTGTAGAGCAAAGTTTTCCATAATTGCTTATCCTCTTAAATAAATGCACCCTCTTAGTACTTGGGGAAAAAGAACCATGTTCTGAAGACTGTTTCCATTATTAGTATTATTATTAGAACTCCATCCTGTTTTATTATCTGCTTCCTTTATATTTTGCTCTTTTAAGATGCATCTGGACTAAGCATATATATATTTTGTTGGGGTATAGGTTCAGCACAATGCAGATAAATCTACTACTCTGAAACTGGCAGATTTCGGCCTCGCAAAGCAGGTTACAAAACCCATATTTACTGTCTGTGGAACACCAACGTATGTTGCTCCTGAAATACTTGCTGAGAAGGGTGAGTGTATATATTTATAATTTGTCATAAATCTTACAATCACACTGAACTTTCTAATAATGGAAATAGTCCAGAATGTTTCAACCTACTGATACATCTCTTCAGGGTAGGAGGTTGGCTAGCAGTGTAATTTGGGAAAAGAAACCTCTTAGTTTTAACAGACACAATCATGACATCAATTATATTTGCATTATTAATGTCTACGCTAACACTGACTTCCAAACAGATAAACCATAAAATATCATAGATAGTAATTGCTAAAGTGGGGAAATGGCCAAAAGATCATGTTGCAACTTAAGAGTAGCCAGCCCTGTTTCATGACTGTAGCCCAAACAACTTTCCAGAGCCCCGATGATGCAAAATCATTGTGAACATACATGTTAAATTTATGTAACAATCCAAAACGTGTTTTGCATCACAAGGAATTTTGAAGATTTCATATCAAAAAAGATTCAGACCTGGAAAGAAGTCAGTTTTGTTGGTGACTCAAGCACATCTATTTCTGGTTTTTGTTCTGTGGAGCTGGGTTGTGCATCTCCAGTTATATCCAATTTCAATGGAAACTTGGCACTCTTAGCTCTTTTTTGAAGGGAATCTGAGGATGACTATTTTAGAAATATGTGCTGTGTTTTCTCAATTAGTCTCCAGTTGACACTGGCCTTGTGAGGCAGTGTTTGTGAAACATGTTGTGGAAAAGAGAGACTCTGTGAGAGCTATAGCGAATAACAGGCAGCTTATAAGTGTTGTGTACCAGTCACTTATTGTTTTGCTGACCTCATCTTCTTGAGGAACTGAGCAGAGATTCTGTGTTTCTTTTTCATTCTATTTCCAAGGAACAGTTCCCTACCAGTTGTAAGTTTTCTTTCTGAAACAAGACTTACGGTTTGTCTCTGCTTCCTTAGGCTATGGACTCGAAGTAGACATGTGGGCAGCTGGTGTGATCCTGTACATCCTGCTCTGCGGTTTTCCCCCTTTCCGCAGTCAGGACCGTGACCAAGATGAGCTGTTTCAGATCATACAGCTGGGTCACTACGAGTTCCTATCCCCTTACTGGGACAATATTTCTGCAGGTAAGATTCTGCATGTATAGCAGATTTGAGAAGTGGCAGTCTTCTTTTCTGGAGTGGGAGAAACTCTTTTTTCAGGGCAGTGAGCTCGATCAATGTGGGGTGCTTTACAGGTCTCTCTTGTGTGAATCTGTGCTTTAAATGTGGATGTAGTCCTCTGGTAATATTGATGGCTGTGTTTCTGAGTATTAGTTCTGAATGCTTTAATGGATTGCTCCCTTTCAAGGCAAGAGTAAGGATTTTTCTCACCTTGTTTTTATGTCTCTGCAGAAAAAGATGCCAAAATAATCTCAAGGGTTCTGTTAGATTGTAAAAATGTACACAAAAATCTCAAAAGCTGAGAATGAAATCCTTGCCCTGCAGAACGCAGTGTAGATTTTCTATTGACAACAGTGGAGTCTGCAGATAGTAGTTTTTTCCTTCTCACAGGCTAGTATGGTGTCTTTTGTGCAGTCTTCAGAATCAGAAAACCTAAAACTCCCTTGCACCCTGTACAGTCTTTTGAAGAACATATTCCACAACATTCTACAACATTTATGCTCCTTAAGGGATGAGAGACCCAGTGCTCATTCCTGTGAATGTGAACACTTAGCCGGATGCCTTCAGCACACTTTCGAGATTAAATTCCTCTCACTTTCTCCTCTCTTTCTGAAGGGGAGAGTGACACCAGTCACGGAGACTTACTATCTCCTGTCACTAATTATAACTCCGGTTGTTTGAATGCCTCCTGGGGATAGTCACAAAAGTCATAGTAAAACTAAAAAAAAAAAAAAAGAAGGCCATTTTGTGTGGGTATAACTGTCACCATTACAGAATGGGTAAGGAAGAAGAAGGTTGGAAGTGACCACAGTGGGTCATGTGTTTGAAACACCCTGCTCAAGCAGTCATCCTAGAGCACATTGCACAGGATCATCACACCACTGTACCTCACCTCTCTCCTTTGCTTTCTTTCATAACAGCAGCAAAAGACCTCATCACCAGGCTGCTGATAGTGGATCCCCACAAGCGCTACACAGCACGTCAAGTACTTCAGCACCCCTGGATCAGAACAGCTGGGAAAACTAACAGCAGGAATTTGCAGAGGGAAGTGACGCTAAATATTGAGCGCCATTTCCGGGCCCAGCGCCGAAAGGAAGCTGCTGATGGGGACACATGAAATCTTTCAAGCTCATTTTGTCTTCTTTTTATTGATCAACAAATCATTTATGTTTTCTTTTCTAAATGAATTGGGAATTTGATGTGTAGCTGTTGGTGGCTATTGCCATGCCTTTTTTTTTGATTCTGAGATTCTGAAGGACAGAGATTGAATTCACATCTGCCTCCTGTGATGTTACTTGGCAGTCTCTCTGTTGAAAGCAGTGGGGACTAGATAAATTCTGGAGGGTGTCTATTATTTTTCTTTAAATACTGATTTTGGCTTTTACATCTGTTTAAGATGACATATGTTTGCCTCTGTGACTGACAATTGTGGTGAGTCTTCTCTCATCCTTTCTGTCTGATATCTTTGAGGAGTTTTGTGTTTGAAATGTTTTCAAAATAGCTGTCTGCATTAATTCTTTAAACTGCACTAATTCTTGCACTATTTGTCTAGAAAATCTTTTCACTAATTTCTTCTAGCCACAGAGAAGGAAAAATAAATAAATTCTTTAGCTGTAGGATATATTAAATAAGCAGCCAGATACTGTATTTATTAAGTTGTGAGGGGAAAAAAGCTCTTTTTGACTAAATATGATGTTTTAGGATGTCTCCCTTAGCAACATCTTTCATTGGTTGTTCAGGGCAATAGGTGGTACAATGTTTCTGTTCCACAATGATGGTGCTGTGTAGCACAGAGGTTTCATTTGTTTATGAGAAGTGGAAAGACATGGCTGATACCTTTTCAAGACTGTAAGAATAATGAGTTTCATAGAGGTTTTCTTCCTGCTCTTAGAAGTAGGAAGTTAAGCAATTCTAAGGGCACTTTGCTTCTTTTCCCAAAGTCATAATTACAGAATGATTACTCAGGCATTTTTCCGTATTGGTTTTTTTCCCCCTTGGAAGCATCCATGTGCATGTTCCATGCTGATGGAGAAGAAAAAGCTGGGAAATTGTGACTAAAGTTAGCCCTTGCCTTTGTGGTTCCTCCTTCATCAACATGCTTCACAGCTGAATTGCTTTTTTACACTTTTTCAGTGTAGTTTAGCAATTGTTTTGTTGTTTGGTTGGGGTTTTTTTGTCTCTTGCCCTCCCTGTGGCCTTTTTCTCCTTGCTTCCATGAGAATAGGCAATGGGATGAAATTAGACTAAAATCCGACTTGGGGAAAGACAGCTTGTTGGCAATGGAAAGGTTTCCCAGGAGAAGTGTCAGATGCTGTATTGCACGTGGTTTTAATATTTTTATTGGATGCAGTTCTAAAGAAATCCTGAGGGGGGGAAAATACAGTGCAGTGAGGGGCCATGGCCTAGAACAGCTTTTGAATCTCAGAATTTTTGGTTAACTAATTAAATTCAAAAAGCACTTGAGTTGTCCATTTTATAATTTTATGTCCTTGAGTTCCACCAATTTGTGCTAGCAAATAAAAAATATCAGTGGTGTTAGCACTGAATGCATAGCTTGTAGAAATGAAGGAGTGTATTTTACACTTGGAGAGCTGCTGCTCTGCCTATTGTATTTCATAATGAGAAATGTCAGAAGCATTTCAGAATCAGTGGAATGTTTTCACAAATATATGACCAGAACATTATTTTTTGGTGAGAGCTAATATTTTGTGTGAACTTGCTGAATAACCAAAAAGTGTAGGGTGCTGTCATCATGTTTCTGTTTCATCTGGTGACTGTTTTGCTGCAAGAATTTTGTATAAAAGTAGAGATCACTTGACTCTTAAAGGAGAATTGCACTTTAAATTGAATTAGCTTATTTCTAATACTTACTGGAATAAGACATGCTGTGGAGTTCAAGAATTGGTGAAACAAACCAATCAAATCTTTACTGTATGCCCAAGTAGTATCTATATCATATGTCATACTTCTGCTTTGGAGTCTCTGAGTCAGGAAGACTTTCCTTTTCCTGAAAACAAGAATGGGTTTAAGTGCTTCCCTGAGTTAAGGGAACCTAATGTAACCTAATATTCTAAAAGAATTACATAGTATTTGAGTACTAGTAATAATGTATCCTCTGTTAATGTAAGTCTATTTTGGATAGGAAACTGTGGAAAAATAGCTTCTGATGTGCAATACTATATTTTGTAATTATATTATTTTTAATATAGTTGTTTAAGAATAAAGTCTGAAGTGACAAAAAGTATTTAATCAGCAATGAATCTGAAGGTTTGGAGATTGTGTTACAAGTTGCCTTTTTCACCTCTAAGAACCCGTCTGCAGCCTTATTCATAGTGCAGAAGATAGAGAATTTGCTTGTAACGATTATAAAAGTAATTATTTTTTCAATGATTTTGTTTTTCTTTCAAGTTCTCTGGGTTCGAGACAGGCTAAACCTGGACTGTGCTGGGTGATCACTGCATGGCACCTGTAAGTACAGATGCCATGTGGCAGTGCTGAGGCAGTGGTTTGTCACTGTTGCTAATAGACATGTGGCATTAGGCCCTCCTCCTTCAGGCTGGAGGCTGAAAAAGCTTCCAGGTGTTTCTCAGGGTTTTTACCTCTTTCTTTCTTTGTCCTACTTCGTTATTCCTTCTTTTCTCCTGTCGCTTCCAGTGTTCTTGCTCTGCCTCTGTGCTGTCCTAGGGAGTCCAGCCCCCCCCAAACATTATGGTTTAAGGTACTTGTAGCAATGAGAACCCATATGATTTTGGAGAGCTCAGCCTCAAGCATTGTTTGCTGATGTTGAATGTCAGTAATGTTAGGGAGGACTCAGACAAAAAATGGTGAAAATCCCCTCTCATGTCCTACTGCCTTTTTTCAGCCTTTTCCCACTGTGTGACATTTCAGTGCAGACCCGATCTTTACACTCTGTAAGGTGTTTTCTAATCTATGAGCCATGTTCATATTCTGTGATTGAAGATTATCACTGTTCTTCCTTTCCTGAGATTTTTCTAAGGTATACTGCCTCCCTGTGTTCTGGAGTCATCTTCCCCTTAATGTTTTCATTTCTTGATTGGTTCCTTTCTCTGTAGTAAGTCTGAGGATGTTCAAAGCTGGGGGAGATTATAGACTCAGAGCAAATTCTTGCTGATTTGTTAAAAAGAAGAAATATCTCTCCTTGCCCTTCCTTAAGTCTTTGTGGATTAGACTCTCGTATGGCTTTAAATTCCACTGAAAATAAAACAAATTATAGTGTCTTCATCTCTTTAAATACTAATAAGGAAGAGAGTCCTTGAACAAGAAAAACAAGAAAACAAGAAAAACACCGCGCCCCCAAGATCTAAGTGCAAAGTATTAATATTGCAGACCTCAATAGGAAAGTTCCACTTCCAGAGGACTTGCTGGGTCTAAGGCAATAGAAGGGCAAAATCTGTTCGCTGCAAGCTTTAGCAAAGCAGCTGAGTAGGAATCCTTTCATGCCTCTTAAGAGGTATTGGTTGATTCCTGACTCACAATGCAGATCCTGATCAAGTTCTAGCCATTCCATGGTTATTTCTTTACTATCTGGTACTGACTATTCTAAAAATACTCTCTTTTTAGAAACCAGCGGCTCTCCATCATCTTTAACCATAGACTTGGCTCTTCTTTAGTTGGTTGCTGCTTTTTTTATTTTTTTTTTATTAGTGGGTCAGCACTTAGAATTGTATTCAAGGCTTTCAACGACAATGGTTACAAAAGTGGCCACTAAAGGATATTTGGGGTTTTGGTAAAGATGTATTCCCTGATCTATTCCCAGAGATCAGCCAAAGAGTAGTGTGAAGCATTTTGGGCATCCTTAAAAGACAGTGTTACTAGCTTTGTGCATCATAAACTTTCTTTTACAGTGTTTGGAGGATCTGAACATTAAATCCAGGCTTTTAGTGACTGCCTGTGACTGACAAACTAAGTAGTAACTCTCTCCAGCGTGCTTTCCACTGTCTGAAGATAAAGTAGTCCCTGGATGTCTGCTCCGTTTGCCACCAAGGTCAATTTCCCCACTTTCTGTATGCTATTACATTTCATTGGTCCTAGACCTCAACTGCACATTTTCTATCACCTCTTACCTGCCTACTGCCATTGGCCTTTTATCCCCTTGGATGAGTCCCATTATTGAAAGATGGTGAAATCCACACGTATTAATATATTTTTCTTCAGGAAATTCTGGCCTTAGAAATAGTAATGAACAAAAACGTTTGGAAGTATTTAGGCATCTGAAATGGTGCAGAAGACTGGCATTTCACATTGCATGGTGCATAACTGCCTGAAAATGAACAATGGGAATTTGGTTGTTGCTCATATATTTAGTCACCTAATGTCTAAAAGTGTGTGTCCAGGAGGCTTGTGATTGAAGCTTGGCAGTACAGCAGAGACTGTTTCCTCTGAGACACAGCCACTTTAACTGCTTTTGTTCAGGTACCTAAGATTGTTCAGCAGCTGTGTGGAATAGCTGGACTCAAACACCATCAAATCTGCCACCTCGATTCTGGGAGATTGGCGTCATAGGTGAATTTCCTGTATCTCTGTTACTGCAGTTTTTGGCTGCAGGTTGAAGGAGTGATGGTAGATGTTATCTCCTGAGCCTAGGCCTCTTGGGTTTTGGTCCTCTTGTTAAAAGTGAACTTTCAGGAGTCAGCTGCTTGCTTTTCTGAAAGTACCCAGATTTGGGGAGATATTCAGTCTGCTTGAAAATATAGTAAATTTGCTGTACTTATAAGCTCATCTTCCCAAAGGCACGTAAGTATCATTCTGAAATACTTTTCCTATAATTTCTTCTGTCACCTGGGTTTGTTTTCATTTAAGCAATCTAAGGAAAATTTTTTTTATGTTTCTGGGCACGTGTTTTTCTGTCTTTTCTAAGTCCACCAGTAATACTTTACTGTTGACATTCTTGCTCCTGAAAGGAATTATAGGCACTTTGGGTGGGCTGACAGTCTATATTGGCACTGTTTCTTCTACAATATGGTTTATTTGTAACTAGGCTGAAGGTGTAATATTCTAAATTAAAACACATTGTAGACTTCAGCAGAAAAGTTGTTATTCCTCCCCTGTACCTCCAATAAAGGCAAATTATACAGTGAACGTTATGTTTCAGTCCTTTCCAATAAATTGGGAAACTGTGTGGTCAAGTTTTTTTTGTTGTTTTGGTTTTTTTGTTGTTGTTTTTGGTTTGTTTTTTTTTTTTGGTTGTTTTTTTTTGTTTGTTTTGGGTTTTCGTTTTTTTTTTTTTTTTTTTTATCTTCTGGCAATGTATCTATTTGGGAAATTCTTGCTTTAAAGGGTTTGCAATTTCAGTAAGTAAAGTATAAGGTAAGGAGTGTACCTTCATTTACAAGCAGAAGACCCCATTTTTCTTTGCTGCTGCATGTAATCCCATTAAAACCAACACAAATCTGCAGAAATGGAACTGTGATTCATTCTACTACCATTTTTGACCATGTACTGCATTGGTTAGATGTGCTGTGATATAGCAATCATGAGAAGCAGACCTAGATTCTTTGAGGCTCGATGCACTCACAGGACTCATTTCTCCCTTCATTAATTCTTTTTCTGTAAAATTCAGGTTTGTTTAGAAAAATATTTGCTTTCTCTGTAGAAACAGGCATTCTATTTGAAATTGAGTTGCTTGCAAAAAGTGGCTTTTTCAAAGGAGGCAGTTTTCTGAATAGCCTTATATATTTCGGTTCTGTTATTAAAAATGGTATTTTCCCGCAGGGCTGCGGTATCATCTGAAGCAGGGGAAATAAAATTGTTCTGGGATATTGATGGTGTTTCTGAAGAAGCTACCTTCTCTGCATGTGATCATGTGTGATAAAGTGGCTGCCAGTGAGAATAGTTTATTGCATATTGGTCCTTAAAGACATCACAGCCTCCTCATTACTCTGAGAATAACTGTAAACTCTTTGGAATGACTGACTTTTATGATAATCACACAAATTTATTGCACTTCATTTTAAGAATTTGTATAGGCAGCTAATTAAATCTGATTTAATGCTTTTTTGTTAGGAGTGGGATTCAGATGTGTTTCCTGTGTCAGAAGCAGTTGAAGGCAGAGTCCAGCAGTGCAATAAATTTGTGTGATTATCATAAAAGTCAGATGTTGTATTCTTGCAGAATTTAATATTTTTAAATTAGAACTGTTCTGATAATGTAACAATTGGAAAACCAGAAAAAGTACAGCTAATAACCTTAAACTGTCACTGGAAATACATTCTGTTTTCTGAATTCAGAAACTTAAATGAAGACCTGGAAGCACTTAAAAAAATCGAGAAATGCAGAATTATTCCCACAGTGTTTCAGCAATTTGAGCAATAAGAATATTTGGTGTCGTGAGAACATGAAGTACCTTGGTAGGGCTGAAAAGGTGCTGCAACAGGAGCTGTGTGAGATTGCTAAATTGGATAAGGAGTGCAAATCTGAAAAAGGGGTGCTCTTTATAATCACTGAAAAAATATAATGAATCATGAAAGGTTATTCCTGCATTGTCATTGCTGTCTTCATAAAGCTCTCTAAATTTCAGTTTCAATCACTGTTGTAAGAAGGCATTTCGCATGAAGAATTTCAGCATAAAACATTTTAGATAATGTTTAACATCAAGGATTTCAGCAATGAAGATACATTTCCTAGAAAATGGAAGTGTATGATTGTTAACTGCTATGGTAAGTTGTCAAGAAAACCTTATTGCTGGATTTTCAAGAAGAGTGCAATTTTGTGATCCTAAGCATTTGCAACTACCCAGCTTGCAATGTTGAGCATTTCAATGACATTGCACTTCTACAACATAAAAACATATTTAACAGCTCAGAAGAAACATTTGTTCCTATTGTAAGGCTGGAACTAAATGGGTCAAGTACGTCTTATTAATTTCACCTTGCCTGGAACAATACTGGCCAAAATATTGTTCACATGGTGACTGAGGGATGAAAAATGTATTATTGAGCAGTATTTCCAATGGAAGCTTAAAATTGTGGTCTTGAAAATAGGAGCATGGTGGCTGTTTGGCTAAAGGCCAGCATGTGTCGTGGTATTATTTCTTCAACTAAAGAAAGAGGGAGAGACACCATGTTAAATAGCCTCCTGTGATTTGAAACTAACAAACAAAAAAATTCTGAAAGAAAAAAGTAGGAAATAAAACGAGGAAGAAAAGCTGAAGGAAAACATAACCTTTTTTTCCAAATGTTTTATTTTCTTAGGTAAATCAATGCTCTAGACAAGTCTAACAGAACTTTATGAGTGAAATAAAAAATGTCTTTCCCTTTGCTGGTGTGTAACATTCCCATGGTGGTTCCTGAGTTACTTCTGGGTTTCTAGGAGTAGCTGATTCCAAGAAGATACTATAACAACTACTAGATTATTATAACTTCACCTGGATCATAATTTTCTAATGACAGGACAGGAGAAGAATCCCTTAAAAGACATAAAAGCAAAACTGCACCACCATGTAAGTAACTTTGAGCAACTATTCATCCACTGAAGAATTTTATGGAAGTTCATTTTTACATGCTTTCATAACTCACACAGTTAATGTTCAAGGGACAGAAGTTAGAGCTGGATGTTGGAATGTGACAGCAATAAACTCCTCTTAACAGCTGAAGCCTTACATGAATTATTAGCAAACAACTGGTAAGGCCATAAAATCAGAATATTCCAAAACCTGTGGTTAGGTACAGTGTTCACCTGGGGAAAGGCAGAAGGATATATGAGGAAAATTGGAACAAGGATGTGCAGATAAATCCCTTAATGACCAGGAAAATTAGTTGGTTCTCTAATTTCCAAAACAAACCACTGAATCTGTTGGTTGCTGAAAATACACCTGTATTTATTTTATGATGAAATATTTCTTTCAGTATTTTTTAAGCTTTGATGGTAGGAATCTTAAAAGCCACAAACAAGGATTTTAGATTATCACCTTCTGTGAAACAATGATACAATTTATGTTTTTGCCTTGAAAATCCCACCCTGCTTTAGAATATTTGCTGCTGCTTGCTAATCCAGGTTTTGAGGAAAACAGAAACATTTAATGTCATATTTCTATGACACTAAACTTGGTTCCTCTGTACTTGCCAGTAGCAAAGAATCCTTCATGAACATCTTCCACGATGCATTGTTTGAAATTAAAAGATGTACTGGTGATGGAGACTTTTTTCCTGAGTTGGAAATAACTATTGCTTGAGGCTTTTCAGGTTTGCAGCTTCTCTGTTTGTACACACATGTTCTTTAATGGTATAAATGCTGAATTCTGTGCCTGCCTTCTGTTGTGCTGGTTCTTGGGGATATCTGCCAGCATTACTGCTTCTCCACATAGCAGAAAACCCCCAACATTACTCAAAATGCGCTAGTGAAAATAGTGTTGTCAGGTCATTGTTTTAATGAGGGGACTGCTATGAATAGTACCAAAAACTAAACAGCCTTTATGAGGAGGATACTTTGGAGGAACTTTTAGATAGATCCTGTACAAGGGATTCTGGGAAGGGAACAAAGAATTCAGCAGCTTCATTCTGGCAAGGTAAAGCACAAGGACTGACTGTCATTCAAGTTTTTTTCAATGTCAAGTGGGCTGACAGAGGAAGACTAAGGATGGTACAGTTTTTTTTTCTAGTTGGAAGCCTCCTTTCTGGAAGGCTACAATGGTTTGGATTCTGAGGATTTTTTTTTATGCTGGTCCAAACTATATTTTGTAGATCTCAAACTTAAAAGTTCAAGTGTTTGCAATTTGAATAAGACAGTTCTGCGAGGGTTGGAGAAAACATAAGTTATTTTCATTGGAACATTAGTTATTATACTTACTTATTTTACTGCTTTTCAGGTGAGGTCTTCTTTATTGAAGCATACAACTTGCAAAACTAGATCTGTATTTAACCCCATATAACCAGAGAAATTTAGGTTTTCAAGGTAACACTTTATGTATGCTTCTTTGGAAAGAGATCCTTTGTATCACTGAGGCACGTGGACTTTTTTTTGTTAATGTGAAGCTTTCCTAGGTGTGCATTTGCTAGTAATAATACCAGTGCTGCTTTTAGGCAGCCTCAAAGGCCTTCATGAACTTTAGCTCTTGTTTATTTATTAGGCGTGAGCGCCTTGATGCCTTAGTGAATAGCACTTCTTTAAAAGCACAAACAATGTGAATTTCTTGCTGGGAAGAATGCTGGAGAACAGGGATCCAGAACAACTGGGATCCAGAATTCACTCATGCCCTGCCTGCTGATCTGATGCTGGTGTGGCTCCAGTGTGAGGAAGAGTCCTGGTGTGAAGGTCTGGAGATCAGGGGCTGCTGCCATCCTGCACATAAATGAGAGGAGCTTCATGGGCACAGAGCAGCAGTGATGCTAAGTTAGAGCAAAGCTCTGTGAGACATCACTGTCCTTTCCTGCAGCTGTGGTCCCCAGTGGTCTTGGGTCAAGGTCCCCTTCTGTCTTCCTTGCCATATCCAAATTTGAAGCCTCCCCTACTAGGAACAGAGAGAATAACAGTTCAGGTACACAACTTTGTGTGTTCAAAGCTCTTCACAAATATTAACTAATTAAGCCTCAGCAAGTCCTTATGAGTCAGGTATTTATTCCAGCTGAGTGTTTGTGTCTGCAATCAAGAATATGCTAGACCTAATCCTCCTGTCAATCAGCCTAATCAATTTAAATGTCTAATTGGGTAGATTCCCTCAAGTAACTTCTGTTTGAGAAAGGCCTAGTTACGGAAGAGAATTATGCAGGGGAGAAAAACATTGCAAGGGGAAATCCTCAGCCGAGGAAAGGCAAGGACAACTGTCAGTGGTGGTTTTAAAAGCAGCTGGGGAGACAGGATCTACTTTTTCATTGCTGCAAATTTTCTTCAAAGAGGCTCGAATAACCTAGAATTGACAGTCAGTCTTTGTAAATGAGTTAGTTTCAACAGGAGAAATTCAAAGAGAAAATCCCTAGTAGCAGCAATGAGTAGTAGTATAAAGCAGAGCAGTGAGGGACTGAGGGAGGCTACTCTGTGCTTGAGTTCAGACCCTCTCATCTGCACTTTGTCTAGAGAATGACAGCTGCCCTTTGCATCTTGCAGGAGGCTGGCATTCTGAAACTAGATGACCCAAACGGTTCTATATTCTACACCACTTCTTGCTGTGGTATTGAATGGTAGGGAGTGTTTAAGTGTGCTGCAGGCCCAGGTTGTCTGCCATGGGGGTGTGGAGAAGGGGAAAAAGTTTACAAATGGGAGACCTGAGCTGACCAGTGTTGCAAAGGGAAACCCTCAGGCTCAAAGAGGTGGCCTAGAGCTCTCTTTCATGCTGTGGTCTCCACTAGACATTTTCTGTGTCTCTTCAGGGGACTAGAAAGCATTTTAGGAAGTCACCCCTCTATCTTCTTCTAAGGTGAGATTCCTGTGGCGTTCCTTCTGGCCACTGGCAGGCCTGATCTTTAAAAGCTTAAGGAAAAGCATCCTGTCATTTTCTCAGGCATCAACAATGGCTTATGTTGATCAAGCCTACAGTGGGACTGCTGTCTATGCTGGAGAACATGTTTCATCTTCCTTCACTGTCTATTACTCATTTCAGAGCTGTGTGTAAACTCCAAACACTTTCCAGCTTGGATCTTGCCTCCTACTTTGCACCAGTCTGATTCCTTTCTGTGTGGCTTCAGCACAGGCAAACCTTTATAGCTCAGGACATTGCTGCGGGAGAAATACTTTTGAGAACTGAGTTTTAATGGTACTTTATATGAATATTTTAGATACTTTGCTTAGGTGATTGCTATGAGATTTAAGAAGAAGGAGGTCTACAAAGACTGTTTAAAACACCTTCTGTGGAGCAGCATCCAGAGACCTTCTTTGTTGCAGCAGAGGAGGTATATTGTAGAGTCTAAAGAGCAGCTTAGAAAAAACCAAAAAATATCCAATGCCATCCTTCAAAATTTCACTGCTGAAAGCAATCCTTGTGGAAATCCACAAGGAAAGTAAACAGCAGGTAATTTTTTTTACAGTTGCTGCAGAGAAACCATCTTCTTGCCTGCATCCTTTTCTACAATCTGCAAACAGCTTTGAAAAAGAGATATGACTGTAGTTTCAAGCTGACAAGGATTGCAATATGAAATTCATTTCAGAGGGAAAAAAATGAAAATATGAAAAAGGATGTCTACAAAAGGATATGATTTAGGAAGCTGTATTAACCTGTGAAAAATGTTGCTTTGTATATTGTAATATCAAGAATCTTTATGACAAACTAAAATCCAATAATGTTACTGTGTTTGAAATGCAGATGTTCCTTTTGTGTTCACCCATTCTTATGAACAAAGGAATGGTGTTTTAAAACAAAAACAACTGAATAAATTTCCAAAGAGCTTTAAGCACAAGACAGATAATTTAGATGATGTTCATCAAACATCTGGTAAACCTGGAATAAAGTATGTACACAGGTAATATTGCTCCAGGTTTCTAATTAGTGGGGACTTCTATTTTCAGTGTCTCTCAATAAAACTGGGCCCTTGGAATTTTAGGAAATGAAAGTAACACTACATTCTGTTACACAACATGTTCATGCATGTGTACTTATCTCATTTTATCCAGTGATGCTGACTTGTCCCAGAAACTATACTGCTCACAATACAAAACACTTGAGAGGATTTTTCTATTAACTAAAATGATAAAGGTTTACAGTGCTGTGGTGTCTTGAAGTGTCTCTTGAAGTGAAGAGCCTTTTAGGTAATTCTGTCTTTACTAAAGCAGCTTTGATATTTTAGCAAGAAAACACTTCTCATGGTGCAGCTGTACTTCGACAAAGTGACATCCAGAAGATAAACAGGACAAGTATATGCTGGATGTATTCATTCCAGATTTGTAGTATTTGTCACAGCTATGGCTGCATGACCTGCCAGCTGGTCTGTCTGCAGAGAGAGAAAATGCTCTTCCTAAACTCATAAGGAAAATGAAAGTGGAAAGGACAGGAAAGCAAAAAGAAATGAGAGAAGGAAGAGAGGTGAAGGACTGTCTAGGCTGACTGAATGTTTTTGCCATGATTCCTGTGACCTGTAAGGTAAAGCTGCCTTGGGTGACCTGAACCTGTACATCAGCTGGTGCTGTGCTGTCAGGCTGGGCTCATGGGCATTTGCTGGAGGCTGCTCACTCCCAGATTAGCCCTGTCTGCCCCTTGCCTCCTTCCTGCTCATGATGTTGCAAGCTCTTTTTGTTTGTTAATACCTCAGGTAACTGGCGAGTTCGCTTGCCTGCTTGATAAGGTCTCTAGTGCTAGGCAGAGCGTGACTTCCTTCAACCCTCTTCAATTTTCCCTCTCATCCATTCAGCTCTTATATGAAACCTTCAGAACACAGTAATAAAAGCAATGGTCCTTTCTTATCCTTTGCACATGGGCCTCGAGGCATAGCTACTGGGAATTATTTGTTCTATGGACACACTCCTTTTTCATCGTAATAGAAGTGTACATTTTCTTTTTCTTCCCAAAGATTTCCATTAACAGCCAATAACACTTGTATAAATTGTTTCCCACAGGGCTGTCTTCTTTGCCAGGACTGAATTATTTAATGTATTCCTGCTTCAGGCAGCAGGAGGATGCACACAGAAATCCCACAGTGCTGGGGGAGGTCTTCTCTCCCACGGAAGAGATGAGTGCACCCCAGGGAACCCGATGAATGCTCAAGTCCAGCCAAAGCCTGTGAGCAGTATGTGGAAAACTACTGGTGAACACTTGGTAAACCTCAGTTTTAGGCCTCAGGATGATCAAGGCTTCAGAAAAACTTGCAGTGACCCTGTGAAACACACTGGGTAGAAGTAAACTGATAGTGAAGGGAGGGTAGAAAAGGGGAGGTGGTGGCCCATGGCTGCCCAGGCCAGCAGTACCAGATGTGTCTTGGCTTGCTGGGGGTGCAGGGAGCTGAGCAAGGAGCAGGGCCGTCAGCTGTGCAATGCAGCATCTTTGGGGTGGTGGTACTTGCCCCCCACGAGCAGCAGAGCTGCTGTCCTGGGAGTTGAGGTGCCGGAGGGGGTGGTAAGTGCCATCCATAGTAGGACCATGACTTGCTCTCTCAAAGCCTCTGCAGCCCTGCACATTCATCTGGTCCCAGCAAAACCCACCCTGGGAATCTTCCCTCTCCTGCAAGACACCTGCAATGCAGGATTTTTAAAACTGCTCATGTCCTGGCTGGGTTTCATACAATAAGCACACCGGGGTTTGTGCCCAGCTTATCCGTACAGCTCTGTGCACAGCGATAGGCGTCTGATTTTTCCTTCCCCTTCAAATGTTTCCGTTTTATTACGGTTTCTGAGGGAGAGAGCCGTGGTCGGGGAGGCCACCGGGTGGTGCTCTTGGCACGGAAATGGGGGACCTGGGGAGCTGCGGCTCTCTCGGGATTGAGCTACGTGTACAGGTTTGGGCTTTGCTGTAGCAAAAATTTACAGATGAACCTTGACACCAACAGCTGTTCCTCCCCAGGATGTACAAAATTCTCTTGGTTTTGAAATTAGTCCAAGAAAAGCATTTTAAATATAGACATATTCTCACAATGTCTCCCAATGTGGGGAAAAAAGACCAGTTTTAAAATGCGAATCTTCTTGACACCTCCTCAGCAAAGAGTGTGGTCCTGAGGATGGCTCTGACATTGCCTCAACACTTTGAATGTGGTTGCAAAGGTAGTCTTCTCTCCTTCTCCTACTGGGAATCCTTTAAGATTTCCCGGCTGGAAAATCCTACAGCCCTTTTTTCTGGAATTGTTTCCCTGGTGGAAACCATGCCTGTAGCAGTCACCCTTTGGCGGTGAATGACACCCTGTGTTTTTCACAATTTGAAGATTTTGCTGCTTTGGCCACTGTTTTGCCCTCACCTCCCATTCACCTTACCTGTTTTAGAGACTAAATCCAAGATTAGTGCCCATTGCTGAGATGAGTAGAACAGTTGTCGGTGACGTTCTGACACCATCAGATACAAAGAAGGATCCAAACAGAGATGAACAGGGGACGGTCTTTTAAGTCATGTCCCCGAGTGATAAATAGATTGAGGTGGATGGAGATGCTGGAGATGTGTTATTTTGTTCTCTGTCTTACTAAGCAATGTAGGTTGTTTTCTTTCCTCTGAGTCAGAGCTGAGGAGGTTTGTTCCTATGCTATAGTGAGGCTGACCTGTGCTGCTGGAACTTGGACACTGATCCCAGACCAGCCATTCCCTAGCAGCTGAAACTGCTGGGATAGGCAGGAGTGAGCTAAAATGGAGGTTTGTTGCTAGGCAGAGTGTCAGAGCAGATCTTGGGACATCAGCAACCTCCCTTTCCTCAGCTTTTTTTTTTTTCCTGATATTTTACTTCTACTAGAGGGAAATACTGAATTTTTATAGCACTTTGCTTCTTCAAGTTCCTGTGCTCAGCTTCTTTTCACAGCCTCCAGCATCCTCATGAGAAGGTGAGGCACTGGCAGAACAAAGGCCTTTGAGATGCTGGTGAGCAATTCTCTTCCTTCTGGCAGCCCAGTATGTGGTCACTGCCTCTCATTTTGGACATGGCACAGGTGCTGCAACATCACTGACCCCTCCAAATTACTGCATGGAAGCAGCTGCCCCTATATAATTAAAAAAAAGACCACCTGTGCTACTGTTGTAAGAGGTGACACTAAAAAAACCAAAGAAGACACCAGAACAAAACACCGGATTGTCTGTAAGCAGTCATCCTTTAATGGCTCATCACGGCTGTCAACTGATAAACAGCCAGGGTCTGAAAACAAATTTACATGTTTATTTCCATAATGTATTTGGGGAGCCTCAGATATTTATATTTCCCTTGCAATGTCCAGTAAAACAACTGCAATCACCTCTGGTTCCTGATTCTTTGGGCCATGACAGGAATTCTGCTGGGTTATTTTAGCCCAAGTTTTGAGACCTGGTCTCTGAAGTTATGGATTTCAGCTGTTCCACTGCTGCTGCAGGGCAGTACTGAGGGACTGACTGTAGGTCCCTGTCCCACATTGAGCGCAGGACTTGTGCTCTTGAAGCTGGGGTTTGAGCCTGTGGCAAAATGGCCATCACTGGGCTTGGTGGAGTTCCCTTTGGAAACATACATGGATCTAATTTCAAGTCTGTTGAAATCTAAATTTTTATAGTGGATGAATATTCATTCTCCTTCTTGGGTTGAACTGACCTTCCTCTAGGGCTGTCCAAACAAACGGGCAGGACAGGGAGAAGTAGGACCTCTGAGGTTGTTTTCTTCTGTTGTTTGAGCACACGACTCTGGTGGGGATGTTCACTAAGAGATCTTGTTAGTATGGAAAGAGGGAAAAGACAAAGGTACTAAGAAAGTGTGGTGCTGTTGAAGATGTGCTTGCAGTACATCGTTTGTTCACAAGAGGTCTCTCTGTTGTCTTCCAAAGTTCGGGAGAGATGAATTTGCTAATATAAAGTTCAGCGATGAGGGTGTCCCTCTGCAGATTATTATTATTTATAAGAAATGTTCTGAGTACATAAAATGGTGGCAGACTATGACAGGGATATGTTTTGTGCACTACTCTGAGCTCTTTTTTTTTTTTCACAGACCATCCCTTTTAGCATACACTGTTAGAATCGTTTGATTTCAAAATCAAATGGAGCTGAAGTGATCATGCCTGGAAAGGAAATAGGTAAAGGGATCCACTAGACCCTCGCCTTGTAGTAGATCAAGACTTTCCAGTTCTTGAGGTTAAACGTATTGTTCAGTTGCAGTTGAAAAAAAAAAATTAAATAATTGTCTTATTGCCAGAAACTTGAACTACCAGAATGACAAACTCCCTGTCTAAAACATACTTTTAACAAGAAATTATGTTCTTAAGATGCTCCTGAAAGAGCTGCAGAAGCTGTTCACATGCATAGCTAGAAAGAAAAAAGCTACATATGAAATGTAATATGCTTTACACATCTTGAGGCAATAGAATGACCTGAACTCCATGAAACCATGAAGAAAATATGTGTTTGTGCTATAAATAGTAGCTGCCTGGTCTGAATGTTCAGACCAAGAGAATAAGGGTGAATTTTCTAGATCTGCTGTGCAGATTTTATTTAAAAATAGGTCATTGCAGCACTTGAAAGTTTGTTAGTAGCTGACAGGTGGCAGGTATGGCCCTGTGCCTGGAGGGGGCATGGCAATTTGTTGAGCATTTGTATGCATACATGATCTGTGAGCAAATAGGGGGTTTGCTCCTTTTGTTTACCACTGAAGGGTGGGTTTGATATCCTGCTTATAGATCATTCAGAGCATTCAGGTGCATACAAGGAACACATTTTGGAGGGAATCCTTTTGGAGGGACACTTGTTTTTTTCTTTTGAAGTTGAAGTGCATCCAAGACTGTAGAGCTTTAGGCCTTAGCTTAATAAAGGATCATGGAAATAAACAAATTTTGTTGCAGCCCATCACCTGGACCTTGGTTACATCCTTGGAGAATACAGAGAAACTTCAGAAGACAAACCAGAGACTCCTGTGCTTTCTCAGTGTTTATCCCTGTTCCTGTATTGCAGCATTGCTTTGAGCCAGGTTTCTCCTGCAGTTTGTTTCCTACATAGAAAAACCTGCAAATATTACTGATTCCCATCACATTTCAAATCTTGGTGGATACTCAGGGGATAAACTGCCTTATGTGTACAAATTTCTCTTTTCCTTTTGTTTTTCTTTTTTAATGTTAGATTTATAAATCCCCTGGAAAAAACAAAACAAACAAAAAACCCAACCCAAAACAAAATAAAAAAACCCCCTCAAGACATTGAGAGTGAGTAACTTACTGAAGAGAAAAAAATATTCAACACATAGTTATGAGGCTGGAGATCAGCCATACTCACAAGTTCACAAGAATAAAACTTCAGGATTGGGTAATTTATGTGTGTTAAAAAAGGCTGCCAAGTAGTTTCTGTTAGAGAATCTGCAGATTGCACAAGTTCAGAAAATGTCTGAATGAGAGCAGTCTGTATTACCCAGGCATATTTGGGTTTAGGACTTTATCTGCCTTCGCATGAATGGAGCATAAATGTCAATATGGTTCTGCTTGAAGCTCCAGAAAAGCCTGAGGTTTATGTAGGTCTTAAAATTTGAGCTCTGAATTTATCTTCTCCCATTTGAAAAGACACCTGAGTTTACACATCTAATCTGACTTCTTTCAGCTCTTAAAAAATAAAAAAAAAAAAATTTGATTTGAAAGGGAATAAAATATAACATTAAAAAAAATCTTTTGGATTGTTTCTGATTTTGCTCTGTCCTATTTTCTAGATAAGCATTTAAGTTCTGATGGAGTTGACTCATAAGGTAAAGTTGTAATATGTTATCCTGTATATCACTCTGATTATCCTTTATGAGATGGAATGTCACACCTGCCAAAGTGTTCAACATAAAATATTTTTATGTGGTATCTTTTATCTCAAAGCACTTCATGAAACACTGAAATGCTGCTCTAAAATTCCAGATGATGGGGACATTTACTGCTGGGTGAGTCATGGTTTCAGAGATGATTAAGAATTTGGGATTTGGACCCAGAGGCCTGATCCTCCTCTTATATTGTCTCCTGCGATCAGGAAAATTTCTGTTGTGTTGCAGGGAACAACTGCTTGACTCACATGGTTTAAATCAAACCAGAATGAAAGCACTTATGGGTATCTAGAAAACCAACAATTGGTGAACATCAGTATTTGCAGCACAACAGGTAAACCATGGGACTGGATACTTTCAAGATGCAAATTAGAGTCTATAAATACCTAAATTTCCTTTTATGACTATCCCTCCTAACTTTCTGGCAATGCTGAACTGAAGTTTACCTGTTGCTCTTACCACTTCTCTCCCCACTGCTGTAAATTTTTGTGCATCTTGCACATTTGATTCCAAGCTGATGCCTTTTCTCAAATCTCTTCAGAATTCCCCTTCCATTTCTGTTTGATCCATCTGATCATTGTCTTGGGCAAACTCTGTTAACTCTTGTTCATTTCTTCTGGGAAAACTAACTTAATTCTTTCTTCTAATGTGAATTTTGAGGCAGGCACTCTTTCTCCACAGAGTTCTCAGGATTTTATTTGCAAGCACTGTTGACTCCTGCATCCCTTTCACATCATCCCTTGTTATCCAGGTGCAGGAAACCCCATGCTGCTGCAATTTCTGTTTCTTCCTAGAATTGGAAGTTAAAAAAAGACCTGTTGATGGACAAGGTGTTTTAAAGCACCTGAGTGGCCTATACACACCAAGTCTTGTCACTTTGTGAAACTGGGACTCAGGATCCCAAGATGCTATTCAGAAAGCTGCTCACTGTGATTTTTTCTAAGGACTCTTTCAGTGAAGATCACCTTGAGTGAAAAATGCTGTGAGCTCTCCAGCATACATGTAGAATGTGCAGTTTCAGGCTTTGTAATCTCAGCTGGAGGTCCATTCTTCCATCCCACACCTTGGATCCGAGAACATCTTACAAAGGAATGTAAAGAGGTTCCCCTCGGAAGACAAACAGCTCAGCCTGGCCAGAGCTATGCATTGCCCTGTGGCTGGAGCTGGGGAAGGAGCTACCTCACTGCAAACAATGATTCATGGAAACCGCTAATGACTCATGAAAATCACTGCGACCACTGATGGACACAGGGAGCCTCGGGCCATGTTCTAGCAGGGATAAACTCATACTGGTGCCCAGTTAGTGGGTTAAGTATCCTTGCATCTTCCTCAGTGCAGCAAGGAACTGTGAGATGGCTTCCTTACAAAACCACTCAGGTTCAGGCACAGAGTGTTGCTGAAGCCTGAGGAACAATCAGGTCGCCAGGCAGCAACACTGTTCTCCTTACAATTGCTGTCTCCTGCTGTATTTTTGAGAGAGAAGTTAGTGTTTGCAGATTCTCTGTGCAGGTGTCTTTGTCTGCACTTTCATTTCTAGACAACATGAAGGACACTCTCCCAGATCTGGGCTGAGGATGCCCTGCCAGAAGAAGCGCCAAGATTTGCAACTTCTTGGGAATATGGAAACAAACAAAATGAGGAATATAAAATATTAATTTCCTTTGAAATTCAAATGTCAGGAAAATAAGCACATCTGATATGTGTCAACTTGCCATGCAGAATTGCTTTCTGACAGGATCCATGGGTCCTTCCCTGGAAATTTAATAATAAAAGATATCCATTAAATACACCCAGTATTAATAAAGCTATTTATACGCTAGTTCAATAAATATGGGGCTGCTCTTTTGGGAGTATATGTTCCATTAATAAATATGCCTCAAACTCTTTAATTCTTGTGGAATTAGAACTTAGAAGGTCAGGCCTTCTAAGTTATCTATTTTCCTTGAAGCTGCTTAGAATTTCGTTTATTGAGTAAATCTTTCATTGAATTCAATGCCTGAGATGATGATAAGAGTTCTTAATACCTTTACAAAGAAACTATACCAAAATTATCCAGTTACTGTGGTTCAGGGAGCCAAGACTGTATTTATCCTGCAGTAAACTAATTGGGGGTTATGTAGTTGTGATAAGGCCCTTCCTTGATGGATTTTCCTAATGTATGTTCTGAGCCTGAGGGGAAGACACAAGGGATGTGAAACCTCCCTGCTGTAAGCTTTTCACCATCCTGCCTTGGACATGTGCCCTCTCCCGTGGTGGGAGCTACTCATGCTTCGTCTTACACCAGTTTTTCTCATTGCACAGTGAAATTCACAGATTTGCTGCTTTCTTGGAAAAAAATTAGGCCAAGATCCTGGAGAATTGCAAAGGGGCTGTTTTGCTCCAGCCTTAGCACCACAGCTGTGCAAAGTTCTCCATGTCCACCTCTTTCCTCCATGTGTTGCTTTCCTTCCACTGTGGGATTCATGGTACATGACCTGCTTGCTCTGCCTTCTGGGGTGCACTTTAATCGCGGTGCTGCAGGCAGGGGTGTCACACGCTGTTAACACTGCTTCTTGGGGAATACAAATAACTCATCGGCTATCTCTCTTGTATGGCAAAACAGTGGATGTGGATGTGGAGAAGGAATACTGATTTGTGAGATACAGAACAAAGCCCGAAAGCAGACAACCTGCTCCCGCTAGATTAAGTAGGTGAGAACCAGTATGTCTGCCCCAAACTTGAACTGAGCCTGAACATGGAGTGACAGAGCAGTTCAAGTATTTGCCAGCCTTTTTGTTGCTAAGCTGCTTTGCTAAGTCGCTTTGCAATCCCCAGCCAAAGTTAGTAATAATTAAGGGCCTAATCTAGAAGCTGATAGAAATCAATGAATGCTTTCTGTGAGTAACAGAGAAGTCCTTTCAGAAGACTGTATCTACTTTTTCACTCACCACTAGCCAACAGAAGTAGGGTGTGTGTTTGTATTGGATAGAGACATTACCTCTGGGATTCCTGGTATCAGCCTGACCCAAGCCTGACCCTGATCTCTGCCCATCCCTCTGCTTTCAGGACCTAAACAAACTTGCCTTGTGACTTTGTCCCTTTAATACAGGCTGAAGCATTTTGCAGAGCAGCGATAATGTGGTTTCCCTGAGGCTGAAGTCAGGATATGCTGTCAGCCCAGACTCGCTCTATCCTTCTGGGGCTACTAAAGGATTTTAAGCTGAGCTGCCTAGAAAAATACCAAAACCAAACACTACCATTATATCTGTGCTATCAGGTGAAAATTGGATCTGAGAACTGGTAGGAGTAGACAATTTGCTGGCTGTATTTCCAGGTCAAAGCATGCACTCTGGTAAGGAGGAAGAGCCAGACCTGGGGTTAGGTTACTCCTGTACCTAGTAAGGTTTAGTTACTTTGACCAATTTTTCCCCTCACTGGGACTATTTTGCAGGCTGGTGAAAGCAATACAATCCCCTTTTCTTACCAGGATAGAGCTGACCAGAGCCAAAAATCCTCAGTCAAAGGAGTGGCAGAGCTGGAGATAAAACCTGGAAGTCAGACCTGTAGGACCATCGCTGCAGATGGAGGCTCCTGTAAATCTGCCATATCTCTGTCTCTTAGCATGTTCAGCCATCACCAACACATTGTGAGCACTTCTGTCTGCAGAGAGGCCAGTGTCCTATCCATTGACAGAGCAATTTAACTATTAGGGAAATTTGTATTTGATGGGTAGCTTACTTGATCTGTTAAAATGAATGCTTGCAGAACATACAATGACTTGAATTTTGACCTTGATAAAAATGACAATTTATTTCAATGTGTGTCATGCTGGAGAATATATCTGGGCTAGGAATGCTCCTTTACAATCACTTCTCCTGGGATACAGGGATTTTCAACGTATTTTCATGGCAGTCGATACCCTATTAAGGTGATGGCAAATCTTAGTGACTGTAATTTAGTACCAAGTCTGAAGTGAGGTAACCAATTTGCTTACCTAATGACACAGTCAATAGGCACAGAAAGGTGCAAGGGCAAGTCTGTGTTTTTCTGCTTGCTGCTGGCAAGACAAGCAGCAATGTAGCTTAATGAATTACATGAACTGCCTGTTGTGTGGCTTGAGAGTCATTACAGATTTAAAAAAAAGAAATCACACCTCTCTTGGGAAAGCTGCCAAAGTGTTTTGGAGGGCAGACTAATGTCTCCAATCAATTACCACTGGCAAACTACTATGTTGGATTTCTTATGATATTTTATAAGACAGATATATCTATATATATGGTTTTTTTCTTCCAACCAGTTTTGTTGTCAGTGAGAAACCTGCAGGAAGCTCTCACCTGGCTTTCTCAATGTTGAGAATCTTCCCTGTAGCCGCTAAGCTAGGAATCAGGGCTTTGACTTTACTCCCATCATTTTATCACCCATTTTATCAATATTTTTTGCCAGTCTTGAAAATGGATTAGTTCCTCCACTTTCCATTGGTGCCACCTCTATGCCCAGGGAAGTGGGTGAGCCCAGAGTACCTGCAATTTCCACAGTATCACATCATGACAGCTGCAGTACCTCTAACCCATGCAGGGTAAAATCCAGTCTGCTGCATTTATCCTTGTCCAAATTAAATCAGTGGAGAGGCAGATGAGATTCTGAGTGCACCAGGAAAAGCCCAGACCTTTGACACTAAGTTCCCCTGTCCTCCCACGAATGACTCTCTCGGAGAGAATGGTTCTGATGTGTTGGTACAAAGCTGAGTCGACTATACTGAGTGCTGGCACTGTTTTGAAACATCTGCTGAGCAAACTTAAATTAAAACAGCTTAAGCAGGTGCAGCTGTTTATCCTGGGAGTTACAATAGTGCAATTAGCACGTTCTGAGCTGGATTTGGGCACACTGATGCAGACTCTCTGTGACAGGTCATGCCTGAGTTTCTCTCTCTTTTGTCTCAGTCCAAAGCAGGAGTATGCTGGTGAAACACTGCCATCACCTATCTTCTCCAGGGGTATCATAAGACTTCAATTAACTTTTTGGATGCATCAGTTACAACTGCCTTTATCCCACCAGAGTGGAAGGTTGGCTGTAGCATCAATTGCACTGATGCCCCTGTCTTCCTAAAGCCAACAGGCATCTGACCATCTGATCCTCCTGAGCTATTGACTGCTGAATTAGACTCTGTCTGTCTGAAAACTAACAGCAGGGAAATAATAATGTCAAAAATGTGAGTATTAGCAAGAAGAAGTAGTTTTGCTTTAGTATCAGGTCTTCACAAAAGAGGCACAAAACCAGCTGGAAGATTCCAAGTTTTGTTCCTTCCAGACTAAGCTGGGGGGCTTAGCAATGAATGGGGGGCTTCACAATGAATGGAGCAAAATTCTAGTCTGGGGTGCAGGCAATCACCTGCAGTCTGTTTTGCACATCTTCCTAATCTCCTCTGTGGTTCCCTGTTAGCTATTGTGTTAGCCTTCGCTCCCATCTGGATAAACTTGATTGAGCCTGCAGCTATTTTTATAACACTCCCTCGAGGTACCCAGTCGGAAGCTGCCTGTTTGCCTTGTGTTAATGGAAGTCAGGCCCAATTATATGCATGTGGGGGATAAGTTGTTTCCTCTTACTCATAATGAATTCTGACCTTTCCCAGGATCTGTCTTATCTGTTTATTCAATAACACAGTACCCATCACACCAAGGAGAGAAATGGAAAAATCCCCAGCCTAGCACGATGGCAGCCATCTGTGTAAGTAGCTAAGGATGATAAAGCACAGGTATGAAGCAAGAAAATGTGACTGTGTAAGTGGGCAGCTTTGAGCCTTTGGCAGAAGGCGCAGTTCAGCTGCAGTATTGGATTAAAATACTCTCACATTCAGCCTGGAGAAGCAGCTGTGGGCATGGGGTGTTAGTGCTTTTGTTCTGGTTACAGTGGTGTTTCTCTGTCGGGACCAGTCTCTGAGAAGAGCCCATACTCCTGGGCCAGTGTGGTATGAGTGTGGGTGGGGATGTCCCTGTGTCCTTTGTGCCTTGGGGCTGCAGTGCCAACAGGGGAACTGGATCTCTGCATGATAATTTTGCAAGAAAAGTGTCATGGAAATTCAAAAGTTGGGCTCTTGGGTAGGATGAGAGTGTGTAAACCATACGAAGTCTTTTGACAATTTTACCCCCTGGCCTTTGTCCATGGTACCTCTAAGAACAATTTTTCTCTTGTTTTAATCCCTGTATGTGTGCATGCATGAAGATGAGGCAGCTGCCAGCTGCTAAATTACTGGAACAAAGGCATGTTTTCTAAAGCATTATATATAACACTTGTTCCCTTTCATTTGATGAATGATTCATTAATGTCTCTGTTTGAGATAATTTTTACAAAGGCTATAACCTTGTTAATTATTTGAATAAACACACATTTAAAAGAAAAATTCTGGAAGGACCTAATTAATGTCCAGCAAAAGAGGGGTTGTTCTCAGCAAGCTGTTTATGTGTGCATTAAACAGCAAAATCATATTTACCACAAAGGTTGCAGAGCAACAAAATCTCCCTAAATGTTTGTTTGAGAATCTGATGCATTTTTATTGAAATTTAGGAAAAGTCTCCAGTCATTGTTTTCCTTGGCTGCCCCTGGATCTGCCAGGCACAGCTCTGAACATACCAAAGCAGTTAAACTACCAGGGAAGGTCTGAGGCCTGTTCCAACATGTGACCATCATAGTTTCTGTAGTTTCTCCCTTCCTTGCTGTCCAGCCCCAGGGGTAAAAGTTTGCCCTGTAGAAGGCAAAATGTTATCCCCAAAAACCTGCAAGTGGGAAGCGGCTGGCACAGCCCTGCAGTCTGTAGCTGGGAGTGAAAAAGGACTGACCAGACACAGAAGGGGAGACAGGGAAGAAAAAAAGGGTCAAGAAAGAAGCGTAAAGTGGTTTTGGCAATTGATGGTGTGCTTCAGCCTTCTTCCACTGCCCTGGGTGAAGCATGGTGCATGCAAAGTTCTTGAGGTACAAGATTGGTCCAGTGATGGCCAAATAGCCATGTCCCTCTAAAGGAGTATGATTCACTCTACTTGTAATATCTACAGTCAGCAAGAATATCATCTCTGCTATGTTAAATCTGGGCTGGGCAACTTTATTCTCTTTCTTTATTTTGTGTAATGGTTCCTTTGCTCTCACGGGAATCTCAGGGACAGCACAGCAACTCGCTTTAAGCACAGTTTTCCCTATGGTGTCCTGGATATTTCCTGACAGTTCTGTTTTAATTTTCTGTAGGTCTTAGTGATTAGAAATGTTTTGAAACATTTGTGTCCTAGCCAGTTGGAAAAATGTGAGATGGTGGCATCACTTTCTAAAACTTTAATTGAGGATAGCGCTTTCTAAATTGCTGCACAATTTTGCTCATTGGAAGTATTTCCTCCTCCTTTCCAATGAGTTTCTCAGTTAGTATCAGCTCTGATTAACATATTAGTGGGACAGAAGGGCCAGTGGATTGTTTAATAATTTAGGCAATTTCAATTAGCCCAATTTCAATTAAATATCCCTTGAATTTATTATTTTTGAGTACTGAAGCCTGAGGATGACAGCATCATTTGTCCAAAACCAGAATTTCGAGAATTCTCACAGATAAACCTTGTGTCCAGCAGGCTGTTTTTATCACTTTAGAAAGTGCTGTTACTAAAGTGTCAGTAACTAATAGTTTAATAAGAGTATGGCACGAGAGCTAGTAATTTGATGGATTGCTTGTAAACTTGCCTCATAACTGTGCAGTAATAGATAGAAATGTTGCTGGTACAACATCCCTCTAGAAGATCAGTAGGTGAGTTTAACAATGCATGGAGGGCAGTGTGATGGCTGCAATGGAAGGGCAGAGTCACCTATCAACAAACTCCCTGGGTGTTTGAGTGTTCCCAGGCAGTGTGATGGCTGCAATGGAAGGGCAGAGTCACCTATCAACAAAACTCCACAGGCAGGATTAGTGTTCCCAGGGATTAGCTGTGGGAGCAGTGGGTGTTTTCTCAGGCAGTAGCTCTGAAGGGATCAAGTTCAGGAAAATACCTTTCTCTTTTGCCTTCTAAAGCATGATAGTTGTGTCATTCTAACTGACAGCAACTGACGTTTCCCGATGAAACAGGATGCAGTGGGAAGGAGGAAGGGCACAATTCACTTTGTGAAAGGGTTCTGTAAAGAAGACCTAACCTGCTGTTCAATTTTTCTTTCTCTTTCCTTTTTTTTTTTTTTGTTTTTTTAAATTTAAGAACAGCAGTTGTTGAAAAGTGCATTATTAAAAAATAGTGATTTGTTGCACATTTTTCTCCCTGCTGGATTGAAAACTTCCATGTATGCCTTTCAGTACTTTTCATTCACTAAAAAAATGGGAGCAACTGAAAGTGAAATTCACACACATGCACTTCTTGTTTCCAAACTGGAATGTTTCAGCCTAAACTCAAAGCATTTCTGGAATGCCAATCTTCATTACATTACAGACATCTCATTCATAGCTCCAAACTCCTCTCCAGTGCCACAGTTATTCTCTGGCTCCCAAAGCTGCTGTGTAATTGCTTTGATCTCAAGCCCCTTTAGACCAGCAAGAGATACTGATACTCCCAAGGGAACCTTGGGAGGTGTCGCTTGATCCAGCCAGCATATACTCTGGGAGAAAATAAGGGTGCAAAATATATAAAACACAGTTTCTCCTAGGCATCATGTGGTATTTCAGTTGGTGGCTTAAAACAGCAAGGAGGGATTTCTTGTTGATTTTTTTTCTTTGGTTTTTGTTTGTTTGTTTGAGGTTTGATTTTTTTTTTTAATCTGGTGGATTTGTTAATTTATCTCAGCTCTATGAGTGTGGTTTTATATTGAGGTACTTGTGGAGAATTATCTTAATTAAATCATAAAAATATACGCTTAGAACTTTGCATTTGCCTAAGGATGACAAACATACTGGAGAAAAATGGGCAATGATTATCTGCCAGCTTGATTCAATATAACTTTCCTCTGATGAAGACTCCAGAAAGCTCTACAGAAGGAGGAAGATGCCCATACACCTGTGAAAAGGGAAGGTTTGGGGATATCTTAGTGCTTTTGAGGTCTGTACATTCTTGTATTTTTCAGAACTGGATTTTTTATTTAAAAACTAATTATTCAAATAGTTTAGGAGCAAGAAAACACAGAATTTTTTTTTCGTGAGGAACCATATATAAAAATTATATTTTTACCATTGTTCAAGCATAAAATGGAAGGGCAGCATGCAAGATGCAATCTGCCATCTGATATTTTAATTCCTCCTTTGCACTGATTGGAAATTAGCAAATTCTGCCACTGCTAGTCCATAAGACAGGATTAGAAATGGAGGAACCACCATGCCTACACTGAGAAGCAGTGTAGGTTGAGAATTATGAGCTGAATTCTAAAATTTTCAAGTCATAGCAAAAAGAGGTTTGTTTTTTTTTTCATTTTAACTGTTTTCTCCCCCTTTCCCCCCTTTCTGCTTGTGTATGCTTTCTACATGTGAAATTGGAGAAAAATTGGGGAAATAAAAAAAATATCTTAGGTGTAGAGTTTCTTGTTTCCACTTTTGTCTGAGCACGGTTAAGCCTGAGGAGCTGGAACTATTTCCTAATGGTTAGACAGAACAATTTCTATCCTTCCTTCTTCTCTTCATGTGAAACAGATAGGAAGGAACAGAGGAATCTTCCAGGCTGCTCCTCACATGAAGGGAAGGATTCATTTTGATCTTGTGTAATATAAATGCAGAGGGGTTGACCCTATGTCATACTCTGGTTCAAAAATGTTTCCATGTGGCCCAAGGATGGGGTTGAGAACTGGGACATTCCAAGTTTGTTTCTAGCTCTTTCAGAAGTGGAAATCAGACAAATTCGTTTGATGTTTTCATGCCTCTGCAAAATGGGGAAAGATACATTACCTATGATGAATAAAGATGACTTGTTAATATCTGAAAAGGACTTTAAGTCCTCTAGACACAAAGTGTTGTAGGAAATGTAAGACAAGTAGAAAAGAGACACTACTGTGCCTCAGTCAAATCTTTCTTTCTCCCCATCAATCAATTTTCTTTGCTCTAAAATGCCAGTGAAATGTATAGCATTCTAACAATTTAAGCCTGAGTGAAATTTTTAACTGGGCTAAGTCACCCTTGCAAATTGACCTGTGTTCTTTGGAACAGAAAGGCCAGTAAGAGACAGTGATGTATGGTATGGAGTAATGTGTGGTTGGTGCCCTTGGGGAAAGGAAAGTTTCTTAGAATAGTAAAAAAGTTTTCTGCCTCCTTATTTCTCAGCTGGAAAGAATGGAAGCGAAATGTAAGTGACAGGACTAACAGAGAACATCCCTGTACACATTTCTTCTTCCTAGCACTATTCCTGGTCATTTTTCACAGATTTGACTAAATACTGAAATTTCCTGAGGAAGAAAGAGAAATTAATAAAACCCTCACTTCCCTCACATGCTCACTGCAAATGCTGAATGGGCTCTGTGCCTTGGAGAAGGATGACAGATATGGCTCCCCATAACAGCCCTGCATGGACAAGTGCTGGGATATTCCCTGTCAACAGCTCTGTAAATCATCCATGGGAGCATCAGAGGGGGCTGTGAACTGCTTCACTGCTACTGAAGGAAACTGAAACAGCATGTGGATGGTGCCCTGATTCAGAAATATTTCCTGTCCAGGCCAAGGAAACCTCTACACTACCTCTACATCTACCTTTACCTCTACAAGGAGCTGATTCCTCTGCTGTCTACTGTCTCTTGCATGTAAAAGTGACAGTCATTTGTAGCTCTCATTGTTCAGCTCCTGGAATTTGTTGCCATTCCTGTGATGCAGCAAACAGTGTAGCCTTTTTCTACACATTCATGTCCTAAGCAACGACAGAATGCACTGACACTTTCAGATCAAGCTGTGTCTGCATCTGCACATGCTCACAGTGTTTTCCATGACAGAACTAATGGGAGTAATTGTGAAGTTTTTCTTCAGTGAAGGGAAACATTGACTTGGTTTTCTCAATCTTGTCTTACACAGCAGTGCATGAAATAGAGCCCCAAACCTGCAAAATTATCATTTTAAAGGTACACCCCTACTAGAAGCAGTAGGTCCAATGAAGGCAGGAGGTTCAAAACAAAAGGTTATTCTTGATGGCACAAACCTGCCTCTCCTTTGTTACTTATGGTTTACATTTTTTTCTTCATTCTCTCTAATGTGAGCCCATCTGACACACGAGCATCTTCACTTTTGAGTACCTTTGCTCCAAACCAAGGTCTGCTGCAGGATATTTGCATTTTGGAGTGTTTTCTATCAGGAATGGTTTCTCATTTTCACTCTGCTGGTTGTGTTGCATGTATGGAGCACATCGTACTGCCCTGTAGTCTGGTGTATTGGGAGTCTTTTTAACATCTGTTTTAGGTCTGGAAATGCAGATGAATGAAATAATCTTCCCCAAAGACTTTTGGAAAAATCCTCACACCATTTAAATCTACTTGAATGTGTAAATGCACTGATGATCAGGAGCACGCTGCCTGTATAGACAAGAAATTGTACTATTGATGAGTTAGATATACAGAAAATCTGCACATGCTTTGATTCAAACGTCACTGATTTAATTCTGGTGAAACAAAGGGTACATTAAAAGGTAAGATTGTGCCAAGGATAAAATGATGCCAGATGTTGGCTAGATAAATCGATGAAATATCAAACTATGTGATCCTGGTTTTTTTAAAAATATGTGTCCGTGACCATCTCCTGGGGGCATTGTTAGATTCAGGATATTATGTTAACTAGACTTTTGGTCTGATCCAGTATCTTTGTTCTTCTGTTTTTAATAGCTTCAGCATAGTTGTTTGCACTTCTTGTTTGAAGAAGACTTGCAGAGTGTGAGCAGTCTCAGGCAAAAAAAACCGTGTGTGTCGCTCAAGAGCACAGTTGCATTGTTGTGTTAAATCATCTCAAACAGGGTGGGTGAATTTTGTTCCTTCTTAAAGGTAAAAGAGAGTCACTCTGGCAGAAATATATAAAAGGAGTGGCATGAATTGCATTATGGAGATGATTCTTTGTCAGCTATGGAGAGCAACCAGACATCTGCCTTGACACAGCTGTCTAAATTTTAAATAATAAAACTTAGGAGACATGATTCTTTTTTTGTAGTGATGTTTGTCAGCTACTCTTTTAATGGCAGGGGAAGATCCAGCACTGGTCCAAGATCTAAGCTGTACCATGTTATAGATATAAGATGAAGAGTATTCCACTCAAATCATGGTTATCCTCTGTGTATCTGGGAAGTGTTTCTGGTTAGTTCTTGCATTATGTCAAGTATTGCTCTCATCCCAAGGTTGAAATTTGCTGAACCAAAGTAATATGTCCTTGGATACATCTCATCTGTAATGCCATCCAGTTAACGTCAGTGAGAGGCTGATGGTTGTTTATTACCCCCTGGGAAATTGCTTGGGCTAATTTATGTGTGGAGCTTTGCTAGATGGGTAAGAATGCAATCCCATCAGTCTCGGTGTGCAGGGGGAGGATTAAAAGACAGCCTCATCTGCCATGACAAAACTTTTCCCTGACATCTGGGCCATTAAAGTAAATGACAGGTTTTACTGCAGTGTCCATCTCTTGGAGGGACATTGACAATTTGCTGCTTAAAACCCAAGTCACAACAGAGCACTTAGGTGACAACTGAGACCTTGGCATCAACAGCCAATATTGATAATATACAGCACAAACTCAACACGAAAGGTGGAAAACAGCACAAAGGCATGTCTTGTTGGAGTAGATCAACAAATAATGCTTTCTTCTCTGTTGTGCTCTAGGGGGAGAACCTTTTTGCTCAGTGCATGCTAAAGACAAGGAGGCACCACCTTTGATTGTGTTTTTATTTATTCCTGACAAACATGATTTATGAATTAGAATCCGTGCGTCATTACTGACAGGATCTTTCTGCTCAGTGCCCTGACACAATGATTTCCTTCTAAGATTTTCTGCCCATGCATTTTCAAGCCCCATTTGTACACTGTCTTGTCAGTTCAATAAATCATTGCAGATAAGTAAATCCTTCTCTTAACCTTCTGGGTTGATAGCATTGGCAATGTTTTCTGAACACATTAGTCCCAGCCTTTCTAAAAGTAAAGACATTGCTTTGCTGGGCAGAACAATGAATACAAAAGCATACTTGTTCCCCTTTCGGGTCAAATTTGTAGTTTTTAACCCTTTGCACTTCTTGCGTAAAAATTCTTTTAAGTGCTCTGTCAAAGCTTTGAAACTACTTTTGAAGTGTGTGTGTGCATCATCATATTTGAGTATTTTATCACTGAATACAGATATTGAACAGTGCATTAAGGTTCTTAGCAATTTCACAAACTGTAAAAAAAGGAAAAAGGAGTCTTCATTTTTAAAGCCTTTGAACTCCTCTCTCTGCTAGCAGAGTAATTTTGAGTACAGTAAGATGGCATTCAAATTACTTTAGTTTTATCATAGTTCTTTTGCCAGAAAACTACAGATCTGCAACATGATTCAATTAATTTGACTTAGAATAAGAAAGTAAAGCCTGGAGGTTAATGGAGACTCATGTGGAATGAAAGTGGAAGTCAAACTGGACTGTAGAAAAATTGCAGTAGAGATGAAAACATTCTGTTTGGGAAAAAAAACCAATAAACATCACATTGTCTAAATAACCTTTTCAGTATTTCTCAAAGAAAAATTATATTTTGGGGTTTAAAAGGATTTTTTCCTTACAAAATGCTCAAGTGCTCAAACAGCACTTGTGATAGAAGGGTTCTAATGTCTTAGCTTGCTAAAATGTAGGCTCAACTTCCTCCTCTGTCCAAAAAAAAAAGGTAACTTGTTTTAATTTCATTCCTATGACCATTTAGCAAATATGCAAAACAAATCTCTCTTGCCCACCTTTCACAGTGATGTCTCAGCCCCTGCCTTCAAAGTTTCATGTGTCCTTTGATGTCTGTGGGTAGCCAGCTAACCAAGCTGTGACATGGGTCTGTGACATGACTTTATTCATGGAGACAGAAACAAGTCAGGAATACTGACATTCACTTAAGTATTAGTGCTGTATCAGAAAGCCAACCATGAGTTCATCCATGACATTAAGTTGCAGTAAGGCTTTTAGGTACGTTGATTATCTCTTCCCTTTAGTTAAAGTTTCTTTCACAGCTTTCTAGGCTCAGATGGCTCACACAGAGATGTAGTGCTGCAGCGTTTTCCTTTACAGCAGTAAGTCCTTTCTAGTGGAAATTTGGGGGGACAGGATGGCTGCAAAGCTAACCAGGGGCCAGATTCTGCTATGCTTTGAAGGTTTGAGGACTGAGGCTGAGGTGATTTAATTAATTTCCCTGGCTTGCTCCAGTAACAAGGTACCACACATTGTGAGCACAGGTTGCCCACAACGAGAGCAGTTGCTATAATTAGCTGTCATCATTCTGAAATACAAGCACTATAAAAAGCTCTCTGGACAGAATTTTGTTCTCTTTTCTCCTTTTTTTGGCTTTACCCTTCCAGATGAATAGGTCTTGCCTGAAATATATCAAAAGATTGTCAAGCTATGTCCCACAAGGTAATGCAGCAGGTCTCTGATCGTACTGGGCTTTCCTAGCAGTGACTCTTTCAACCCAGTGCATTTTTTAAGATTGTGACAGATCACCTTATCTTTCCTCTTTCAAGGTATCCCATCCATATTTAATGTTTCCTGGAGCTTCATCTGTATCCAATTTCCTCTGGATGTCCTGGTCTAAATAGCTGTTATGTAGCTGCCATTCACAGGACTTTTATTCTATTTCTTGGATTTTCCAGTGTTGGGTGTGCCAATGCTTACCTCTAGGAGCAAAACCTACCCAATCTCTGTTAATCTAATTGGCCAGTGATGAGTGATGAATGTAAAATATGCAATGTTCACATCTTAATTTTTAATGGAATATGAGTATACTTCAAAAAAAAAAAAAAAGAAAAAAGAAAAATAAAAGAAGAAAGAAATAAAAGAAAAGAAAGAGAGAAGAAAAAAAAAAGAAAAAAAATGTCCCATGTGAAAGGTGCTCATACTGCGGTGTTGCTTTTGCCTGTAGTCTGTCTACAGGCAGGAAATAAGCATTGAGTGTTTGAGGTATGTGAGAAGTTTTAGTCTCCTATTGGATGCTATGGATCCTGATTGTCAGACAACTAGCTAGTCCAAAGGAGGGGTTTGACTCCATCACTTGTAACTTTGAGCAGTAAGCACACATTTAATTTTCTGCTGGTGCATGAGATTAACCTTAATTGAAAACACAGGTACTTACAAACCTGAATGAAACTGCAGCAGCCAGAAGTCTGAATACAGCATAAAAAATGCTCTTTACATTTACAAGGGGCATTCTACCATTACCTATAGCTAGTTATTGCTTGTATTTTTCCCTTTGAAAAGGAAATATGAAATGAATGACAACAGAATATGATTTTGTAAGCTCTAATGCATGAAGATATCTTCACGTGAGTCCTGCTGAATTTTACCAGAAAAAAACCCCAAAATTATATAAGGCAGAAATTAATCTGGAGAAGCATTAAATCAGTGACATCCAATGAAGTTTACTGCACACTGCTTTCATTGCCCAAGGACAAATAAGAAATAGAGATCTGTTCTGCTCTATATGGGAAGGTCAAAGATGCACAAGATTGCAGTTTTGCCAGCCACAGTCACAGAGTTTGCTTAGCAGTGCTGTATCAGAGGCATCTGGCAGATACCAGCGGAGTTAGAGAAGGGAAGAAAGCTGCTCTGTGGAGGTAGGTACCCAGATGTTTGGCAGTGAGACTTGGATTCCTCTCCACAGCTAGAAGGAAAGAGAGTGAAAGGATGAGCTGGAAAAGCAAACTTCCTGGTGCACAGGGTACAATGTGCCTGACACCTGCGTGTTTTGGAATGTGGACTATTTAACTGCCTGCTAGACATTGTCCACATCCTTCCTATGGATAACAAATTAGGTTAAGAGCTGGTTTGTACTGTCAAAGACTGGAGTGAGAGAGTTTGATGCTGGTACCAAGAAAAAGAAAGTTAAAAACAACCACCATTTAACTTACAGTGATGTTTTTAGCTGGTATATTTCTTTTGATGGTGGTGACCTAGATGTCTATTAAAAAGTAGAATATAATGCTCTCTAAAAATACTGAACATTTAAAACTATCACATTGTTTGAATTGCATCACTAGTAACACTCCACACTAACATTACAATACTTGCCATGAAGCTGATCATACATGCACTTTAATAACTGTTATTATGTCTGCTACTGCAACTCTAGGCACACTATACTTATACTGGAATTTTTAAATAAGGTTGAAGAATATTTGAGTCATTCAGAGCAGACATTTTGTACTAGCTGCAGAGGAATTTCTAATGAACTGTTTCCTGATGAAACTTGAAGGCTTCTAACAAGCAGAACATGACATTCACACTCTCTGACATATTTTTATAACTCTTCAAAACTTCTCTGTCATCTAGGCAATGGAGAACACTGCTCTGGTAGGGTTTGAATTCTTTATTCCCCTCCTAAGTGAATCTTCTGGTACTCATTTAATGTTATTCCAATTTTTTTTTATTTTTTTTCTTTTTCTTTTTTTAAATATGTGAATGAAACAGTCCAGGAAAGCCCCAGAGATGGATCTTGGGTCAAGCAAATGCTCTGATAATTTTGGTACGATCAGTATTATTGTGAACAGCTTATGCTTTCCCACTAATGCATCCTAATTTACTGCTTGACTGATTCAAACTCCTACTCTCCATCTTCTGTTGAGGTTGTCAGTAGGAATCTTCTTTAGCAGTGCTTTTATTCTTATTAGCTGGCAAAGTCTAAAGTTCGAGATCCCCTTTTGCTTTGTAATGATAGCAGTCACCACTTGGGCTACAGAACCAGAAGAGTATGTGACAGTGTGCAACAATCCAGACCCAGAGAAGATATTGTTTGTTGCTCTAACAACATCTGAGACTCTCTTTCACCCCTCCAGTCTGGCTGCGTGGTCTTACATAACATTTCTGTTTGACTTATTCCTACCAGAGACCGAAAGTATTTCTCTCAAATCCAAAACATTCAAAACCCTTGGGAAACCAAATCAGGGATATAATTTGGACACTGAAAAAGTGCCATCCAGAAGAACCGTTAAGTAAATGTCTCCACAGATTTTAGTCTCCACTCCACGGAACAAAATTCTGGCAAAGATGATGGAGAAAGAACGTTAAAAGTCTCCATGTTTCTTTTATTGGACCTAACTCAATGCCTATCTACTTTTGTCACCAAATTCTAGGTTAAAACAGAAGACAAAACAGTAATGTGACTATGGAGAAAACTCCAGATTTCCCTCTGTTCCAGTGAGTACTTAAGCCTATTTAAGACCAAGTTGTTTCCATGAAACACTTATTATATGTTCCAAAATTGGAGCAAATGCAGCTGCATTAGTGTGGTCCTTTACCTGGGTGAAATAGTTCTGTCAAGAATAGCTCGGGATTATATAATTTCAATTTTGAGCTGAGCATGGTTCTACTGAATCTGGGATGAAGGTAGGAGATTGCCTCTGTGCTGCTTCATTGCCCTGCATGGCCTTTGAGCTGTGCTCTGGCTTCAAGCTGTAGCAGCTTCAGGCTCTTATTTCCCTTCCTGCCCTTGCTTGACTAAAGCTTGGCCCTGATTTGAACAAGGCAAGGTTCTGTCATTAATGCAGCTGCCTACTGATGTTGATGACGTGGGTAGTTTATTCAGCAGATGGTGTTCAGACTGGCATTGACTTTTGGTTTGCTCTCAGCACCCCATCCATCAGCTGAGCACTGCATCAGCAATGCTACGACACTTACTAAATTTAGAGTTGGGACTTTTCAGACAACTTCATTTGTTTTGGTGGCTCACAGAAAACGTGCTTTTGTCTTACCAACCAAACAACTACTCTCTTTTTGTCTGCTTGGACAATTTTGGTGGGCACGACGGGATTGCATTCTTAGGCAAAAGTACACAGGCCAGGAGAGAGAGACAGAAACCAGGTTAGTGGACCCTACAAATGTTTGTCTGCCCTAAAGCAACAGGCAGACATGGCCTGAAGAGCAACGCAAGGTTCCAGGCAAATAACCCTTGCACAAATCTATGTGCAAGGCAGTACCTGCACTCCAGCCTCCCGTGCCACTCCTGGAGCTGCATGCATGCTGCTCCAGGTGTTCAGCTGCCCTCTGACAGCCTGTCTCTCCTCATGCTCCTCCTCCCTGCTGTTCAGTGGCCTCGCAGCTGTGCTGTGTTGGTCCCTCTCTCACCACCAGTCCCCCAACTGATGTTCCCTTTCCAGTTTGCTAGCTGGCGTGGGGAAAGGTCACTGGCACGGCAAAGCAGAGAGGGAGACAAGTGATGTGATCTCTGACACCTATCCCTGCCCCTCTTCTCTATGGGGTCTGGCCAGTCAATGGGGACAGCTGTGCATATGGGATCAGACAGCCAATCCACCTGCCCCTTTTTCTGCCTTGAACATGGGCTAGCTGAGGTATAGGAGGCAAATATGCTGTTAATACAGGCGCTGGGATTGCTGTGAACAAGGAGGTTTGTGGATCTCCTTACATGTGCCAAAGCAAACAACTGAATCATTACCCATCCTGACTTCTCAGCTTTTTTCTGCTCCTTTATTCCATATTTTGTAGTTTCCCCAAATGGCTCACCTTCTTCAAAGTTGATGGATGGCATTACATCCTGGCTGCATGCGCCTCCAATCACAAGGGTTTGCCTTCTTTAATTTAGTCCCTATGGAAATGAGGCTGTGTGAGCACACTCTTGGAGGATGTGTACACCTACCTAACAATTCTTTGCCAGCATCAGTCATATCTGACAGAGGTGCATTTGTCTCAAAGATCAAAATGTCCTACAAGGCTTATGGAAGTGTTTTGTGGAGGAGAGTGGTGCGTCCACAGAGGAGAGGCTTGTGCTACATCAGACAGTCACTAAGGTAAAGATACACTGTTCATGGAAATTACTTCTAGAGTGGAATCATTGCCACTTAGGCAAGAGTGGAAGCTTCCTAATGACATGCCCATTTTCTTCTGCATTTATATATAATATTGTTTATAGTAGTTATTTTTGTTTTGGGGTTGCAAAGAGGCAAAGATGAAAGCACACATTTTCAATGCTGTTTGAAACCAAACGCTAAAAGCGAAGCAAGCATGCGCTACAGTAACACAGCTCTTGCACAGCTCCCTGAAAAGCTGAGCTTGGTTTAATGGAGCATTCAACCTGTGTTTGGTGTCTTTTATCTAAATACGTGAGCTCTGCAAAGGGGCCCACGGACTCAGGTATGTGTATCATTGGGATAAACTTGAATTCAGAAGCTTTTGGACAGCCCTCTCTTGCATCTCTCATCTGATGATTCCCCAATTTTACTTTTTCTGTAACATATAAGGTGATCATTGTGGGTTAGTATCTCTTTGACCTTTCAGGTCATCAAAGACCTCTACCAGCCCCTCTGGATTATATAGATGAACCAGGGAGCACACAAGGCTCCTGATGGCTTGTGCTACAGAGCAGTCATTAAATAGGAGATTAATGAGGTTCCCATAATTTGTATCAACATGCAAGAATGTAAAAGTGGCTTTCTCTCTGAGTGCTTTGTGCATTATGATCTGTCAGTTTTTCCATCTGCCTGAGCTACCCTCATGGGACCTCCAGCTCCCTGGCCCTCCTCCCTGCTGTACTGCTCTCCAGCCAAGCACTGATTCTCAGGCTGTGCAATGTGGGATCACATTCACCATGAAATTGCCAGTGTTTGGGCCCAGTACCAGTGTAGGAAGGTGAGGACAGAGGAGGAGAGCAGGACAGAAGGCTGTGTTTGACTCTTGGCACTGGTACAGATGTGCTGTGCCCCAAATGACACATTTTCTCCCCTGCCTTGCTGGGAAGAAGCAGTGGGTGCTGCTCAGCAGTGTCTCTGGGAAGGAAGATGTGGCTCCAGGGATGTCTGATCCAGCTGGGGCTCAGGATCCATGGGGAAAGTGAGAGCAATGGGGAAATGAACTGCAACTCCAGTAGTGCTTAATAGCAGGTCAAATGGAGCAGATTTTCCTTTTTGCATAACTGCAGATACAATGTGTGCCTTTCCTTTTGCTAATTGTAAAACCAACAGAGAAAACAAACAAACACTGGGGATTTTACTGATTCTCAGTTGAACAAATTCCTGTTTTCCAGTGGAAGCATGTACAATTCCTAGAATTTGTAACCAGCTGCACTGCCGTCTGCTATTTTCAATTTCCTTCCCATGATGTGGAGGTGCACCCTGCAGATGTGCTTTCATCTACTCCTTGAAGTAGGTGAGTCTATCACACTGTAAATTAGCCAGACTTTTTGCAATTTGTCTTGGAAATGATCTGTAGTCTTTTTACATGTGGCCTTTAGCTGCAAAACCCCCTTAAATCTCTGTCAAATAGGTAATAATGAAGAGAATACATTTTTATGCAGCGTGGACCTTCTGACTGCAGCACACGGTTATCTCTTACCCTCCAATGTTCCTGCAGTACATTGAGCTGTCAATCATCAAATGACCTGAAGAGAAAAAAGGAGACAAAGAAGCTGAGGAAAATTCTGGTACTTGAGTGAAAGTAGCTACATTTAGCCAAGAGAGATCTAATAAAGTGATTGCTATAAAATGTACTTAATGGCAAACTAAATTAGCAGGATATGCTTAATTTGGGTCTACTAAAACTGATGTCTTCCAAAGATACAGCCCTGCATTGAAAAATACACATGCAGCAGAATGTCCCTTTTTTAACTGTCTCTACGGGTGTACACCTACACCCCTATCCGTCTCACAGCCCTAGTGCCCCCATGGATATTATGGATGCTCTGGTGCCTGTGGAGAACAGCCGGTGCGTGTGTGCTCTGCACATCTCCATGGGGGCCTGGGCACCTGCCTTGCCTTCACCTGCAGATGTTGCAGGAGGAGGAGGCACCAAAGGGGATGTGCAGAAGCCAACAGCAATGAGAGTATTCATTGGTATTGAGCAGCTGGGGGCTACTGAGGACTGCAGCTGCCAATGTCAGCTGGGATCTGCTACGTGTGGGTGCGTATTGGGGCTTTGGCAATAGCAGGAGTCAGACAGATGCTGATAGAGATGATGAGAGCAAGCATGGATGTGCCTGCTTCTGACAGAACATAGATTTTAAGAGGTATTGCAACTGGTCTGCATTTCCAAGCACCAGACTCAAGACAGTCTTATCTCCAAGCTGTCCAAGAAGGGCTTCTGCAGGACTGATTTTGGCCAGTAAGTGAGGAAAGTGAGGGGTGTTGAAACATCCCAGAACAGGTTGTTTGTTTTGGCTCAAGTTAAGGTGCCCTACTGTTAATATGAAGGGTCATCCCACATCTTTGATGGCCAGTTGGGCACTTCACTGAAGCAGCCTCCTGACAGGCTTTAGAAGTAACCGGAAGTCCACCTCTGGTCAGTGAAAAGGAAGATCCAGTAATTTCAGTCTCCAGATCTCTCAGTAAGGTGGGACTTATTTTTCTTTTCTCAAACTATCATATAAAATGTTTCTCACTCACATGCAATATTCAATACATAACTCACTGTTTGTACGTATGTCTGTAATCCTTTAGATTCCCAAAACTGAAATACAACTCGTTTTTCTGACAGCATCTGCTATTTTCAGTACCCTATATTAATATTGCAGGATTCCTCTGAAGGCTCAGGTCTGTGGAAAATCTGATTTCTGTGTTTAAGAACTCACTGAAGCAAGCAAGGTGAAAGTGCACACATTATTTCATGGGCGTGAAAACAGTGAAGGAAAATACTAGCTCACATTTTGAGTCTTGTGGAGCAGTTTGCCTGTGGTTTCCTCCTCTTTGCTCATGAACCTGACTCATCTGTAAGTACAAAGTTAATTACTGTCTTTATATGGACAAGCCTCAGATCAATCTCTCTGTTCCAGACCCATCTGCTTGTGTCCAAATGAAATTTCAGCCTGTCTGTCTGGCATTTCCTCTCGATGTGTCACCCCCGGCTCCAGTTCAAGAAAACTAAAACTCAGCTGTTCATCCTCCATCACAACTCTTATCTGTTATCAACAATCTCTCCCTCTTTTGGGGCAGCTCTGGTGTTTGGTAGGTTGCCCATGTCTTGTATTTTTCCAAATATTTTGAATTTTCTGCTCGTTCTTTCCATCTTCACATTTAGAAGATACTTCTTAAGCATCCAGAAAAGTGGTCTTTACTCTTTTGATAGGAGGCCAAAAAAAAAAAAACCAAACCTCAAAAAAACCAACTAAACAACAACAACAACAACAACAACAACAACAAAATAGAAAGCACTTCATGAATACCTAAAATTGCTTGTGCTTGCTTTCCTAAGATGAGGCTCAGATTATTCAGATTTTTTCTGAAATTTGCTAGTATTGCTATTTGAGCAAGAAGCTGGCACCTACAAAAGCAGTGTGATCTGGAATTGAAAACAATCCCATGATTTTCACTATAAATTCCACTACTGTTGAGATAAGAGATTTAATTTTCCTTCAAAGGCCTCCCATGGCAAGAGTCTGATTGCAACAAAAGCACAAAATCAGAGTGGAGAAAACACCAGTCCCCCATCTGAAATCAGTCCTTCAGATCCCTGCATTTAGCTGTGATTTGGCATCCTTCTCTGGCTGGGCAAGGGAGCTCTGCAGTTGTATTAGATCTGTGTCGCGTGCCTCTGAATTGGTATGTTTTTTCCTTGTATGGGGCTTTGTGGCTACAGCTACAATTTGCAAAGATCAGTGTTTTCTAATTCACTAATTTGCTTGTTGCTGTTTCCATGGCGCTCTCGTTTGGCAGGCAGGGAGCACTCTTAACAAGTGCACTGAAGTCAAGCTGGAATTAATTTCTCCTTCTCTGTTTCCTTTGCTTACCCCTCCAGTGGTGAGGTGTGGAAAGGGCCAGCAGAAGTATTTCTTCCCATTTGATGGGAATGAACTGCAGCTGGAAAAGTGGTATTCCTGCCTGCCAAACGAGAGCACCATGGTTAAGAAACCTGTTTCATTCCTACTCTTGATGTCAGAGCATTTACCCTTTGCAAGGGATATTTTACTAAAAGGTACATTTTGCAAATATACTTTTTTTGCACATGAATCCTGAGTTTTCCAATTACAGAACCAAATAAGGTGTAATGGTGCTATACCATCAGAACTGAAATATCTGCTGGTAAGAAGACTGTAAGAGATCTAAATCCCCGTGCTTTTGTTCTGACCAATGTGTGTATTTCTCCTTATGTACTATTTGCTCTGTTTCCTCACTGACTTTTTTCCCATTTTTAATAAACCTGCCAACACCATTTTTTTTTTCAATCAAACTTCTAAATTCACTTCTGCAATACACTGCCATGGTGTCCTGGCTCTCAAAACCTCACATATGTGCAGAATCTGGCTGGAAAGCTGTCCAGTGGAAAAGAACAGCAGAGCCAGGGCAGTGATCGTTGCCTTGCACTCAGCACTGGTGAGGTCTCACTTTGAATCCTGTGTTCTGTTCTGGGCCTTCACTACAAGAAAGACACTGAGGTGCTGGAGTGTGTCCAGAGAACGACAACAGAGCTGGGGAAGAGTCTGGAGAAAAAGTCTGTTGAGGAGAAACTGAGAGAGCTGGGTCTGTTTAGCCTGGAGAAAGGGAAACTTGGGGCAACCTTATTGCTCTCTGAAAATACTTGAAAGGAGGTTATAGTGAGGTGAGGATCTGTCTCTTCTCTCAAGTAACAAGCAAGAGGATAACAGGACATGCAGTTTGAGGAAATGGCTCAAGTTGCACCAGGTTAAGATGGGATATTAGGATAAATTTCTTCACTGAGGGAGTGCTCAGACATTCAAACAAGTTGCCCAGGGAAGTGGTGGAATTGCCATCCCTGAAAATGTTCAATAGATGTCTATCTGTGGCACTCAGGGACATGGTTTAGTGTTGGACTTGTAAGTGCTGGGTTAATGGTTGGCCTCAATCATCTTAGAGGTCTTTTGCAACCTTAATGATTCTACAACTCTGTGATCTCTCAGCATCATGCTGCTGCTGGCTGTCATGACCCAGAATTCACAGCTGGTTGATCAAGTTTCTGTCCAGGTGACAGAGTTCACATCCAAAGCATTTTGAGCTAACTTTGACAGTGAGACTTTGTGACATGGTATAAGATACTTTGCAAAATCACTGTATATCATAGTTGCTCTTTTGCCATCTTTCATACATATTTTTTTATATTCCTTTGTAGCCACTCTCTTCAGTATTCTGTTTGCCTGGTGCCTTCCTTCCTTCCCTCCTTCCCTCCTTCCTTCCTTCCTTCCTTCCTTCCTTCCTTCCTTCCTTCCTTCCTTCCTTCCTTGGTNTGATATATTTTTTTAATAAAATGCAAAGGACTCATTCTCTTTAGGATCACTTTAAAGTAGACTTAAGAAAATATATAAAAGAAAAATCCTTTTAACTTTCTTCCTTCCTTCCTTCCTTCCTTCCTTCCTTCCTTCCTTCCTTCCCTCCTTCCTTCCCTCCTTCCTTCCCTCCTTCCTTCCCTTTTTCTGACACCTGCCTTGTGGTTATTGTGAGTGTGGGATTCTCTGCCCCTTCCTCATTGTTTTTAAAGCAGTCAAATAATAATGATTACATTACAGTTCAACATATTTATTTGGTTAATAAACATATTAAGAGAATTTATTAAATACACAGTACGTGTTGCTAAGTCAACTCCACATCTTTTAGCACAATTGTTAATTATGTAAACAATCACCCCACAAATAGTCCCTTTGGGTTCAACAGCAGTACATGGACAAGGGAGGAATTTTTATTAAACATTCAAAATTGGGTCCAGTGCACAACATAATGAGACTATATTATGGTAATGATGCCTGCCAAGGTAAAAATAGGAGAGGCAGATGGTAGAAGAGAGAAAAATGCTGAATATTTATCCCATTAACAGTGTGAACCAGTTTGAGTCTTAAAATGAGGGCAGGGAGAAGACAGCATTGTAAATCCTTTTCCTTGGGGGATCAGTTTCAGGTTTTCTCGGTCATTAATGGTGATTAATTCCAATAGCAGCAGTATCTCCACTTCTGTTATGAATAATGCCACATGAATACTTACTGTACAGGTTCCTATTTTCATTTTAGTTCCTATGATCAGATCTCTATTACAATTCCATGCACTTATTTCTATTAAAAAAAAATCAAATGAATGGTGGAGGTAACTGAACTCTCCCATTAAGAAGCTAGCAGTACAACCCTTTCTCTTGCAAATTTTATTTTCTTGATAGCAATCTCCATTCTGCAGCTCCCTTGTTAGACAGATTTCTTTTAGGAGGTGAAGAAGAGTCAGAGAATGACAACTTTCTTCAGAGTTTTCACATTAAGATCTCATTGAAATGGGATTTTGAAGTTTATGTGAACCTCAGTTAATTTTCTGGGTTTGCCAGTGTCACTCTGTGAGTAACGTGGTCTGTCACCTAGCCAAGGTAATTAGCTCTCTGTAGGGAATGAATATGAAACTTTGAAATCCAAGCTCTAAGCAGAGTGCAGGATCAGTGTGAAATGGAGCAGTGGGGATATATTATTTCACTGCACTGTATTACTTTAGACAGCATCAAATAAACTGACTGATGGTGAGAAACACAAGACTGGAAATGGGGTAACCTCATAGTATCCAGAGCCCAGATGGAGCAGAGGAAGAATCTTGCCTTGTTTTCTTTCATGTCTTCGTGACCACTCAAATTCTTGTTTTTTCTTTCTGTTATCCCTTTTAAAGTGAGTATTCTCTCACCCTGTGGTTATTGAAGGACTGTATTGCCTTGCGCTCAAAACAGGGAAAGCCTAAACTCTTCTGTTTTCTGCCCACCATTCCTGGCCAGTTCCTCCCTTTCAACAAGCCAAGTGGCTGCACTGTGGCAGAAGCCTCTGACAGAGCAACTTTCAAGTTTCTTTTTCTAATTGGACCTGCCTGGTTACCTCTATAGGGCTTGCTCAGGGTTCAGCAGGTGCAAGACCTATTAAAGTCAGAGGATATTCAACACAGCACAGTGGTTTGGATCCAACAGTCACAATGCTTGAGAAGAGTAGGTGTGAAAGTTTTACCAGGATTTTGTCTGAGCTGAAGAATGCGAAATAGAAGGAGAGGACAGTTAATAGGTGGTAGGAGCATTACAACAATAATTAGAAATACTGGAAGCCCAGTGCAAAATAAATGAATGGACATTTTACCATGGATTGCTTTTAAATCAAACTACTTTTGATTAGCTATATTTAAATATGTATCATATAGCAAAAGGTGTGAATCTGATCATTGAGTAAGTACCATAAATAACTTTCAGTTCTTGAAAGCTGGTCAGTTTCCTAAAGTGAAGTATTCACGTCTTATTTCAGGGAAATAAGGGTTTCCATTTATTTTTTTATCTCTTGTTCTGTAAACTAGATTTTCTTCTCAGGTGTGCAGATGCAGGTCTAAGGCAGTCAGAAAGACTGCATTTTATTTAGAAGTATTAAGTAGTTGCATTATATGCACTTGATAGCAAAAGAAATTTTCTGCCATGCCCTGTTTTCATTAACTCACACTCTCTTCTCTATGGTGAAATAATTTCTTGACTGTAGATTATAAATATCTAATATATTCTGCACTAACTTGTATTTTCAGGCATATCACTTTTTCCAAAAGCATTTTATGGAAAGCAGGGATGCAATTAAATATACAGTTTGATTGTGACTGAGAGACTTAAAGTGGTCAAATTTAAAAATTCCAAATGTCTGTGCAAGGGAGGCAGCCAAACAGCCCTAAATTACTCCTTCTCTGAGACCCTGCATGGCAAGATTAGTCTTATAGCAAGTATTAATTTGTTCCCCATCATCTAAAAACTTACATGCTTTCTCCGTAGAAGAGGCTGATAATGTTGTGGTGCACGGCAAGGCATGAAGTTTGGCTTCCTGAAAGGATCTGGGAAACTGGAGACTTGGAAACTTTGAGGTGAATTGATGGTGTAGAATTTTTTTCAATGCCTTGGTCATTTGAGACATCACTTTATCTCCCTTGCTTTTTTAAATTTCCTTTAGTCTTCCTCTCTTTCTTTTACATAAAAGCAAAGGAAAAGGGTCACAAAAGGCTATGGTTCAGTTTCTCTATGAGGCAGGTTGGATTAACAGGAGAAATGAAAGAGCTTTGTGCTTGTTCACCCTTTTTATAAAGAGCTGAAAATTAAATCACACATATTCTTTGTTTTCAATAGCCAAACCTGAAATGATAGACCTCCATCGGGCTTTGTTTGTTTACTGGTGCATAGACCACAATGTTTGGAGGTTGTGTTGCAAACAGACTTTGCCTTGAAACTGATGCATATCTCACGCTACTTCTTTACAGTGAAGAGAAAGAAAATCAGCATTTGAATTGAAGAATGTCTTGTATTTTAAGTAATCCTACCCTGCAGAGAGTTTGTTGTCTGTATTTCAACAGGAGACAGGGCTGATTATTATTACTGAAGGCTGCCAAGACTGTTAAGTGTTTGTGGATGTGTGCCTGCTTGTCAGAATGAAAGAAGAGGACCATGTTTGGCTTCCATTTTTCTAGGCTTATACTATGGATCACAGTGACAGGGATGTTACTGAGATATTTGGAATAATAAAATAGGAGGGTGTCAGCACCAGGTCACTGGGGATGGGAGTTCATGTTGCTGAGGGCTCTTATGAACAAATTCAAGCAAATGTTAAGATTTGAGGAGAGATGCAAAGAGGTACTCAAGATCCATGTGTGACCTGTGGCATGAGCTGAGCACAGAAAGAAAAGTCATATGTTATAGTTAAAATCCCAAATTAATTGTTTACCTAACACATGCCAGCATGCTAAATGTTCATTTGTTATTTGCATGCAAACGTGATAGACCACACTGCTGGTAGCGCATATGATCCTGGCATAATTGATGTTAGGCTAGAGTCTCTAAGTCCTGTGAATAAAACAGGTTAAGTATAATTGCTGTTTAAGTTTTATTTTGCTGTTGCCCCATGAAATAGCCTCTTCTAGCATTAGGCTAATTTGTGCTATCTCTCATAGTGGACAATGAAATGTATTTATGGGTAGAAAAGCAGTCATAGTTTGACTTCCCATCCCTGGATTCATCACAGCTTCATGGTCTGCAAGATTCATTCTTCCTCCCTTTCAGGAGTAAAGAACAAAGTGTGGTACAGCAGTTTCTTGCTGATGTTAGAGTTCACAACATTTATGTCTGCAGCCTAGTGAGGCAAGTTTTTTGTTCCATTTGCACAAATGAAGACAAATCCCATCTACTAAGGAAAGGTAAGATAATGCTTTAATTATTTTTATTTTATTTTCTGAAACACCTCTGTTAATAGAAACATCAGTGTAGGTAGTCCAAACTGGGTTAATGTGATACGGGAGATACAAGACAAGATAAGCCCAGTAACTCACAATGATCTTGTTTCCAGTCATGTTCCAAAAATTTCTGTTGCTGTGAATCTGAAAAGACACATCTATCCCTTCAAAGGCTTTGGATAAAGGTCTGGTCATGATGTCAGAAATGTGTGGGTGTTTCAGGGAAACAACACAATTCAAAGGACAGCCATTAAAACACGTTTTTAACTATGTGGGACCTGCTTCCCCATTCCCATATGTTTAGTAGATCAATATTAGCTCCTCTACAGTCAATAGAGCTCACTGATGTAAAACTGCTGGGTGCATGCTCTTAATGATTCATAGTTTTGAAGCTTGGCCAGTTCTATAATTCAACCCTCGCAAAGGCAAACAACCTCCTGCCAATCTGCCCTTTCTTCTCTCATCCTGTTATTTGTTAGGCGTCTGCAGCCCATTAGCTGGCTTACTATGGTATTAATAAGTGATATAATTATTCATAGCCAGATCTGCTGATAAGAAATCGAATGCTCTGGTAAACAACTGACTACTTTTTTTCCGTGACATCAACAACAAAGTCAAATAGGGTACTGGAAAAAGGATAATTCCCAGAACATGTTAAAAGATTGCACAGTTATGTAGAGGAGCAGAAAAGCTGCTTTCAAAACACTGACCAGGAGTGTTCTGTGTAATTTCCAGCAGACAAAAGCCGCCATGTCTTCTGCTCCCACCAGTGACATATAAACTCATACGGCTGATCACTGCATGACAGGTCTGGCCACCAAGGGAATCTGCCTGAGCCCACCATCTTTTCCCCAATAAAACCAGGTGCTCTCCTATAGCAGCCACTTGTGCTCCTATAGGCGAGCACAAGTGGCTATTGGATTAATTTCTGGTACTTCCCTTCACAGGACTGGCTGAGCAGGTGTCTGTCGGCACCCAGAGCTGCATCTCACTGCTGCTGACTCATGTGCCAGTCACCTTGGCCTGGGCCCAACCCTCACAGTTAGAATACGTGGGATTTGCAATATGTGTGTGTTTTACATTAGATGTGCTTAACATTATTTTGATTTCTCTGGCTTTGTTAGGGTTGCCTGACACCATCAAACCCTTCCCCTCCTCCCCTTCCTTTCCCAGTGATTGCCTGACTATTAACTGATTTTGAGGCTGAGATTAACTGTGGTTAGAGAATTGAAAACTCTGGTTAATGCTGAAAACACTTGAGCAGCTCTTCTTGGCAAATGAAGTACTATTTCAATGCTTAAAATAATTTAAACTCCTTATTCCTTTTTGTTTCTTTGGATATCCTGAATAGCTTAGGGTAAGGATACTTACAGGGAAACACCTCTCAGCGATTGAATCCCATTTTATGTTTCAGGTTAATAACAATGATTTTCAACAATAGTTAAGAGAGGTTAAGTTCTGACATGACGCTTACACAATGTTTCACATTTTCTGGGTTATTCCAGGTCTTGCAATGTTACTGCTTTTTTTAGGCTAGTAGCTTCTGTGCAGGATGAAGATAGTTTTCTAAGTCTTTTCTTTGTCAAACTCTATCATTCTTCTGGCATCTTGTCCAATCAGTCAGTTACCCTTGTGCCTCAAGACATTGGTCTGAATTTTTCTCATCTTTGAGTTCTTGGTGCTTTTTATGTCTTCTTTGGATGAAAGAACTTGTCACTGGCCTTGGCCTTGCTGTCTGAAAGCAATAACACCAGGTGAAAAAAATTACTCAGAAACCATCCTTTTGATGAGTTTCTGAATAGCTGTCTTGCTGAAAGTAATTTTGATGTGTCTGTCATAATTTTTTATGCCTTTTCCAACACTAGGTTTTTCAGCACCTAGATTGCAACTGGTTCTGTAGCTGGTATTCAACTTGTCTGTGTTGCCTGCACAGGTAACACAATCTCCCTTACAGCAGGTCACATATTTATTTTTCAAATGTGTCCTAGGGTCTTTTATTAAACTGCTAGAGCTTCCTGCTCAACCTTTTTTGTGCTGGCTGGGAAACCTGTAGAACTTATATTCTTTCCTGTGAATTCCAGGATGTGACTGTCCTGATTGGAAAGTCTGTGGTATCTCTAAAGGTCTGTCTGGAATAAATCTTGTGTCTGTGGGCTGTCAGCAAACAGCATGTTTGAATAGGTCTGTTTCCAGGTGATTCACCTCCTTGTGAGAATCTTTTGTTACGACTTTCCAGAAAGATTAGAGCTGTATTTGCCTAGTGCTGAACTGGGACTTCAGCACCAACAGTAGCAGTTCTTAATACAACTTCCATTGAACAGAGTGCACGCTGAAAACTCCTTTCTCCCAATCCTGACCATCCTAGATCTTAACCTGGTGTCTTCAGCATGGAATTTTTATGTAGAACACAAAAAATTAAAATTAAAGAATTAAGGAGAAACCTAGAATCACTTTTTCTATGTTGTAATTTGTTTCTTGTCAGTTTCTAATGGTTTCTGCTTTTCTGTCTTGTAATATCAGTGAGCGCATCCTTTATTGGAGAACCAGAGAGAGTGTTTAGCTAAGGATTGCTTTCACATTGTTTCATTAGAATTCCTCCATAGACAGAGACAAGGATTTGATGGTGTCCTTTGGCTAGCATGCCTTTTTTTTGCCCCCAGAATGTATCTTCTTACATAAGAGTGACTTGAAAACTCATTCTTCTCTACTGACAATCTGTACAGCATCACCCTCACCCTGGCTGTAACAGGTGGGCATATATGAACTTCACTAGGTAGAATACATTTTTCTTTAAGGAATACATATGTAGGCATTCACCTTAAACATTCTAATTACTAATGGTGATGTTCCATTAATGTATCTCTTGTTGTCCTAAAATGTTAAGCTTTTCCCCAAATGCATGAATCTCCATCTCTTCCTTCTCTGCCTCTTCCATTGCACCTGTTTTGAAAAATAAATTTCTTAATCCATCTTGTTTAACCTGCTTTTTAATTCTTTTTAATGCAGAAACACAGGCAGTGGGAGGTCAGATTCTACTCTCTGTGAGAGTCTTTCAGCTGTCATCAAGAGAAGCAGGACTGTGACCTGTTTAGTCTGACCCATGGGCTCTTGACAATTAAAACTTTTGCCTACACAAAACCCGGATGGCACCTCTGGGACTTGACTTGCTGGGGATGAAGGCCATCATTTAAAAGTAAGGATGGAGTACAAGTATCTTAATTTATTCCTTTGGGATTCCACTCTTTTCTTCAGGAAAATAGAGGCCATTGTCGGTGTTATTTTGCTCCCAGTTTTTTCAAGGGTGATGAAAGTTGAAGTGCTATATGCATTTGCTCAAAGAAAGATGTAACCTGCTCTGCCGGCTTTTCTGTGGTATTGATTTAACAAAAGATGTCTGTCAAGTGGGAGGGTGAGTGGTGGGCCAACACAAGATGACTTTCCTGGCCATGCATATTCTAACATTTCTGAGAAGAGTTTTAGCAGCTCATTTCTGAGTATGGAAAACAAGGCAGAATGAAAGGGCAGGTAGCACGCCCAGTGAAAGGCATACAGAGCTAAGGATAACAAGCAATACATGAGTTGCCTGGATTTAGGTTGCAATGTTGTGGCAATTTGGGTGTGAAAGCTTATCCGCCCTCATGATAACATCTGATTATCTTTTTTATGGAAGGATGCTTATGTTCTGGAAAAGCCATTATGAAGTTATTGTTTTATTTTAATTTAATTTAAAACCATCCACCCTTTTATAACATCAGCCTCTGCATCTTACTACTGAGTGATAGTCATTTGGGGAAAAAAAAAAAGGCCTGATAATTAAGTTACATTTGTGTGTTTATCTACAGAGCAAGTACAGCAGAAAGAGATTTGATCTTTCTCTTTGTTTGCCTTCCAGTTGCCAAATGTGCCATCTCTTCTGCTCTCCAAAGGAAGCTGCAGAGGTGGTAAGGCATGCTCTGCTCAGCTCATGCACTGTGCTCTGCACGTGTATTCCATCCAGAATGAAATACAGGAAATAACACAAAGTCTTTTCCTTAAAACACAGCAAAGTTTCCACAAATATGTATTAGTTCTAAACAGTGCTTGAAGTCACATGATGCTATAAGAGACCCTACATGACAAGTAGGAGATTCATAGGAAGAACTTCAAGACAAATGTTCAAGTCAGATTATTAAGTAAAAAACCTCAACCAAGCAAACCAACATAAAAAACTGTGGTATGTACTTCTACCACGGATGTGTCTGCTGTAGGGGCAAAGCTGGACTGCAGCTCTCCTCTGAAGGAAAGGTGTGTGGCTGGGCTTGGACCCACTACATCCAGAGCAAACAGGAGGTTTGCTGGGTGGGAATGGGTTGCAGTGCTGAGACCTGAATCACAGGGGAGTTGTGCAGGATGCAGGTGGGCAGAGCTGGCTGGTGGTCTGGGACTGTTTATCAGAGGACTGAAGACAAATGGACGCTGGAAAAAAAGACAAGTAATCGATCCTCAGGTACCAGCATACCTGCACTTCGTAGCAGGTGGCCTCATGCTGCTCTTATAATTATTTGACTCTTCCCTTAGGATGCTAGAAAATAAAGTGTGTCCACAGCCCACTCCAGGGGTTGGACGACAGGCTGAAACTTATCCTGAGACATCTCATTTGTATGCTCCAGCCCTGTCTGTCTATTGCATTATTCATTCCTGTGGCTTTTCCCCTTTAATTTCACTTTTCAGATGCTCAATTTTCTCAAGCTATCATTCTGTTTTGTGTTGTATCATGAGTCATGCCCCATATACTGAGCAGTAATAGTGCATGCAAAGAGAATTGTACCAGCCAACATATCCGAAGAAAACACCATTTTTGGAAACTGGAATCTGCCATGTTACAGCAGAGATAGTTTCAAGTTCCCAATCTTAATGAAATTGCTACCTGAACTTTTTATTTTCTAGGTTTATTTGCAGTTCTTTAAGATTTATTTTCAATACATGAAAATGTGATACATGTGATTACAGCAGCCTTAAAAGACATCACAGATCATGGCAGAGCAATTCTTCTCTGAAGCCAGCAGGACTGTAATTAGTATAATGTCCACTAAATGACAGCCCAGTGTGTGAACCTCAGTCACAGCTGCTTTGGGTGTTATTAGTCTTCCAAGACTTAAAATGAGCCAAGCCATGCATAAATAGTGTTTATCTTTGCATTGCAAATATGTCTGAGAGGTTATTATGAACTTTTCCAATTTCTGCAAGATTGATGCTTTAGATCAATCTGGCTCTGCATCCTCTAGTCTAGGAGCTGAACAGGATTTGTATGCAAAAAATTATTATTGCACCAAATATTGAACTTTGATTAGGGGTCATCAAAGATTTATTGAAATTGGTCTTTTATTCAGCAAGAATTAAAAAGGCATAACTGGATTTTTCACACATATAGCAGAGGAATCTCTTGTCAGCTCCAAGAGGTGAGTGGGTGCCTTTTTGTTAGGCCATCCATCACAACTCAAAGGGGACCCTTTCCATTGCGCCCTGTTTTTTTAATTATTTTTTTTTTAATGAAGGTGAAAGGGAGAGTAATGAGTAATTTATCTGGAAACCACTACTCCAGGACCAAAGTCTGCTCCAAGAGGTAAATTCCAAGAGATCCTGACCTTTGACAGTTGTATGCCAGGATTCACTAGGCAGAGTCAGGGCACAGAGAAGATGAAAACTTAGTTCTGGCTGCATCTGCCAGAGTTTAAAAACTGTGAGTTATTCAGTAACAGTCAGGAGACAAATTTCAACTTCTGAACATATGACCATCTCTGAAATATGATTTCAGTCCTGTTTCTTCCTTTCTTCTAGATAGAAAGGATTCATAACCAGCTGATAGTATTAGTGAATTTAATTCATTTTTCCTCCTGGAAACCTTCCCCTTCTCAAGTTTCCTCTGAGACCAACAGGGTTTTTTTTTGGCAGCTTCTCCAACAGCAAATTGGATTGTGACTGCCGCATAGTGTGTTTTCCCTGTGTCATACCAGACCTTGGCTGACAATCCAAATAGTCTCAACAGGGAAGAATACCAAAAGCTGCAAATAGACACCACATGACCCTGTAGCCCTACAGCCTCTATAAACACCTAAGCATATAAGAAGCAGCATCTATTGCCATGTTATTTTTTTTAGTGCCATTTTCTTATAGAAATGGCAGTTTATAGAAGCTGAAGTTGGTATTTTTTGAGATTCCAACTCAGAGTATGCTACCAAGAATTTTTTTGCATTTTGTATGGGTACGGTACATCAAATTTATACAGTAAAGAATGAATTGAGCTTAATAAAGAGATGAAAGTAACCCATGTGAAAATTGATGGCAGTTAAAATATTCTATGCTATTATCTCCCAGTGACTTTTATAAATGCAGGCTTTTTATTGCTGACCATGGTAAAAAGCATTTCATCCCCAGTTGTTCTTAACGTAAGACTTTTCAGAGGAAAGACCTCATAGGAAAGGCGTCTTTTCGGTATTTTTAGACTGTGGGCAAGTTTTATTGTGTTGTGCTGGCTCTTCAAAGCAGTTTATTTCCTCAGTTTTTTAGCACCTCCTTCAGAAAGGACATAAAAGCTGGAGGTGTTTCGGTCATTTTCTCTGCCCAGCAAAAAACCTCACTACGAGTCTGCAGCAAATCAGGAGAGGTGAGAGATCAGCAGGAGCAGTCGGTCCTTCACACAGAGGAAAGATTGTGTGAAGAGAAGGATGGTGGAATTGTTGACAGCTGTGCCAAAAGCACAGGATGAAAAAAACCAGCAACTCATGCAACTCAGCAGCTGCAGCATTCCAGGATATACACCTGTAGTGTTTTGGAACCTTACTGGGAGAGAAAACTTTGTTACAGACATGCAAAATGCAATCACTGCCTGAAACATTCTTTCTCGGGAGCCTCAAAGGTGGTGCTCTTTGGCTCCCACTGCTCCATCTGTGTAGTACTGACACAGCTAACATAATTAGGAGGAAAGGCAGATCCAGAGATTTCCAGCTGAATAATTTAAAACAATAAATAAACTGGGATTATCACTATAAACCTTTTTCTCAATTCTTTTTACTGTTTTTTCTTTTTACCTTATAACTCATTTTCTACTTTCCATCTTCATCAGCTAAGATTCCTCACTCAATTTTTCTTAATACCAGTCCAAAGCTGTTGCCTATCACCTGCTACTTACTTTTGAATAAAGAGTCTGTCCCCATTTTACTCATTTCAATTAATTTTCATGCTTAAATGATCTTCTACACTCCTCTGTAACCCCAAGGCAACTTTTATCTGCTGTCTTGATAGGTGATTAATGACTTTCCATTCCTGGAACCAATGTGAAAGACAAAAGAGAAATAAGACAACCAAGAAAAGACTCTCTTTCCTAACCTTTCTTTCACCTCAATCATTTCAGTAAGGAAGACAAGAAGGATAATAAATGTTTCACTCTTCTTCAAGGAACATCAGCTCTGCTGGTGCCCAGTGTTAATTACCTGAAAAAATATTTAAGTAAGGGAACACAACATAAAAAGATGAAGTTTTTCTCTCTTGTCAGGTTGGACTGGTGGCACAAAATAGATTTCTTCCATGCCTGTTGACACTGTTAACACCATGTCCCTTTAAGCTCTTGTGTTGCTCCCCACAATCCAGACAAGCCTAAGAACAAGAGAAACACTTTTTGGGTGTGTAACTTTAGAGTTAATCTAATTCAGTCTACAGTGATTTACAGAGCACTAGTTGCTGCCCATGACTGTCTTGTGGTAACACTTTGGACTCTAGAGGTACAACACTCAAAGTGCTTTAGTCTTAACTCACTTACCTTGTCCAATGTTTAATGGATTTTTATCACCCTTGTCCACTTGTTCTCAATCCTCAGTAGCATGGATGAATACAGACGCAAGCATAACACAGAATACAACAGTTGTTGTGATATTTCACGCAGGAAGCCGGGGATCAAATTGATCCATAAAGTCTTCTCGCACACAAAACTGAGCACCCAAGCACATCCTGCTCCTTTGAGTGATGATCTGTCCTGTTGGGCATTTTTCCAACTGCTTGACTGTGATTTGACAATCACCTCTGGCTTTTACACGCTTCAAGGTTCCTTGTGCCATCCCTTCTAAGACAAGAGCTGTCTCCATTCCTTAGCACTACTTGAATCTGATGAGGTGAATATCAGTCGAACCCTCCTTCCTATGAGAACTTCAAACCCGTGGTTAACTAGCTTATCTCTCAGCCTGCAGCTGAGTAGAGAGTCACCATTCCTCAGCAGCTCTGTGCAAAGCTGATGATTCTGTTTTGGGAATAAGGGGACTTTTGGTGATGTAATAGATTGAAGACAGATTGTTAGGAAGCAAGAATGGCAAATTTACTTTATTTAGGAGTCATTTACGTCCCTGTTTACAGCTCCTGCTGGGACTCCCACCGTTTAAGGGAAGCTTTGAGCATGGTTTTGGTATCACCTACAGTGTTTTGGCTTTACTCAAACCAGTTCATTTCGTATCAGTCTGTATCTGTTGTGCCAAGGGGTGGATCATATGAGCTAGTTAGCAGGTGTTGCTCACAGAGCAATGAACCCTAAAAGGAACATCTGTCTCATCCTACTCAGGCTCTCAGATGATAATTACATCACCTGCTACATATCTCATTAACACTGTCAGCTCTTCCTTGCTTGGTTCCCAAGACAGTGGGGGTGGGAGGAAGGCAAGTCACTTACCCCATCTGTGTTGGGAGTTACACTAAGCAGATGCTGAATCTTCATCTTTTCGTGGACAGACACAGAGGCCACCCCATTACATTAGATGCTACTCTGTCTATTTGTGAGGTCTTTCCTTGACTGATCTGAGGCCAAAGCCACAGTGATATTCCTTAAAAGAGGGTGAAATCTTACTTACAAAAGGGAAACATCTTTGAAAGCTGGCTATGAAAGTGGTATTACTCTGAAGGGCTGCGGTGTATCATCCTGATCTTCAAGTTAAAACATGCAAAGACCACTACCTGGTGATGCCTGCCTTCAAAAAGGACTTCTAGGGGGCTGAGGATGATCTGGCTTAGTCTCCCTTACAATGAGAGCGAAAATGACCATTCCTATAACCTTTACCAGCCAATGCTGCACTAATCTGGCAGGCAGAGGAGTTCACTCACAGAGACAGCACTGCAGTCAAGAGGATCCTTTGATGCCTCTGGCCTGCTGCAGATTGTTTCATTAATTGCTAGCATTAAATGTGACTAGTGAGCCTAATCTATGAGGGGCATAATTGGAGCACTGAAGCAGGCAGACTTCTTAAAGAGCTCTTAAAACTCAAGAAATTAAGGAGCTTCCTTCTCAATTAGCAGACTTCATGTAACTGAAATCTGAGGGGTGAGTACAGTGCAGTCAGATGAAGAACTGCGTGTCTGCTCCGGCATCTGATCTCTCAGCTGATGTGTTATGGCGATTGGGTTTGTATTGGGGGTGCATAATGCAGAGAAGCAGACTGTATTTTTACAATCTTTACTAATGTCACATGAGACAACATAGAGGCCACTGGGATTTTTGAGAAACCAAGCTATAGCATCACGACCTGTGAATACGATATGGACAACCTTGGGTGTGTGCTACCTGACCCCTGAGTAGGAAGTGGTGCTTTCTGAGCAGCTAACATTGACCCTGTGCTCCAGCCCTGTTGCAGGGCAGCTGAGACCCAGCCTACAAACAAGGCTTCACTGTCTGCATGAAGTATGCTGTGGATACAGGCATGCCCAGCCTGACAACTTTTATTGGCACAAAATGCATGTATGTGTGCAGGACACAGAAGTTGTCCCAGTTAAGACTGCATGCAGGCTTGCATGTTCCTTTGCACTCCTGGTACTCAGGAGGGTCAGCATGGGTTCTTTGTGGTGTCTCTGAAGTCTTCAGAGAGCAGAGACTTACAAGTGATGTGGAGGATAGCAGTGCTCTTGCTGCTGCAGTCTTCAGGAAGAAATGTCCCTCTTCCAATCTGGTTATGTTGAAGCTTTTTCACCCCTAAGGAAAATGGTAAGAAATGCCTCAGGATCCAGTGAAGATTTATGTAAAGGAATTAAACTAATTTTCTGTTCTTTCCATAAAGCACCTGTGAGTTACTTTCAGGATGTCAGTAAAGCAGATTTGCCTGCCAGTTGTACTAATTATGTGTATTACAGTAACCTCTAGAAGCCACAGGACTGCATGCATCTCTACAGCAGGCAGTTTAAGAGCTGCAGGTATAAGATGAGGGGTAATAGTAATATTAGTCTTAGACTATTTTTGTGTATTTACCATTTTATTTACATGGTAGAATGCTACAAACAATATCCCTCCCGCCTCAAGCCCCCATTTGCTCCAGTGGGTTTTTCTGGACTGTCCCACCACAATATTAGCTATCATTTTAGCTCTAATACCATTAGATTAATTACTTTGTCCATGGTAAAACAAGAAACAGGGCATATGGGATTTGGGTACTGTTTTTATGGGGCAACCTGCTTACACCATAGAGGCCTGGGCTTACTTATTCCCTGTCCAGCTGATACCTCATTCCTGGCAGGAATGAACTTCAAACTTAGTCAATGAAGGCACTGTGGATAGCTGTGTTGTGGCAATACACACGACATGTTCTGTCAGCTTAGTCTCCCCTGTGCCTACTGCAGTAGGATGATGATCTTTAGCCCTGTCTGCAAGCATAGAAGAGTGGCAAGCAAGTCTGCCGGGGGTGATTAAGGGTCTGATCACACTCAATCCCACTAATCAAATAATGCAGCTTCCTGGTACTCATCTAGAGTCTAGTGACTAATGTTTAGGTGGTCTACTGTGGATTTTTAAAAAAACCCACATGACCCTAAGCTACCTTGCAGCAGGATGAGATGCAAACCAGATGGCTGTTCTGGCCATATTCAGCCCTGACTGAGATACAGGTACACCAGTGAGGCTGGATGACGTTTCTGTACCTTGGGTAATATACACAGAAATCATCACCTGTGGCAGGAGGAACAAAAAGCCAAGGAGGGGAGATCTTTGCAAGACTGAGCAGAAAGACACAAGGCAACAGCTGATTAGGGTGTGGAGTGAGTGAAAAAGAAAGCAGGGGAGATTTGAATTCACTTTGTATTTCTTGAACCAAAATGTGGAGAAACATAGTAATAAAGAACATGGATGGGCAAAACCCAAAAGTTGTTCTTCCCCATTTAGTATGAATCATGCAACACTGGGGCCTTAGAGACACAGACTTCTTCCATAGGCTAAAACTAAAGTGGTTTTCCCTATTCCATCCTTCATCACATGGAAGCAGACCCTCTCTATCCCCAGTTGAATAGAGCTCACATGGTGGGAATGGAGACCACAGCAGCCCCATATCCCTTACAAAGAGGTTTGTTCAAACAGCTCACAGATGTCCACGTGGGAAGGCTGCTGAGCCATGGTAAATGCCCAATTTGCTTTTTTTGGGACAACGAGCTTGACCCAACCCTCCCTAGGAGGAGGATGAGTGAGAGGAAGTGAGTGTCCTGGAACTCTGTGAAGAAGGTTGTGTATGTTGTTGTATGTTGTCAGCATGTGGTCTCATCTGCACCTTAATTTGGGCAGAGGCAGCTCTCCCTCATCCCATCGTAACACATTCTCTGCCCAGCCTCTCTTCATAGCAGAGGTGCTGCAGCTCTCTCAGCATCTCTATCGCGTTCCTCCGAACTCATTTCAACAGGTCCGCATGCTTCTGATGCTGGGGCCCCCAGACACGGATGCAGTGCTCCAGCTGGGCTCTCCCAAACACGGAGGAGGGGGGCAGGATCGGCTCCCTTGACGTGCTGCTCGTCGCTCATTTCCCCGCGGATGGCCCAGGACAGGCGGGTGGCTTCCTGGGCTGGGAGCACAGATTGCCGCCTCACGCTGAGCTTCTCATCCATCAGGACCCCCAAGTCCTTCTCCTCAGCCCCTGCTCCGCTCAGCTTCCCGTGCCCTGCAAAGCCCGTGCTGAGGGGGAGCTCCACCCACTCTCTGTGTCACTGCGGAAACCATCCCAGATCCTTGAGGCAAAGGCAGAGCCCTGAGGGACATTCCTCGTCCCCGGTCTCCGCCTGGACAGGGAGCCACCGACTACAACACCTTGGCTGTGTCCATCTGGCCAGTTCCTCGTGCCCCGCACAGCCCACCCTCCAAAGCCAGGGCACTGCAGTGCGGGCCTCGGCCTGTCGTCCCTTGCTGGGACTGAGGGGGAGCTCCACCCACTGTCTGTGTCATTGGGGAAATCATTCAAGATCCCGAGGCCGAGCACTGAGGGACACGAGCCCTGAGATGGAAGGCGAAGCTTTGCTTGAGGTCCAGGCATCTGGCCAGCAGTCAGAGGAACACAGGGACCTGGAGCAAAGCATGGCTGCAGAAGTAGGAGCAGCAGCTCCAGGAGACAGGGAAGAGAGCCCAAACTCTGCCCCTGCTTCCCCATCCAGCTGCAGCCAGGCTGTGCCAGACTTAGCCCAGGACAAGCAAACATTTAACAGAGCAGATGCATTGGACGGGCCAGAAAGGTTTCTCTTGGCAGGACAGAGTGGGACTCAGTCGGTGAAATATGAGGATGGCTTCTGAGAAAGGTGCTGCAAGCTGCCTAGACAGAGAAAGATCAGGAGCAGAAGGGGTGAGTGACACCACACAGGAGGCACAAAGGACCACCAATTTTTGCCGGGCAGTTTGCGATGCCCTGGGGGTAGGCAGGGAGGCTAGACTCCAAGGTTTTGGGTGCTTTGTTTGGCTGCTGTTTTTCTTGGGATTATTTATATAATTTGTATTATTTTCTTCTGATATAGGGGCACGCAGTTGCCAGCCAGCAACTGAACTGTCATGGCCCTTGAAATGAAGAGTGGCTGGAAAGAAAGTGTTTGAAATGAAGAGTGACATGTGGTGGGCAGTCTGGAAAGAGCCCAGAGGTCTGCTCTGCTACTGTGCCCATGTTCCTGCAGTGCTGCCCTTAGAAGAGAGCAGGAGGTGGGATCTACTGCCATGGCCACCTGGACTGGCCCTGACAGGGAGAGAGGGCTACATGGAACAAGCAACACACATTGAAGGGTTTGCTTCAGTACCACTGCTGCACTGCTTCTGTTAGACATTGAATTTTACCCACTGCCATGTCTCATTTTTCCCTGTTTGTGATGCAAAGCTGAAACAACTCTCACGGTCTTTCGATTTTGTCTTGTCAGCCTCTGACCCTGTCAGCTGGCAAACTGCTGGTAGCATTGTAATTACCCAGATGTTGATTTACTTCAGTCCAACAAAGGCAGATTTAGTTGTGCTTCTCATGGTGTGCATGTGTGACTGATTAGCACTTTTTTTGAGCCTCCTGGCTTCCTCTCCTTCAGGTGTCCCAGGAGAAGGTATTCTTTATTTTCAATGTATCATTACTGTGAGGCACCTGGGTCAAAGCAGTATGATTTACATGATGTTCTGACAATATTTTCAGGCTGCCACTTTGTATGTGGCATGCAGCCTTCTCTTTGTCTGATGAACAACATGCACTTCAGAGCAGTGAGCATCTACACTCTGCTCAATGTTTTGCATTATTTCCAGTTAAGCTGCTGCAACTCTGGCTTTATATATTATATATATTATCTGTATTGTCTAAAAGAGATAAAACTTCTAAACTTTGTCAATCTATCTGGCTGTCCCAGTACTTACTGGGCACCATCAACCATCCTAACTAGGGCTGAGCACAGTAAGATGTGGAAAAATTTAATCATGACAGATTTTTTAAGGGATGTGCTCTTGCAATTGGGTTGATGTTAATTAATGTAAGTATACATACTTTTTTTTATATGTTTGGGTTGCTTGTATGTACATGAATAAAATAAATTAATTTAAGCTTATTTGGTTGAACAAATGGCATTGATATTGGCAAGGGTTGTGTAGAGTTTCTTGGGCCACTCAGGAGATGGATGTACATACTGACCTGCAGCAGTGTTTCTACAGTTTTTCTAGGCCTCTTTTGTACCAAGCCTGCCAAATGCTCATTCTCCAGGCACATAACAGTTTTCTATATAAAGGATGGTTTTAAAAATAACTCTCATGTACCTCTTAGATCCAGATGCTCTTTTTAGCCGTGGAAAACTCAACATTGTGATGACATATATTCCCACTGGGAAAAATATTTATTCTCCTTGCTTTACAAAATGTAGTGTGCAAAATCTGGATGATAATTTGGGACCACATTTATTATGAAATGTCTCAAATATGAAATGAAACACTTGTGTTGGTCTGATCCTATTTGTAGTAGAGCAAAGTACAGAAGGAGTATGCATGGGAATATCATTCACACTCCTCCCTCCTTATATTTAAAGTGTTCTATTTAGGAAGCCACCCTGACCCACCAGCCAGTAAAGGAAATTCTCCAGAAAGAAAAAGGAGGGGAAATGCACCTCTTTTTGCATTTCTAAGAATAATCATGACCAGTTACTTCAGAGGTACTGTAAAAAGTACAAGACATGTAGTAGTCAGGTATCATCTGGTACAGATATAATTAGATCAGACAGATGACATCATAGGTTTTTGGGAGAACAGGAACATTGAGGAGACTTTTGCAAGGTAATGAGTGTCCCTGTGGAATTCAAGGGTTCTTTTTTACTTTGGATTTAAATGGGATAAGATTGATATGGCATACTGCATTTATTCAGCATCCTTTACGGAAAGAAAGATGTCTTTTAAATGCTCAATAAATCAGACTTGTCTGCACATATTTAAAATAAGTGAGCTGGGTTCATTTTCCAAAGGCATCTGTCTAGTTCCATTTTAGAAAACCTACATGGTCTCCAGTGGCTTCTTTAGAAGGTTGCAGCTCTTCCAAATCTGCTATGTCACTTTCTGATGACTCTGTTCTTGTTCCTCTGGTGGCACTATTTAGTGACACTCTGATGGCTATATTTAGTCAATTGAATGTCGACAAATAATTAGAAAAAAAGCCTGTAAGCAATTTTATCCAATGTTTGTAGGCATAAGTGTGGTAGTTTCCCTGGGGCAATGGATCCACAGCTGAATGGTGTTGTGCTGCAGCACTCATTTCCAGATGGAGTCACTGAGTCAAAATGGCCAAGTGTAGAATGAAGTCATAATAAACTGGGATACTGTTTTATTTACTGGTGGGAGAAGATCAGGATTCAGGAAGCTCATACTCAATTCATGTTGATCAACTGTTCCTAGCACTCAGGAAAATATTCTGTAGCCAGTTTTATGCTGTGATGAGAGGTCAAAGGGCTGAAACTACTTTCTGACATGCTAGTAACAAATGTTCTGGATTGGCCCAACCACAAAACTTCCCTCTGAGTCCACATGTGTTACATAATTGCAGAAATACTTTAGAAATGGTTTGCTAAACATGGCAAGTGCAAGTGCTATAAATTTTAAATGGAACTGCTCAATTAAGTAAGTTGCTGATAAGTTGAGTGAATGTTCTTCAAGGTGGGTAACTGAAAATTCTGTAGTCTGATGCAAAAAAGCCAAGACACAGACACTTCTATTCTCCTTCCAACCATCACATAGTCTTTATTAAGCAGAATATTAAATTAAATCTGAGCAGCATTATTTCCTCAAATTCAATTTTTCTGAGCACATGTCAGATAAAATCCATTCCATCTTCTGATTTTTAACTGCTTGCTAACACAGTACCTATTGCAAACTGCATATGGTAGTAAAAAAGTGATGAGATACTTGTCTGGATTCAGAGTAAGGCATCCAAAATAAATTTGAGTAAAATGACCTTAATTTAGCAAAATACTTCAGCTTTAAGCATGGAAATAGCCAATGAATCACATGCTTAAAGTAAGACTCATATATGATATGTGCTTCTTGCTAAATTAGGCATAAATTACATCTACATTTTAAATGGCAGCAAAAGCCCAGTAAAAAGACAAAACCAACCAACCAACCAAAAACACAAAGAAAAGATAAGCATGAAAGCTTTGGTTCAGAAGCAATAGTTTCTCAGATGTAATGCAGTCCACATAAGGCCTGTTTTGTTTTTACTCAGTCACTTTATTATTTATTGCTCAGTATCAAAAGGAATCAAACTGACATTGATTAAAGGCCATTGTGATTTGTAGGTAATATTCATATAATTCTTTGAATAGTACGATGCACATTGTAGGGATAAATCAAAGTCATAGAAGACTGAAAAGGGAGGGAATCACAGTATAATGCAATCATGTAAACAATAGCACAGATGTATAGATTAATACAGATTTCCTTTTGTCTACTTGACAGGCCTGATCAAAAGTAGCAAATAATTGTAACAAACACTTGAGTTTTTCCTTTGAATGCGTGAATATATAAAAGAAAAATAATCTTATAAAGCAGAGTGGATTAACATATCTCTACTGCTTTTCCTCTTGATCTTTAAGGCTTATCAGAATCCTCTCCCACTGAGTTTATTAGTTACTTAGGAAAATGAGCTGAGCAAATATTTTTTGAAGTGGAAAAAACCCCTGCTTATATTCCCACAGAAGACATGAAATCAGGTACTTTTGATCGGCCAGGAGGTTGTTTATAATCAGTATGGACTGGTTGCAACACAAAGGGCCACATTTCAGCAGCTGACAGCCTTGCAACTTCCTCTGCAATTAAATGATACAAAACAGCTGCAAAATACATCTCTGAGAGGCTAATGACCAATCTGCTCTGAGAACTTCTGGTCACGTATAGAACTCCCCTGGATTTTTTAAGGCTTTGAGCAAGATCAACTATTCGAACAGGGCAACTCAGCTACTGAGACCTGGGCTGTGCAACAGAGATTCAAACTGCCTCTACATGTGGGAACAGGACCAGTAACTTCTTTTTTAAAAAGAGCATCCACTTTGCAAAGGCCTATACTAGCCTGGCATGCACAGTCAGGATTTAGGACATCAATTTGTGGTTAATCACAGAAAAGACAGGCATTCAGTTTCAAGCTAGTCAAAGAAGGCATGAATTCAGCAGGGAGCTTTAGGATAGGGCTTAATCTCTACGTCATAATACATGCTAAGCTGTTTAAGTGTATTTGGTGCAATTACATCCAATTAAATACTTGGAAATTAGGTTCCCTGTCTTCAAATATCATAGGGCCCCTGCTCTATAACAGGATTGGCCCTGACTGACTTACTTGTGTAATTTGGTTGAGACCCACAGGTCCCACAGACTGCTCCCCAGGTACCGAAAGGATCATGTGCCCAAAACACATTTGAAGATGGAGGCTTATATGGTCAAAATAGGGATGTCTGCACAGTCTCACTAGCATCACAAAGGCTCAAGGGATGATCATGGTGGTTTATGCCAAGGAGGAATTTATGTCGGTGAATCTACTGCTGAATCTGCAAAACTTTTATTAAGCAATTGAAGAAGACAGCTTTGTTGTGTGAACACAACACCAAGACCCTCAGTGCCTTTCTGTCAAGAGTTGTGCATTTTGATAATTAGTTTCACTCCTGTGCGCAGCCTGTCTTTTCCTAACATTTTCAGTCTTCCAGTGGGCTAGTTAATTGTTTTATTTTTTATAAATAGAATTAATATATAAAATGTCTTAAGTGCAATAAACACAGAAAAATATAAAATGTTTCAAGCCTGTGGCTGTCTCCCAGCATTTTGCCCATTTTCTGTATCACCAGATAAAGGTGAAGGAAACACAGAGCATTGCTTCCAAGCAGTCTTGTGAATCCAAGGACCAGCTATTTTTGTGACCTATTAGAGCAGCCGACACACACCCAACATATGCTGAGAGCTTTTGTTCATATACAGAGAAAACAAAGGACACACACATTCGCTACTCTTTCCTATGGGAAGATTGCACAGAAAGAGAAAGTTGCCAGCTTCCAGGGCACAGTGCATTTCTCGAACTGACATTCACACGGTGTCTCCAAACTGATTTGTTATGAGACTGAACACCAGGACTAAACGCTTAAACTCAGTTGATACTGGGGACAAAACTGTAGAACCACAGCCACACTTTACTACAAGCATTGGACTGTAGTGCGAGGACAGTTTGAACGGTATTTTCCCCCCTCCCCCGAAATACACACTTCAAACAAGAAAGCAGTCCAACAGACTTCTAAGACACAAGAACAGGACGCAAGTTTAGTCCTTCAGAACAAGCTGTCTGTCTCCATCAGGGTTGTAGCAGCCATCTTGCACCAGAAATCAGCCCAGGCATTTTCCCCCCCACTTACCTTATTCCTGTTAGTATCCAAGGACCTCTCATTTCCTTGGTGGTTTCTGACTACATTTTCTTTCAAACATTCAACTTTTCATATTTTTAGTGTTGCTGTGGCAGTCTAAATGTCTTTTACTTCTTGTTGTTGCATTTTTCTCACTATTTCCCTGAACATCTGCAAGACAGCCCATCTGGGTTGACACAGTGTGAGATGAGGCAGACAGGCATCGCCAACAAAGGGCTCCTACTGCAGTGAGTGGGCTGTTGGAATCAGATGTTTTCTAAGACGTCTATGGGGACAAAGCCTTTCTTCTTCCCGCTGTATACTTTGATAAAGCCATCGTGTTCCTTTTCAGAAGTCACACAAATCTGAATACAAAAAAGGTATGAAAATGTTAAACTCTTTGCCATGATTAAAGAGACAGATTATTTCAGGGTATTTATAAGGTAGGTTAGACATCCCGCTAGCTACTTCTATAAGTAGAACAATCCCTGCTGGACTCTCACTACTTTAACAAGAATCTCAAACTCATATATTTAGAGAGTTGCCTTTCCCCTGTCTCCCTGAAGTGCCCACATACACATGAGAGACATTAAAATTGTTAAGAACTTTGTGGTGGATAAAAGATTTTGAAACTTGAATTATGACTTCAGCCTTCTGTAATGATCATGCTTTAGCTGCCTGGGTGTGAGAGGAATGGGTATTTCAGACCATTAGCTGACTCCCTCAACACTTGGTGGTGAAAAGTAATCGTGGGTCACTTGTAGCAGTTGACCTGAATGCAAGCATATTCTCTTCTGCATGTTAAAGGAGCCTTGGTACTTCAAGAATGAGCAATGGATTATGTTATTTACTCAGACCTTGCACCTACAGATGTCTGTTTTGGAAACCAGAATGTGTGATCTGAATCCATCTCTGTGTGCATGTATCCATAAGGTCTGCTCCAAATGGAAGCAGTTCTGAAATCATGTGGTCTTTACAACAGCACAAATATTACATTGTGGTAAAGGTTTTCATTTCCTGAAGACCTTTGTGATCTCAGCCATTTCCACCTTAAGGTCTTTCTTGAAACATCTGTTAATGGCCAAGCCATGTGAAAACATAGTGTCACAGGCACTTTAGGCTGGGCACAGCACCACACCAAATAAAGAATAGTTTTCAAACGTCTGTGCCAAAGAATTATGTATTTTCTAGTAGTCAAACAAGGTTAAAATACAGCTGGTAAACTGATGGTCCCATTAAGACCACTACATACACTGATTTCTCATGATGTCAGTGCCAGCTCTCTATCTGGACTAACACTCATCTCTGTCTGGTAAGTATTTACAGTGTTTATTTACAATAATTCAGAGGATATGAAATGAACAAAAATAGCTCTGAAGTGTTCCTGGATAAATCCATTTCGGCACGACTATTATGGGTGACACCTCAATACCACATCTGAATTCTGGGCCAGCTAGTCCTGTGGTTGCTTACACAAAATTTATTAGCAACGCTGATGCTGCCAGAGGGAAATAAAAGGTCCTAAGAAGGAGGTGAAGCTGCTTCATATTTGCCACCTCCACCATTTGAAAATAGGGAGGTTGATCTCTCTACCAGCAAACAAAGTTTTGGAAAGTAAATGGACTCATTAATTTTTTACCTAACCTGCCTACTCAACATTAACTGAATTGGATCCCTGGGGCAGAATAAGTGAGCACACCAACAGGGCTGACATGCAATTAGAAAGAATAATGTACTGTTGTTGAGGCTAAATCACATGGAAAGCGTGGGAGAGGTCTAGAATTTATGCTGTCTAATTCTGGTTCTGTTGCAAAACAGCCAAGCTCATTTGTGTCATGAATCCCCAGCAGAGCACCTGCTTCCTCTGCAGTCACCTCACCATTCAAAGCAGAGAGGTGCAAAGCACATGGACAGAGAAAAGTGTTTCTAACTAGAGCTACATGTTGGTATCTGTCCCTGAGAAAGACGATGAAAACCGAAATCATGAGAGAAACAGCCTGAATAGAAGCACAAGACAAAGGATGGCCAAGTATGGAAGACTATCCAAGTGTGGGAAAGAGAATTAGTTGAAAAGTTCCCCTTCTCAGTTTTTCCCTACTGCTGTGAGCCTTTGCATCTTCTCCGTAACTAAAGCTGGTTGATTAAAAGGAGTGCCTTACTCTGTCACTGTGCTCTTCTAACTGAAGATGTCTGCAAGACATCTGACTTTTTGATAGAGTCCCCAAAATAATCACATCTTCAGCAGGTTTAGATTGCTCACTAACCATTATGCATTTCTTTGCTTAACCTCTCTGGTTCTGTGCAAAACATTGCAAGAACAGAGGGCTTTTCCCCATTGTCTTTTATTGTCAACAGAATGATTTGTGGAAAAAAGACTGAGATTTCTGGACAATGTTTTTCTTTATTTATGGAGTGAAAAATATATCAAATTTCTTTTTTTTTTAAAGCGGTGTGGGCTTATTATTATTATTACTACTATTAATACTAATTTTTTTTTTATTCTGTTGCTGGTTTGAGTGCTCCTTGGTACCAGTGAGAGTGCTCTGCTACAGCAGTAACTTTAGATCTTCACTGGGCATGAGGATTTGATGTTTTCTCGCTCTGGCAAAAGTGGCTGGACCTCGGAAAACCTCACCAAACGAGGTCCCCACCGGGGACTCCCACGCTGTGGTGGCGGAGCGGAGCCTGGAAGCACGGAAACCGAGCCCGGGCTAACTCCCCGAAGAAGGATAGCAGGAGACTTGGCGATAAGGAGATGCAGACGCTGAGCTTTAGATGTCCAGGGTTTATTAGGTTGCAGCGGGGTCGGAGCGGGATGCGTGGAGTCAGGGAAGGGTCGCGGGGAAACGCTTCGCTGGGTCCTAGAGCTCAGAGCGCCCAAAGCGCCCAGAGCGGCAGCAACATGGGGGTAAAAGGGATGGAAAATGGGAGGGGTTTTGAGAGGACAGCCAACCGGGACGCAGGGGATACAGAAGTGACAGGGGAACTGAGGAATGGGGTTGCAAGGGGAGCAGGTACAGAACTTTAAAAACCAATAATAAACTGCGGTTAGAAGAACATCCTAGCTATTAACTCAATATGGGATGAAGGGGAGGAGAGCTCCAGGAACCAATACTTCTGATTCCTGATCCATATTCATGAGGCTTGCTGCGAGGTATGTCAGGGGGACAATTTTCTGTCGCCTTGACCTAAGGTTTCTTCAGACTCAGGGGGGTTTGTCAGTTTTTTCAGGCTCCAAACTCACCTGAGTTAACCTCACTGCTACAAGGATTACAGTGCCTTTATGTAAGGACTCTCACTCTACATACCAATATACAAATCTGAATTCCCACAAATTCCAGCTGAAATTCTCTCATGCTAAGACACTAAGTCTTGCATGTGCCAGACCCCATATGGCAGAGTTTTTTCCCACTACTTTCCAAGGAAGGGGAGGTTTCAGGGGCAGAGTAAATTTGGCCACAATATGCCACACTTTCATAATCCTGTGCACCTCAGGAGGTCTCCTGGGCCTGTGACAGCTGCTGCAAAGCCCTGGAGCTGCTCCAAATTCTTCAGTTTTCAGACAAGACTAAATAAAACAACATCTATGGCCACTTTTTCTCTCATCCCCTTTTATGAATGCTGCCAAGGATTTAACTAACAAATTGTAGTCTGGGGATTTGGCTCTTGACTTTCTTACATGGGTGCAAATCTGGAGTAATCCCAGATGAGGCATGGTAGTATCCAGAGTTTTGGATTCCACCTGATGAATCGGCTGTTGTTGAGGATTAGCCCTGATGAGAGCTGGCAAAGATGATGGTTGTGAAGGAACGAGGTGCCACAGGTACCGATAGCTGGTTGTGGTTTTCTGTGTAAAGTTGGAAACTGCTTAAAATGGCAGATACTCAGGCTTGTGTTTTGGGGGGAAGGCTGCTGGCCTGACTAGAAAAGTGAGCCAGAGCAACCACTCCCCAGTGAATTTGGTAGGAACACAAAGGGAGAGAGTTGGATTTTTCCGCTGCATTCTGGCTCAAGAGATTAGTATTGAAGTAAGCCACGGGGTAAGAAACCACATCTCAGGCTATTTCTCACCAAACAAAGGATCTTCGGAACTATTGGAAAGTGGGATCTTTCAGAAAGTTACTTCCCCATTCTTTCATCTCTTTTGCTTGAAAAAATACTCCAGACACTAAAAACAAAACAAACAAATGTTCAGATGATGACTGTTGTCTGAAATTGTCAACATCTACCCTGAGAATTTTTTATTCATCAGTCAGCCCTGAGCAGGTGGGGGAGATGATCAATTAGAAAATGGTCCTTTAACGTCCCTGATCATTAATACTTTCCTGTTCTTATAAGTCCTGCGATTTGAGTTTGGGCTCAAGCGGTCAGTTCTCTTTGTCTCGGAGTAATTTTGAACTGGCTGCAATTTTTGTGGCTGTCTTCTCTTCTTCCACGTAATTAACCCATCTGTCAGCCACAGACTGGTTCTGATGAAGAAGAACCTTGGTTATGAGGGCAGTACAGTTTCAAGAGCTGTCCTGGAGCTTGCAGACAGTGCCGGGTCAAGAGGTCTGCAAGTTCAAGTCTTCTGTTTGCAAGAATGACAGCACAGGGACACTGTGAGCTTTCACATCTGCTGCTGCCAGTGCACCGAAATTCTTGCCTGTGTGAGCCTTGTGGATGGAAATGCTAAGTAGTTCAGTTTCCATACCCATTCAGTCATAGCGCAAGTGACAATGAGGGGTTTTATATCAATTGTTTCACTAGGTTTTGGACTGAGAACACTGGCTTGTTTTACCTATGTCACTTACTTAGGGCTTTAAAGAAGACCTGGACTAAGCTGGATGTGAAATGTGCTGTGCTCTTGTTTCAGCAAATCTTGTCTGCCACTCTGCATCCCTGAATGAATGGGGACATCCATCCCTTCTCAGCAAGACGGACGTAAATGGAAATCAGAGATAGCTGGAAAACGACCCTATTTCCTTTCAGCCTAACTGTGAAGCGCAGCACTTAGAGCTGGGGAGCACATGAAGAACTTCAATATCACTTTCAGTGCTGAGTTTGCCTTTTAGGTGATTTAATTTGAATATGTAAGTCACTGTGATGAAACTAATTTCCAAAGGCAGCTGAGCCATGCTCTTAGAAGCTCACCTTCTTTTAACGTATCCCAAAATTATGGCAACAAAAAGTCACTCCTAGAAAATGAGGTGAAAAGCCAGGTAGCCACAAAGAATACAGACCAACCAGAAGACATGAGAGAGGTGGATTTCCTGGCTCTATAGACCTGTCCTCCAATCCTGCCTTACTAAGTCTAGCCTTGTGGATATGTGACGTATATAAAACACCCATCACAAAATGTGTCTGTTACATTGACTTTCATGTAAACTCATAAAGCACATCTGGATGAGGCAAAGAGATTCTGATTCCCAGTTTATTGCAAATGTGATGGTTTGGGGTAATTTCTGTTGCCCAAGATCACTCGCGCAATTTAAAATCAAGTATGTTATTTAATTACAAAAAGCCCAGCTCTAAAGTAATTTATATCAGTGTAACTGTAGCTGTGAGAGGGAGCCAGGAAAGGGTGTGACTAGGTTCTTTTCAAAGTAAAAGCAGACATTCAAACAGTAGATTATCTTGACTTCTTTAAAAATAAGGATGATCAAATACCTTAAAGACATTTTAGAGATGCTTTTCCAAATATTGGTGATATATAAGATATTGCGATTCTTTTTCTTTTGTGAACAGAGGTCAAATCAGAGCCTCTTGTCATGCAAAGAATTTGTATAATGTATGGTAATGAATTTGTGTAGTCTAGAGCAGAAGTTACAGGCTGAAGAAAATTTTATATATACAACTGATGGTACAATATATCAGAGTTGGAAATTATGCAGTTCATATTGTTTGTAAGACAGCTCAAAAGTGTGGAAAGCCTCAGAAACGGGCTGTGTTTGGCTTCCTTATTGATAATCTTGCTTTATTGATGTCAGGTGCTATGTCTGCCTACCTCCTACAGATTCCTGATTGAGCCCTATTGTGCTCAGTTTACTTCTGAACTGGTTTTAAGACTCAAAAATCTGTCAGTAAACCCTGAACTCCAATATGTTGATGTCTCTGAAACAGTACACTTTTTCTCCTCCAGGCTGGTTTTCATACTGCATAGTGAAATTTTCAAGGCATCCTTTGTGAAGACTAGCATGTACATAATGCTCAGGATGGGTGAAAAAATTGTGTGGTTATTCTTCAGACCCCCTGCCCTTGAGCATAGGCTTTGCCAGAAAGCTTTGAATGAAGCTGAAACTGCAAATGTTATTTCCATGGCGTGAAACTGCCGAACAGTTCCAGAAAAAGTCTCACTCACTGTGCCTCAAACTTTGAAAATATCTCTGCTTGCCTAAAATACGTTTTCTTAGGGTAGTCTTTTGGCCTTGTTGATGTGAATATATTGCCTTTTGCCTTATGAGAATAGACTCTCTACCCAGAAAAATTCATATAGGGCATAAAGGGGACAGAGACCTGAAGGATAAACTATGGAAGGTATCAAGCAATATAAAGAAAATTCATATTATTGTCATCAGATAAGTTTTTCTGTTAGTATATCATCCCTGCCTTCATCGTCAGAATGGTTCTGTACTCTTGTTAGACCACACGGAAAGTGACTCATGGAAGTAACTTTGCCTCACTATGGTCACAGGAATTTATTAGACCAGTTAATGAGTTTTTCTAGCTAAAGTGAGACTTGACAGGACTTAGTAATGATGAATAATCTTCCCTTCTTGCTAATCTGGAAGAAGTCAGTGCTTTGAACATAATAGATACAGTGCACTCACAGTGCTCTGAGCACTGTGCCCAGAGACAGGTAAAATGGCTGATGATATCCCACATAAATTCCCAATAGAACAAACGACAAACAAAAAACTCTGCCATGGTTTTCCCACAAGTCCTATTCAGAAGATTTTTCTTTTTATGCCTTCTCCTATTGCACCTCTCTCTCTGCTTCACATGGAAAACAATGGAGAAATAAAGAACAGAAAGTAGGATAAATGGCTGAAGAAAGAAGAAAGGAAATTTGACTTTGGAAATACAAAATAAATTTTTTAAGTAAAAAAATTCCCAATAACAATTAAAATGTTTTTCACAGTACGGGTTTTTCCACAGTGAAGACAGAGTTGTTCTGTATTAAAAAAATTACAAAAAATTGTGCCCTGTATGTAGGGACAGCAGGAAGCTGATTAGTGTCCACAGCCTCACTGTGGCTGTCCCACCTGGAAATTACTCAAAACGGCCTTCAAGCTACTTAAATGTCCCCTTTTTGCATAATTTGTGTGAGAGTGGAATAGGATCTCTTAGTTGTGCTCCTTCCCTCTCATGTCTCTGCATTCACATGTTTGTGCAGTCTGATCTCTGCCCGTTTCACAATAAATATTTATTTCTTTCTTCCTCTGAAGCCTCTCGCACATGGAGCGAGCACCTGACAGCATTCGTATTGAGCCTCAGCATTTGTGTGGGATTGAGACAGCTGAAAAAGTTTTATTAAAAAAAGGAGGTAGTAGACAGACAGGATAGATTCATCCCTTTTCTTTACTTCCTGTCTTGCCAGAGACAATGAGGCACCCCTGACTGCAATCTCCCTTTGTGAGGCTATTATGAAATAGCGACAATAGGAAGGTCCTTGTGTTTAGATGAAGCTGCCAGACCTGCCCACTTAGCAACTGTGGTTTTGTGAGAACTGAGGCAAGAAACTGGGCTCTCACTGCTAGCGGCAGCAGTCATGCTGACAGAGATGGTCTGGTATGCTCACTAATGAGACGTGACACACATCTTGACCATTCCCTCATGCTGACATGCCATATTCCAATACTATAATTTCCTCTCTTTGCCCTTGTGTACCGCTTATGCTAGAGCACAAAACCTTGTTCTACATCAGTAATTTCTTTTGGTGTCTGTGTGCACAGATATAAAAAATTCAGGAGAGGTGTTGGGTGTTGGTTAAGAAGAATGTAAGAACTTTCTTTCTAGCAACTGCAGGGCTGCCCAAAGTACTAGGCATACAGGAGCAGTTAAAATATATTCTGGTCACTGTATTTCTGTGCCTTCCTTAAAAGCTATGTGCACCCAAGGATTGTTTGCACTGGTATGTTTTGCTATGCCACAAGGCAGCAGCAACAAAGCTGTAAGTTAATGTTACAAAAGTCCTGCATGGAAAATCATTGGCCCTGAAGTCCACACTGGTTCTGACTTTGTCTCTACTTTATTAAAATCAGTGGCTGTTTAGGCACTGCAAGGCAAACCATTTCTGGTGATGTGACATCAGTTGCCACAGGAAAGGAAAGATCTAATTGGTGTAGTGAGCAAAAATCCAGCTTTTTATTACACCCAGGTGTCAGAGAACTCAAGCTGAGTATCACCCTTAGTCAGTCATCCTCCTATTTACATGAGCTTATGCCACAAACCCGTCCCTTAATGCAGGTTTTGAGTCATGGCTTGTGCCTAGTGAACCCACCTGAAGGACACAAAGTAGAAGGAGCTGCTGAAAATACACCAGGGTGAATGGACCCTGCAAGTTCTCCCTGGATGTGGTGGCCTTTAGCTTACAGGAGCTAAAGGAGCACTTACAGTTTAGAAAATAATACAGCCTGTAGAGACCGTATGGAAATGGTGACATAAAAAAATGTAGGAATAAATATAACTTGTAACTGGTGAACAGGAGTTACATTAAGAATTTACAGCTTTGTGTGATGCTGCCTTAACTCTGTTCCTGTTGAAGAAAAGAAAATGGGCTGTGTTTGGATCTTTAGGTAAGTTAAGGTCTGAGGAGGGAGCCACTGTCTTTTATTAGATTAGTTCTAAATAGTGAGGAGAAAAACAGATCATTTCTCAGGCATGGAAGTTCTACTACTAAGACTCTGTGTTCATCCCTCTGAAGTCAGTAAGAGAGTGCAAAATATGTAAAGTGTAATTATGAATGTCTGTGAGATTGAAAATTCAGGCTATGTTAGGCATTGAGTGTGTGTTTGCACAAGGCAAACACTGCTCTTAACTGGCTACTAGACACTGTCACCGTACAAATAATAAATCTTGTAAAATTGCAGTGAAAAAAATCTGCCTGTCCTCACACAATTTTCCCTCCAGTCACTGATAGCACTGATGGATGCTCTAGTCCAGTGAGAGTCCAGCACAGGGAATCTTACCTGGTTCTCTTTCAGAGTTATCTGTCCCTGTTCCTTGCAGCCAATGAATGTCCTGATACACCGGTAAATCTTCTCATTTTGTTGCACTCTTTGAACAAAGTTAGCAGGAAAATATCCAGTTCTGTCATCAATTCTCCCCTATGAAGAAAACATATTGATAGTAAAAGAATGTTAACTGTAGCAACTTTAATACAAGTTCAGTATTGAAAATAAGATATTTTTCCTTTCAGAAAGAAAAGAGAGATAAAATGACTAGCACATACCTTCCACCAGTCTTCATTAGAGTCTTCCAGAAGAGTGATCATGTCCCCTGGCCTGTAATTAGAAGAGGAATGGTATTTAAGATGACTCTTAATTGTCACGTTGAATCAGCTTCCACAATTACCTTCTAATAGGAAGGTGGTCCTTCCATGGTTATTTTGTCTGAGTATTCACTGCAGGTAGACTCAATAAGATGGCAAGATTTTCTTCAGTCACACATGGTAATGTAGAAAAAGAATCTCTGTATCTTTGGGTTGGATCTTTATTTTGAGACAACATCTGTGAACTGGAAATTTTCCTTCCTGTTTATTAAGAAGCTGTTTAAAATACAGTTCCAATTTGCTAAAGGCATTGTTGCTTTATTTCAAGATGTTTCATATTGTTGAGACACACCACTTCCTCATCTGTGTTTTCAAGCTGTGATTGCAGAAGGAAGGCAGCGGGAAAATAGTTCTATTTTACTGACAAAGGCAATTAGTCAGCAGGGATATAATTCTGCCCAAGAATGTATTTTTGATTTGAATAGGACGTATTTACCTTTGTAATGTGTGATGCTGGGTTGTAATTGCTAAGTATCAGCATCCAGCTGACTAGTTCCAAAGCAGAGCTAGGAGAATAATTTGGCTGGAAACACTAATAGCAAAATTTGCTGGGCTGATTTTGTGCAGGTTGTTGAACAGTTATTTGACCTTTCCCCCCACCATTGGTGGCACTTCATCAGCATTCCTATGTAATTATAATAGTGGCATGCTGTAGAAAGTAAGTAGGAGACCATTTCCAAAGGGATTAACTCCAGAAAGCTCTGTCTGCTTGATAACAGACATTTCTTGGATCTTAATAAAATTAGCTGTTGACCCCTAATTATTCAGCTTTCCCTGTTGGACTCACTGTATTGTTGAGGTATCCAAACAAGAGCCTGCAAACATATCTGGAACCTTTGATGGATAACAGGTCCAATCTAACAGGCTCTTTCAGTGCATGCATAGAAAATGTGGATCTGCCCAGGATGCAGCTGGAGGTGGGGTCGGTGGTGGACCTCTTTCAAAGTGGTTATCATTGCTGCTGACAACTGGAGAAAGAGGCATTTAGTTTTCTAACACTGTGCAATCCAAAAGAGGATTTTTCTCAAGACCTCCTTAAAAACCTGTTTCAATGTGTTTGAAATAATTAAATGTTACTGAGATGAGAAAGGAAGCTAGAGAAAATAGACAGCTTAGTACCCCAGCGGTAAAAGATACTTTTCCATGGGAAAGAATATCTGAGTCCTTTATTACACTTAGAAAAAGAGGTTTTAAGGAAACCCATAACTTCGACGTGAATAGACTGGGGCCAACACCACTGGAGTTCTTACACTGAAAGGAAAACCACTTTGAACAAGAAGGATGTAGAAAGCCTTGTCCACCCAGTACTCCTGAGCCTGGTTGTTAGAAAAATAACCCAGAAAATATAAATTTATTTGGCTGTCAAAGAAAGATGGCAGCTGAATCTAAAGTCTCTCCCTGTCTCTTGTCTGAGCACTGAGAACTGTAGTTTGAAGACCTGCAGATTTTGCTGATTTTTTTTTTCTACTAGAGAGCTAATATTACTGTCTTTAATCTCCAAAAAGGATTCAAAATAGAAATACCAGCTGGACCTGTTATTATTGCTGCCTAGATTTAGGCTGGTAATCCCTGAAAGAGGGTAACAAACTCGGATCTTATTGCTGGTTGAAATCACTGTATGGTCTCATCTTTTTCTTCTGTAAATCACAACCCTGGATAAGTTGTCTGGTCTACCTCAGCTATCTTGATTTCAGGAGGTGGGAAGATAGGTGCTCATGTAGGTCCCTTCCAGCTGTTCTGTTCTGTTCTATTCTATTCTATTCTATTCTATTCTATTCTATTCTATTCTATTCTATTCTATTCTATATTCTATTCTATTCTATTCTATTCTATTCTATATTCTGTTCTATTCGTTGCAGTGTCTGAAACGTGGGGTTGCTTGCCTCCAGGATTCTCCGTTGTAATTCAAGGCCATCACATAGAATAAGTGTATTACTGCAATGTCCTACTTTACTTATGTCAGAGCATTGGGAGAACCTGACTGGCTGCTTCTGCCATTAGGGAAGAAATCCAGGTTGTTGTAAGTTCTAATTTTGGCTGAAATCAGGGATTCACATCAGCCATGCAGTGTATCCTCTCAGAAAAGATCTGGGAACTCCAGAAATCTGCCCTAACTCTTCCTCTCAGCTCAGGTCCTTGCCCTGCTACTTGCCTTTGTTATGCTAGAGCTGATCAGTCCCTGACTGGTTCCCAGCTAGGGTTCCCAGGACAGTGCTTGTCAATCTTGACAAAATTGCTATGCTGAACACACCTCCAGCACCTCAACTATGTTAAATGGGAATTCATGCAACTGAGCTGAATTCTGCCTGGCTCTGCAGTAACAAAACAACACTACCAGCTATTGGGCATCCCTTATGGAACTGTGGTAATGTATATATATTACTGAATTTCTGACCATGGGACAAAGCCTGCTGCTGTGGCTGAGTAACTCTGGTCTAAAACCTATCTGCTGTCCCTAGAAAGAGCCTGGTGTCCCCTGAAAGAGCACAATTTTATACCACAGGCTGCTTTTCCCCCTAAAATGTGGAACAGGAGGATTTTGAAGGATGTTATGTTTTCTGGATTTCTGTGTCTGGATGAGGATGGTAGTCCAGTGCAGGATTATCTGAGAGGTATTCTACTTCATGGAAGTAATATCCAAGATGGAATATGGTCCTAAGGAGCAGGATGCAAAGGGGAATCCCTCAAGCAGAATAGCTGGCAAGTTGCATTAAAGGTTACCAAAAGCTGACATTCCTAAAATAATGATCAGGAAATGCCAGCAAAGCAGAATGATAGAAAGACTTGTAATTTTGGCCTTACATCCCACCCTTTAGTTCCAGAGCAGTGAGAAGGCACAGCTGGGAACACAAAAAAGGCTTTCACTGTTGCACATGCTGAGGAGAGGGGCATTTCTCTGGCAATTCCCTTAATTCTGTGGCAGGTCCATGATTATTTTGATAAAGAAGATGCCTTGAAGACAGCTGACAGGTTTCACAGTAAGAACTCTAGCAAGACCATGTGAAATATGAGTAGCATGAACAAAATAATTTCAGTGAAAGAAAAGCTGTCTTTTTCCTTCAGTGGCCTTGGATTACACCTTGTAATGCTAGGAACTCATGCAGAACTGAGGAAGTACTAAAAATAGCATTTAACAAGGTTATTTTGCAAAGCTCTCATGTGAAAACACTGCCATCCAGCAGCTGGACATCATTGTCTTTTTTCAGACATAACTGAATAGGAGGGAGGATCAAACAGGACTGTTAAAATTTTTAGCATTAGCATGAGAGCTGGTGATGAATTCCTAGCTGAAAACTTCTGTTTGAAAAACAAAGCAACTGAAAACAGAATTTTTTATAGCTGAAAACCATCTTGCTCCTAAAGTTACACAAGTGTTTTTGAAACTTTTAATCTATCGTATCCTTTCTGAAAGAATTGGTTATCAGTTCTTTTTAACTGTGAGAATAGCTTTGTATCTACAAGTGGATACCTCTATAGAAAAGTGTATTAAAAATGTCAGAAGAAGCCCTCCCTTCCCCAAAGTCATATATAACCATGTGACCATCAGTGCACATGGGTCAAATAAACTAACAAATATTTTGGGGTTTACCTCATCTCCAAGTCTTCATTTTCTTGTGGTACAAATTTGTACAAGGCAACATAGGTGTTCATTTGTAACGTGGTTTTATAAAATGGTCCCTTTAAGAAAAGAGAGAGAGAAAATTTAAATATCTGGTTTGTACAGGAATTCGGTTCACTGTGTTAGAGACAGAGGAATCAGAACCTGATCTTGCAACAAATTAGCCAAAATCAACTCACTGTTTTCACAGCTTGGAGGACTATGGCCCAGACGCACTGTAGGCCATTAAGGCAGTAACTATCTTCGCTTAGAAATAAGATTATTTAAACTCCAAGATCAAATTCCAGGCTTCCAAAGAACAAAAGCAGAAATTTGTACAGGCTGGTCTTTGGGATGAAATCTTAAAAATGAGTCTGCCTTTTTTCTCTCTAGTATATATGGCTCTTATGAACCCGTTAAAGTGTTATTGGCATAAATTGTCTATTCTACAGTCCCTATTATGGATGGAATTGTACAGTGCACAGGTCCAAATTCAGAGCAGGAAAATCACTTTCTGAAAGTGGCTTTAATGTGTAGAAGCTTTTTGTGCTATGTTTGCAGCCAAGAAGACTGGCTACTCTGTCTCCTCATTTTTTAATCTGTTAATCTGGGGAAAAAGAAAGGCAGCTAAAACAAACACTAAATAATTTTCAAAATCAAATCTGTGATTTTTATGTTACAGCAGTTCTGTTGTAATTACATGGCCTGCACACTGTATCTTTTGTATTCACAAATCAATTTGCAATAATTAGAAAAACATAAAAGTGATCACAAAGGGTAAACCAAAAAGCCATCTAGTACTGGATATTGCTTCCAGCTGTGGTACAAGAACACAACTGTCAGATATCAGTGACCCAGCCAACCTACTCAAGGTCCTCAGACAGCCATGAATACAAGAGTTTGACATGACTTCCCATTATCATTGCATCACCACAAAATTTATGGTCATACCGGAGAATTTATATTTTTTGGTTCTTCTCCAAAGTGTTCTGTGCCATTTTCGGAGTATGTAAACACTGAAATAAAGCAAACACATGATATTTTAGGAGTAGTTTAAGACTCTTCACCTTAACAGGATCACCTTGATTTTGTTGATCTCTTCCTTTTCTCCCTTATTTTCTTTGGTTCCTTGTGGTCTCCTCCAAACCCTTCCACACTCCCAACAAAACCACATATGCTGTTGGCACATGACACAATCTCTGCCCTCAAGAATTTATAAGTGTAACAAATAAACCATTTTGATCAGATGAATACACACAACTATAGAACTACAAACAGAACCTAGGTACTGTAAGTGTGTCACTATTTAAAGTCCAGCAGACTTTTTCTCACATTGAGTACTGTATTTTCATCTTTAGGATAAGCAGCATGTCCATTTTAAAGCACCTGCAAAAGCTGATGATCATTTATGAACAATATTGGGGAAGTTTGTATGCCAAACCCCTTCTTTCCCCTCTTTGACCTCTATTTCTAAGTGTTTGATAGCCTTCCTTGGCCCCTCTCTCCAGTAGCCCATGCCTTGGGAGGCACTGGGTACACTGCCTCTCTGAATTTACAAGAGATACCTGAATTGCTTTCAAACCAGGATGGTAAAACTCAGGCCTTTAGATAAAGAAATTTTCTTTTAAATTACTAAGTCAGAAACTCATGGACTAAGACAACAGTCGCAACACTTAGCATACCTGATAGGTAATTAGTTACCCTCTAGTAATTGATTCATGACCTGACTGATCCCTGTCCTTAGTTATGACCCTAGAAAAACCACAGTGGCTTTATAATTTTGACTAAATTCTCCCTTCACATTTTAAGAATTGCCCAGTGTTTATTGCTTCTGGATAAAGACTGAGTATGATTTTAATAGCTGGAGTCGTTGAGCAGCTAGAATCATCAGCTCTTCTCCCACCATCTACCTCTGTAGGTGTTTTGAGCAAAAGCTGGACTTTGTAGTGTCTAACAATTTGAAAATCTCCCAAGCGGTAGTATCAGGCTGACTGGAGCATTTTCTTTTTGTTTCTCTGTCATACAGTTACATGTATTGAGGGGAAAAAAGGTCCAGGGAACACCAAACCCCACAATTTTCCTCCTCTGCTCTTTCACTTTCTCATCCTTTCTTTCATTAAAACATATTTCTGCGACTAGTCTTCATGGTAGCTGACAACCTAACAGAGTCTGTGAAGAATCTTTATGAGTGAAATAGTAAGGTTCTTTGACAGTAGAATGTTGTACTTGGATATTGAAAAACAAGACAGTGTTCTTGTAACAGATAAGAGACAAGTGAAATGGCAGCCACAACATGCATGAGAAAGATTTTGTACAAAGTGACAGGCATTCATGAGCACACACATCTTCTCTGACAAAATGTAAGACAACGTTGTAGTCTTTAAGTTCAATGTGTGAATGTGAAGAGAGCATGTGAGCTGATAACCTGCCACACTTAACCTGAAAATGCCACAAGTTTTGTCCGGCTGGCCCGAGTGCAGCAGAGCTGGGGCCTCAATACACCCCTCACCAAGTCCTTTTGCAAAGGGACTCTGACCCTGTAGACTGTCACATGAACCAGAGGGAAAACCTTAGAAATAAACTTAATTTCCTGAATCTTTAGTATAGGGGTATATGTATATCTGGCACGTGTATAAAGGGGTTTAAAGTGCTGCTTTTGGCAGCGTTTAAGTCCTACTCAAATTACTATGCTTTGGTTTTTGTGTCCAGAGAAAAAGGAGTTATGAGGCAAATTGAGGGCGTTCAGGTGAATACCTAGTTGGGTAACTAGGAGCCTTGCAGACTTGCAAAAAAGTCATTCACCAGATGAAGAAGAAGTATTTCAGAATCATGTCTGGAGTAATTTCTGTTTGGTGTAAGAGAATAAAGCAAGCTGCTAATGTACAGCCTCATAAACTGTGCAGCTGACCCAGCATGTGAGGAGGGAGCCGAACTGTATCCTTGTGTTGCCTGAGAAGTCCTCACCAAAATTGGGTTTGCAGGGAGGATATCCCATATTTGACTCAAGGGGAAAGGGCTCAAATCACTGTTGATAACAGGCTCATAGATGTCACCTAAAGTACATTTTGGCTTGCTGGACTTCTGTTACAGATGGCAATTCACAGCAGAGAAAGAGTGTAACTGGCTTAGAGGAGGCTGAAAGGCTGGAAATTAGGTATGCCTTTTCACAGTTGTAAACTGGGCAGCTTTGCTTCACAGGATTTATGACAGGGCCTGAATGAAATAATCTCCCCTTGAAGTTGTTGTCATAGGAATTCTACAGGAGTAACTACATGGCCACACATGTGCTGGGTCCTGAAAGCTGGGCCCTTCTGCAGGATGTATCTCTTCTGCTGTTTCCCTTTACCAAAGAATCATGCATCAAATGTACATTTCCCTAAATACTTATTTGCAGAAGACAGTATTTTAATAAGAAAAAACTCAAACAACACGAACCCAACTGGAATGGACCTGAGTCATCAAGGCATTAATGTGGAACTGCCTGATAAAGAGGCAGTGGACAACTGAGGAAAAAGGAGTCATGTAACAACATTTTGAATGTACTTTGTTAAATTTTTAATCTATGTTTAGTTCGTGGCCTCTGGATATTAATAGGAGGCACTTGAATCTGAAAGCCATAGAGGTATGTAGTTCATATCTCCACACAACAGAAGTCCATCTATTTTCAAATTTGTTTGCCCCAACAGCAGCAGACAAAAAAGAAAAAAACTAGGGATTTTTAGACTCTGAAAAGGATTTTACCATTTCCATAGCTTGTGCAAACAGTGCAGGCAGTTTATTAAAAATCTACCAAGAGGAAATTTTTGGAGTGACTGATGCATAATTTATACCCTGAGTCTCTGAAGGATGGATTGTAAAAAAGCCAGTGCTGATCAAAGGAATCGTTAATGTGCCACAGAAGTTATTTGGAGGTTTGACACATGCTGAGTTTTTAAACTAATCTCTTCAAGTAAGTTCCTTGAATGCCTCTCTGTGCATTCAGTGAATACAGATCTCAGAGAAAAAAGTTTCTTTGGGTTTCAGAAATGAAACTATTGACTGACAAAGAAATAAAAAGTTATCTGAACACTCATACAGGGTTGATTGAATCTCAGGTGGGCAGGATTAAACAATGTGGTGCAGGCTGAATTCTCTATCTTTAACCAGATCAGGTCAACTTGCACTTGCAAGATGGAAAACCTAACAAAATTTTCAGGAGAAATCAGATAACATTGATGAGATGTTCACAAAATGAGAGGAAGGAAATTACTGAACACAGTGAGGAGAGGTGATAGGACCAAGAGGGAAGGAAAGCAATAAGGAGGTAGTATAATATGGAAACAGCCAGCTGAAGTTGGCATTTCACCTACATGAATTCATAGCAGTATGTAAGGAGCACTTGGGGTGCCATGAAGAAGAAAGTTATGCTCAATGTGGTTTGCTTTTTGTACATCTTGTGAGATTCAGCAAAGCAGATTTCAGGTGCTGCTAGAGAAGTTGCTCTGATGCTTTGGGCCTGAAGTTGTGTTTAGCCATAACCCTTTTTGTTTATGACTTCCACCACCTCGACTGAATTCAAGAACAGGGTCACAAACATCAGCTCTTGGTGGCTGAGATTTGATTACCAAGCTCTTGATGCTATGATGGTTTTCAAATCTCATCATGCCAGTGCTGTGAAAAACACTATTTTTGTACTGCAAATCAAACAAAGGAATTGGGCCATTAATATTACTGGGCATATACTACAGTTGCACTGACAAGTTGCCATTATAATCAAAATTCATTGTGTTGCATATTTTACAGACACATGGATCTTTTATGATTAATTTTCTGTCCCAAAGAGGTTATGATATACAAAATCCTGCAGAAAAATCAAACATATGGAAAAGAAAGAAAGAAAGTATTTTTGTTCCACTTTGCCAATGAGGAAGTAAAACATATTAAATCTACAGTCCTGTTCATGAAGTAAAGATAGGAGATAGAGAGTGAACCTGAACTTTGTCCAGTGGAAGTTCTGCACACATCAAATTAAGAAAACTGGAGGGTTGAATTTCATCTGGAGGACAAAAAGCATTCCCCAAATTCTTGCACCAACTCACCTCCTGCGTTGAAAACCAGAACATTGCTAAAGCACAGACATGCCATAACCCCACCTGACACAGGCTGCAAACAGACCTCTACACCTGAAGGTGCTGTCCTGGCCTGGCACACTCACCACTGTTGCTGCGTTTCCTGCTTATGTCAAGGGTGCCTGCGGAGCTCTTGCCTTCCTCCGGAACTTCTACCAGGTCAGATGTCTGCAGGGACAGAAAGAGCAAATGAGATGGGATAGGCCAGAAAAAGGGACTGATGAAGTGAAATATAAACCAAGAGTCTTTGGGAAACACAGTACTTGAGTGGTATCAGAGTAGAGCAGAGTCAGCCTAATGGGACTGAAGGAAACATTGGATCTGGTGATGCACAACACATACCTACTGCAGAGGGAGCAGTGAACGCCCAGAAAAAAAGTTCCAGACTAAGTCTGCAGTGTGGAGAACAAAAAGTTTCTGCAGCATAAAATGAAGTGAAAGTTAAGGAGCAAAGGTTTATGTTAAGCAAGGTGGTTCTCTGTTCAAAACAGAAAGGGCATGAGGGAATTTGCAGATTCTGCAGTTATATTAAAGAGCTATCCACCAAGGAGATTGGACATGAGTTGAAACTACTGACTTTTAATATATCAGCCCTGAATATATATTTCAGTAAAATAACTGTAATGTAAGGGTCCTTTTCATTCTGTTAAAATGCTGTAAAAGAAAGAGCTGGAGTGCAATGGAGTTGATTAAGTCAGTCTTTAAATATCTGTCCTCACTTTCTTTTTAAACCATCACCCAGCCAGTATGGTTAGGGAAATTGAAACCTAAGTGCTGCTTTTATAATTACTATGATTTCTTCTTCATACCATATTAATGTCAGTCATGATTAGGGACCCAATGTTCTAGGGTATAGGAAAACGTGGGATGACATAATCTTAATCCTCAGAAGTATACTCTGCATACGGCACCAGATTCCTTGGCTGGGTAGTCAGCTTCTCCTTGTATAGCCCAACAGGAACCAGGAACTGCTCCAAACAATTCTGTGCAAATCTGACCTTTACAAAACTTCAGTTACTGAACTCTCTACATCTTTGATAAACATAAAACCCCCAAAGGCTGAACTTGAGTCAGGTGCTTGCTCTAATCTGAGTAACTGTAAATACTTACATGCTCCTAAGCTTTATTTATTTCTAGTTAACATATTTTAAGTCACAAGAAGAATTTAATGCTGTTGTATAACACTTTACAATTGTACTGTAAACATAGTTCACTCTATTGCTTTGCAGTCATTTGCCTGCATCAAGGAACATTCACTGGTTTTGGTCAGGGAGCAAAATCTGAATTGCTTTATAGATTTATTATGTTGGTTTTTGCCTTTTTCTAATGTTGACAACAAAGCCTTTTTTTAGAGAAAGTACTTCCACAATTTTATTTTTCCTATCTAGTACTTTCCCAGCTATTTCTCCATCCAAGGAAACTAATGAACAAAGAAGTTGAAAGTAGATTTGTGCCACAGGTGTCTTGTGGCTATCTTGTTCCCCTTGCTATTTTAAGAACCTTTTACTTTACTGCTCTATTACTCCTTGTTTTTAGACTCAGCCTTTTGCAGCATGTTTGTCTTGCATCTGGCCAAAATGGGTCACCTGAGGATGAGAAGGCACTACATTAGCAAAGTTTACACAGAGCCAGTGTAGCGCATATCTATGGTTTCTGGTTGCTGAGTGGAGAAGAGAAAATTTGGCTTTGTTGACAGAATAAGTCCCAGCTATTTTTCAGCTCCTTGCTACAACACGTTCCTCAGTTTTCATAACTGACTAGCTTCATAATTGCTGATTGGCAATTAGTGTTATTTTGTTGGGTTCTAGTGCATATGGGAGGTGTTGTGACTGCCTCTTTAGTATATACCTCATCCAAAACCTTCTGAGGTAATCTCAGTTACTTTTACTGATTTTTCACTCAAGGACTACATGACAAATGGTCTAATAGAATAGATAGAGGTGCAAAGATGCTTTTGAGAGAAGCTGATCCACGAAAAACTAACAAGAACTAGATTCACATTTACATCACCTCAAGTGCCTTTCTGTATAAATGTGGGTTGCAGAAGCACAGTTTTGAAGCAAGCAGTAGGTAGTAAATCTGGAGCATATGGCCGCTTTCTTTTATGGGAAATGCAGAATCCGGGCGGAAAAATCAATGAGTACGTCCACACAGCTCAGTCGTGTTAAAAATACTTTGGCTAGTTCAGAGGAAGGTGGCTGTCTCTACTCTCTGCAGAGACATGAACTGCACGCAGTATGGAAGCTTCATGGCTGTAGAGTAAGGTACAACTCCTACCCTCCCCCTTTGCTTTTCACCACCTTCAGCAGGAGCAGCTCCATGCTTGGACACCACCTGCAAGGTGGAGTAAATTTCCAGCTGTCCCCATGTCCCTGGAGTCCCTAGTTTGGTGATGACAAAACCTCAAAGCACATTCCATCTCCCAGGACGGGGACACAGCACATCCTCACAGCTGCATTGCTGCTTCTGCTTGGCCAGGAGCAGAGCAGCACGGAAGTGAGGATCACAGGGGAAAGGTCGTAGTCCCTCTGTGTTACTAACAGAGGCCCTTAGAAGCTGTGTGCTGCTAAGGGCTCTGAGCCACATCCCCGTTGCAGTCACTGCTCGGTACCTACTCCCAAGATCCACAGCCCCATTATTTCTTTCAGGGTTGTGCCTACCCTGTTTTTTATCCTCATCTCAGTCCACAAGCTTGTGCTGGCAAAATTTATGGTTTCTCAAATCTGTTTATTAAATTCTCTAATGTTTTCTATTTCCTGTATGCTGACACATGTTTTATTCTCTCTCAGCTTCAATACCCTGGAGAAATTCTTGTAATGAACTTACGTTCCTAATCCTACACCCACAGCCCATTTTGTTATGATCAGCTCCCTAGGGTAAGCTGACGCAGCATTAGTGATTTCTACGCTTGAGTTGTCATTTATAATTCAACATAAATTTTATTGATTTAGAAAGCAATAATTACATTTGTAGAAATTTTGTTTCAAAGTAAATTAAATAGTTGAAAGAAAGAAATGTAATAACAATGTGACAGGTGGTAGAGTTACTTTGGGTTTTAAGAAAGAATGGGAATTAATAAATTCCATTTAAGGCACAAATGGGGGTGGATAGAGGATATGTCCCTTAATAAATCCCTTTCAGACTTCTCTTAGTTCTTGCTTAAATTAGTCTTTTTTCCTTCCTGACATGAACTGATGTCTGTTTAGAGTCCACCTGTACCACCTTAGATTTCAGTTCAGCCATGTGAGTGAGTACACATTGAAATGCCAGGGAAATGTTGTAACGCATATACAGATACTAGAGTGACTTGATATTAAGCATGTAAGTATTTGCTTTGAGCCCTGGAGACCAAGTCTCGTCTCTGTGCCTGGAGATTTTCATTCTGAGGTGAGTATAGAAGAGATTGTCAGATAATGTGGGTGTGATTTTTAGAGGTGTTAATCAGCTTTAGCCTCCAGTGTATTCAGGTGTGATTGTTTTTTTTGGTTTTTATTTTTTGGGGGGAAGGGGGGAGGAGTGGAGTGGGCAGGATCTCTTGGGAATGGAAGAGAGCTTCAAACATAGGTGTAAGTGCTTGTTTATGAGAAGCTGAGAGGGTATGAAATGTTCTTTCAATGTCATGAAGGAGCTCCTGATGTTGTGGATCTCAATGCTGTTTAAATAACTATTTCTGTAAGGAAGAAATCGGCATTTGTTATTGTTGAACTAGGTATAGATATACCAAAGGCAGGGTCAAGGGAACTATTGCTTCCCTTGTTCTTCTCCAGCTCTCCTACCATGGTCCTGAAGAAAGTGACTTTTATGATGGGAGAGAGCGAATGACAAACATTAGCATGAAGGTTATGATCTCCCTGTCTGGATACAACCACCTGAGCACACCTGCCTATATTTGGGATTTGGAGTGAGAAGCCCTGATCTGCAATGCCTCCCTCATGATTCTTCATTGGACAGGGGTGGAGGTCCCAGTCCCTTGCTTTGTTGCAGTAGCAGTGTCTTAATTTTGGCTGGGCTTGTACTGGGATCTTGTACTTTTAAATTTAGCCTCTGAGTACTTCAACCCATTGTTTGCACTTTTATGAAGGGCAAATGGCCACTATCAACAACAGGCAGTACGCATCTATTCCAGCCTGACAGTTAAATATCTCTGTTACACTACTATATGGATATGTAAAATAAAAAGATTAATATTTCCTTTTCCAATCTGATAAAAACAGTTTATTAATTGAACTAGTACTTTTCTCTTTTTCTCGAGAGTCATCTAAAAGATACATAAAACTTGAATTTGCAAAAATAACAAGTTTTCAGGTCTCAATATGAAAGCTGAGAATAAGATTTTGTTTTTTAACAGTCTGAAATGCAAGTTTTGTGAACTCTGATACAAGCTCATGTGAATGAATATCTGTTGCTCCTCCAGAAAGACGAAGGGAAAAAATGTGGGATACTTACAGAGTTTCTGTTGGGAGAGTCAGACCCACTTCCAGAACTTCCCTTTTTGGTTTTCTGGGCTAAAGAAGTCCCAAAGCGGAGAGTTTCATATACGGGGTCAACCTTATTTCCACAGGCTGCAACAGAAGGAGCAAAACATGCATCAACACCTTGGAGATATTTCTGGTCGTGTTCCTGCTTAACTTGGAGGAATACCCATTTCTACCAACAGGTTGGGCTGTATGCTTAGACACAAGTTGAGAGACTATCCTGATAAAAAGTGAGTGCTGAACTTTATGGAATTGCTATCAATTTTCTGCTGCCTCTCTACTCCCATGAAGATCACCCTCATCTCATACTGAGTCTTCACTTTTCGGCCATTGCCTTGTCTCTCTTCACCTCCCATTCTCATTCTCTAATCACCACTGGTGCTGCCTATGCTGAGGTAAGGAAGACGAAGTACCAGGAGGTTCCAATCCATGTTTGTCTCTAGCAGTGACTTGTTGGATTGCTCTCAACAGTAGCTCTCCCTCACAGCCAGCCACAAAAATCAACTGCCATGGAAGAGAAAGGGATGTCTTCAATGGGCACGAGCAAATTCAGTCCAAACTCTTTTCTACATCTTGCATTCTTAGACCTCAGCTTCCCTTGTGACACAAGGTAGTAAGCATGTAGATTATAGTACATTTGTAGCACTATGTAGGAGGAAAATTTAAGCCAAAGTACTGAGAAAATACAAGATATTTTGGATTTGATTAGAGAAAAGCACACCTTATTTTTTAGCCTGAGTTCATTCAAAATGTTTCTATTACTTCTGATAAAATTGATGGGTGTTTTTTAGGAAGAGAAACTTAGATGAAATCCTTGTAATTCATTATTTTTTTTAACTGCTGAAAGTAACAATGCAAATGTCATAAGGCAAATAATTTTAAACTGATTGCCTAGTTTTAGGTTTCATTTTTTGCACTTCCAGGTTTGCCTGGTCAGAGTACTGGTGGGGAAAAATATTTTCCAGAATAAACTAAATTTCTCCATTTCAAAATGTTTCTTTTCAGAAATTTGGTATTCCAGTGAGGAAAAAGTGATCTTTCAAGTAATCAGACAATGTCTAGACATGATCAATAAGGAAAAATATGAGGAAAGTAAGAAGTGTGGATGAATAAGGACCGGAACCTAGCAGAATCCCTCAAAAGCCAGACCAGTGAGTTGAATACCCCCTTCTCTTTTGATGTCCCTGTCTTTTATCTGTTTCTTCCCAGCTCAGAACTCCACCTCAGTATTTCGGTGTTTCTTCACTTCTAGGTTCCTACCTTGATCTCAGGTAGTTATTATGAACAGGGTAATTACTAAGAGATATGCACACAGGGTTTTGAGCAAAACACACAAGAAACACACCCTCTCCTCTTCCAGCTTTGTATTTTTGAAGTGGTCATTTCCTGAGATGGCAGAAGGGTGTCCAGTCACCGAAAGGATGCTGAGGGTAAATGCCATGGCTGGAAGTCTGCTGCTGCTGCTGCAGAGCACTGCCAAAGGAAGACTGAATGGAAAAGCAATAAAAACTTACCAATAGGCATCACTTCCTTGATGCAGCCAAACTGTTCGTGAATGAGTAGTGGTGAGCTGTAGTACCGTCGAAATCCCTTTGGCTGGAGGAGAAAAAGCAAAAACAAGTGAAGTGCATTGCTTGCCTTGATTGATGAAGTAGAAATAGCCTTAGCTCTTTGGTTAATATTGGAACATTGAGGTGAATCTGGAAATTTGCGTCCTGTTGTTCAGTCACTGTGAGGTTTAGAGATCAGAGATTTATTTGATTTTTCTCCTAGAAAAAAAACCAATTTCCCATATTTATGGGGAAGTAGGGAGTCATTTTCATGTCCCCTTTTTCTTTTGTTCTTTTTGTCACAAAAGCAGCACGATTTAATTGCTGTAGAAGTGCTGAATCATTAGAGGTTCTGGGAAGTTTCCCTCTCCTATCTTCTTATATAACATGAATTTGCATTGTGTTACGCTTGCTAAACGTGACAATTCTTCCCCACACTAACTCCAATTCCTCAGGTTCCTACATATGCACTTGTGAAACCCAAGAAATTTAGAACCTTTCTATAGGTTTTTGTAAGGTTTACTGCTGACTCACTGCAGCTTCAAATGCTTTTTTTCTTTTTTTTGGTCTTGTAAGGTCGCAAAACTCTCCAAGCTGTTACCAGATAGCCCCACAGTGTCCACTTGTACAGAAATGCACTATAATAACTCAATCTATACCTATAAAGAATACCATAATATGGCAAAAAATGGTGCCTTATACCACTCTAAAAAACATATCTCAATTCAGGCAAATGCTTAGTATTCAAAATGCCTTCAAGGCATTGGAATATCACAAATGGTCTCTCAGATTTCTAATTTCTGCAGGCTGTGAGAACTTCTAGTCACAGTGAGAAGTGGGGAAGAGTAGAAGAAATGTGCATATTTTCCATATCCTCTGCTCAGCGTACATCAAAACCTGATAGACAACCAGTCCTTTAGGTAATGAGCTGCAGAAAAGAGTGAAAAAGAGTGAGGGGACTCATAAACTTGGAGTCTTAGAGGAATAAATTCCAGATTCTTCGGCCTTGGTTTACCCACAAGCTAGATTCAGACAGAGCATGGGCATGAGCTCACAAAATTCCTGTGGCTTTGCTGACAACTTCCCAATGTAAATTTGGTATCTACATTTCTGTTTTTATAAACTAGTGACCACAAGAGTTGAGGATGAAATCAAGAAAAGCATCCACTAACATGATGTAATATTTGCCTTGTCCAGGGTTTGTCATTCACAGACCAACTTCCTACACCAGAATGCGTCACACTAGAATTATGATTATGGTTTAGATACATAAAGACTTGTCTCAGGGATATAAGCAATAGCTTTCAGTGAATACTCTTACAGAGGAAATATCTTTCCAGTGAAAGGTGGGGTTTGTAGCCCTTTTGAAGTCAATGCTTGCATTTTTTCATCACTTAACACAGCTGAAACTGTTTGGCTTTAGCTCATAGTTGTCTTGAATGCCTTCAAGTTGCAACAAATCTGAGACCATCTGAAACATGAATATATGTATTCAATTTTCATATTCCAAATGGCCATTTCTCCAAGTTCGTTTTCCAAAAGTAACCAAAAATAATCATATTCTCATAAAAGTCAACAAGGTGGGTTAGAATTGTCTCAGACACTGTGTACTGCCATTGCCAGTCATGAGATTTTACTGGTCAGAGGGCAATGCAGTCACTAAAGTGCTGTATCTATACAGAGGCAGGCTCCTCCCAGCCTCTCCTGCTGAGAGATTGCTTCAAACTCTGTAGTGTCTTACTGTGAAATATCCCTTGGTTTTCTTTTTAAAATGAGTTATGTTTTTTTCTTCAAGCCCTAACAGTGGAGAAAACAATAAAACCTAATTTGAAGGATTTTTCATTTGTTAAATCCCACTGAAATACTCTGATTAATTTATAATATTCTTTGAGAGGTTTACACTACAGCAAACACAGTTGAAATCAAGGTAATAAATTCTGTTAGCTAACTAAATTTGTATTATGCAACTGTATTTTCACATCCACAAAGCAGACCAGATTTGTATTTTGGTTTTGTTTGCATTCTTGTGTAGCAGCAATTTCCCAAATTGACAACAGGGCACCACCTGGTTTCACTTTTCCGGCCTCATTAAAGTAATCTGGTGTGGGTCCTCTTAATGCAGCAGCTAAACGCACGCCCGGGGTTCAGGCATACAAAGGAGGTGGCTCCAGCACAAGGTGGCCTGAGCTGCTCGCTTACCAGCTTGCCCATGCAACGCTGCTGTCCAATACTGTCTGCACACTTGTGGTGGATGCTCATCTTGCAAGCCTTACAGCGCAGTCCGTGCTTAGCGTTTGTCCCTGTGAAATGCATGGGAATGATTGAATTAGACAAAATCAATAGTTTCTGTCCATTTAAACAAGTGACCTGAAAGAACTGATGGGGTCTGTTGCAGTAGAGCAAATATTGACAGCATTCTCTGCCTTACCTACTTTTTAAAATGCACCTTTGTACAAGCATTTTCTCTACAGCCTCTCTATTTTAGGCATTTCTCCCCCAGGCTCTTTCCCAGGCTGTTGCTGCCTTTAGCTATATATTGTATTATGCTCTGCCATGTGATAGTCTGACCGACAGTGTCTCTGCCTCATGAACACCAAGCAAAACACCTTTGTTATTTTGAAAGGTCTTGGCATGGCTGTGCATGGCTGAGGGAGCCACTGAAGGAGCACCCAGGCTCTGGAGCAGCCCTGGGGAGCCAGGCTATTAGTGGAGGCCCAGGATTTGTGGGTGAGAGGTAGCTCCAGGAGTATGTGAGAGCGTTAAGCCAGCCTCCTTGCCATTGCCCACCCACAAGCAAACACATCCCTGTTTGCGTGGTTTCTTTTTCCTGTGTGGTTGCACTGGATTAGTGTGCTGTGAGGATTTTTTCAGTTATAGTTTCTTTTCAATTACGTATGCTCAAAACAAGACTGACAATTGCTTCCAGGAACTGCTGCTCTCACCATCCTGGGCCAATGCTCAGAGGGTGCAGGAAGGGTTCCTTGAGTGGGGCAGTGAGGATGTCACAAGTTTGACTGTGCTCTCCTTCCTTGCCAGTGGAAAAGTTCTGTGTCACAGGTAGGGGAGCTACAGCCAAAATTTTGCCTTTAAGAAGCAGACTTCTCCCAACAGTAGCTCTGCATTATCTTCAGTGCAGACTTACTCTTAAGTGACAGACCCAAGTCTGCTTGCTTCCAGGCAGGAACAGTCACTTTTAGTCATACAACCATAACACTTCCTGAACTATACAGAAGCAGGGATGCTACAGCAACTCTTTTATCCCCACAGGACTTTGTACAGGGAGTGAGTAAACAACATTTCACTTCATTAATATCTACTGTGAGAGTGAATATGAAACAAGGTGGTAAAAAAACCTCTAAAAATCTCTTGACATTTTAACCAGCCCTCATTAGTCAGACATGTTAGGAATATTAGTCAGAAGGATCCTGCATCTGAAAGTACTCTTGTAGCTCCTGGTTATTAGAGTAGTCAAAACCATTTTCATGCTACCAGTTTCATCCAGTGAAGTGCTACCTCTGAAAGAAGCACTTCAGAGAAGGTCTCATCAAGTTGGTGCCAAAAATCAAGCCTTGGGTTCCACGTTCAGAGGAAGAGGTGTCTGAAGCGGCCACTTTCAAGCCAGATAGGGCAGGCTGAAGTAGCCATGGGTGGTTGCAGTGAGCCAGGCTCAGGTGTTTAACTCGTAGGCTTCCTGTAGGATCAGGAACCAAAATCATCCCCACCTTCCTATGGAGACTGCTGAAGAGACAGGGACTGAATGGGACTGAGTATGGGGTGTGCCTCAAGGACTTCCAAGGAGTGGGGTCAGTGCCTGCTCCCCACATGTTGTCCCTTTCAGCCCCCTCTCATAATGTGCAGACATCTTTTGTAGCTTCTTTTCTGGCGTTTTTTCTCTCCTAGCAAACACAGGATTTCCTAGAAGAACAGATTATCTGTTTGTTTGGTTTCTTTTTCCTGCATGGTTGCACTTGGATTAGTCTGGTGTGAGGATTTTTTCAATTATAGTTGCTTTTCAATTACACATGCCCAAACCAATATTGACTTCTGCAGCTTTGTGCTTTTATTACTGATGATGAAATGCTGAATCACCCTTCCTGGTGATCAACAATTGGCACTGAGAAAAGACTAGTTCCCTCACAGTTTTTTATTATATTCATAGGGCAGAATGAAAAAAGGAAAATGACATCACAGTTGGCCTATGCAACATGTCAGTGCTCACACTGGGTCTAATTCTCCTCTCACGCTGGTCTGTGGTAACATAACTCTTACCTGCTGTAACAAGTTGCTCCTAATATTCAGCTGTGAAAAGGCAGACAGTCTCACAGTGCTGCTGCCTGTGTTATGCTCTTCCAGCCATTTTAATGTTAACTGTACAAGGTGGATATTGGTCCTTACATGTTATAACCATGTGATCACAGAAGACACACATTTGTCAAAACAATTGTGCATCCAAATGATGTGCGAAATGAATATGAAGTATCTGTGCTGCTCTTAAAAATTAAACCCCAAATTTTTCAGAGCAGAAATCTGTGGTCATGTGAAAATGAGTAAGACAATTACAAAAGAACAACACTATGTTGCCATTGCTGAATGCCATATTGTACATGTGGGTAGCTAAGTAGTGGCTTCAAAGAGAAGTATTTCAGCCAAACATTTGAGTCTGCAAGAAGTCTTTGTAAATCAAAATTAAATCCCTGTAACTACCAACAACTCCAATATTGAATCCAGTTTCACTTCTAAGTACTTGGTTTACTGTCAGACTAGCTTGGAAAAAAAATCTCCCTGTGTCTCCCTACTTCACATTGAGGAATAACTAAGGACTTGGAGAAGAAGGATTTGTGCTATATTTACATTTAGTCACCATATCTCAAGCTCTGCAAATGGCATTTCTACAGGACACATATTTTTTTTCCACAGGATAATTCTGTTTTCAGTTTCTTATCCCCATTACACTAAATCAAACTATCTCAGAGAGCCATGGCTAAGCTATTCCAAAACTGGTGCATGCCAGGAATCAGACAATATATGGGCAATATATCTGACCCAAAAGTTCCTGAGATTCAGAACTGAAGCACAAATCACACCTTGCGTCATGGAGAAGAGATTGTGTTCAGTACAGGTATAAATGAAACCAGGGTTTGACTAGTTGCATCAATTTCTGGCCTCCCATTTATGCAAACTTATTGACCCTGCAGATGCCTGAATGGGGCTGGTTTTGAGAGACATCTGGTAGTTTGAAACAGTGAAAAAGTAGGCAGAACATGGATCTTGAAAGGAAGTTATTTAAAGCTGAGTGAGTACAGTGAGGGTTCTACAGTCATGAATTGGTAGAACAGTTATTTCATTATGCCTAAAGTAGTGGCACAGAATGTAGCAATGTGTTGAAATATTATTTTCCAATAAGTTCCCCCAGAGAGCATAAGAAAGTTGGGAATTTGGTCTGAATATACATTAAATTATAGAAAAGGAGTGATATTAATGGCTCATAAAAGTAAAAAAGAAATTGACAGTGACAAAGATAGCAATAGCTACAACACTATAGGGCAGATTATTTGAGGATAATTTCGCTTCACTGCCACAGGGTACCAGGCCTTGTTTGAAGTTGAAAGCTTCTCTGTTGTGTGCTTATTCCCACTAGGTTAATCTTTCTATGGTTTGAAGCATGGGGCAGGGGAAGGGTAAAGAGGGAGTTCACATTTGAGCTGGTTACAGCACTGTCTGGAAGGTGCAGTGTTCTAATTAGTGAAGTCTCAGGCACTAACAGGCTCCTCAGGGACTTCTGCTGAACACACTGATGACCTGCAAGCCTGACCATTACTCTCTAGGTTGATTCCTATTCCCCTGAATAGCTGATGGCTTGATTGCAGCCTACTGTTTATCCCCACCAGCAGATATTCCCTTATCCTGGCCTTTAAGCAAAGCTGGAATCTGCTGACACTCACATACAGTACTCACTGATATGTCTTAGCCCACCTGAAATAATTTCGGTCAGTGGAGGATGAGAAATACAGGAACTAAAGGCGTAATAATTAAGCTCCACTTGGAGTAACCTAACTACTTTTTTCTCTGGTTTTCATTCAAAGGGGGAGTAGACTAACAGCTTTAATAGACTCTTTGCTATTACCTTCAAAAAGTAACCATCCCTCCTACCCTCTTCTCCAAAGACACTTACTGGGGTTACTTAAGCCAATTGTTAAATATTGGGCCAGACAGAACAAAGTTCTGCTCAGTCACTTTTTGATTGTCGTCTGGGGTTGCGATTTTCACTATTTTTATTCAAGGCACACTACTTCATTCATCAAACAGGGCAGAAAAGGTTTGATGAATGGGAGTACTATTCAACATTTCTTTTTCACTTGCCTCAGTCAGTGTGTGTTTTTAAGCATCATCTCTTGAGTACCACATTAGCCTCATTCCAAATACAAAGTGACTAATAGCCTCATCAGATTTCTCATGGGCCCACTGTCTTTGTTTCTTGCCAAAACTTGTATGAGATGGCTCTCATTTGAGGGACTAAGTGGTAAAATGGTCTGAGGTTGCACTATTTTGCCAACATGCTGTTGTTTAAGTTGTAAAAACTGCAAACTCTAAAAGTGGGTGTTTAGAATGGAAAGTACTAGGTATGTTTATCTGACTCATGGTGTCCGTGAACACTGAAATGTCCTCCTCAGTGAATGAAATAGCATTACTGTGGTCATGAAAGTCATGTAAGGAAAAATCCACACAGGCATTTGAACAAATGTCCTCTGTGTCCTATTCATTAATGTATCAATTATCTCCCAGTCAGTAAAGGCTGGTATTTCTTGTTCAAACAAAAGAAAGCCAAAACTGACAAAAGAAACAGTGTTTCACTGGAAAAAAAAAGGAGGAAATTTCATGTCAGAATACCTGAATAGCTCTTAAATAAACTTACAAATGAGGTTCTGCTCAGCCATTTTCTTCAGCTATCTGCTAATGCATCCAGGCACCTAGGTCTGGAATGATGCATTGTTTTGAGAAGCAGGTCATGTTTAATAACACCTTGCTAGAAATACTCTGTGACTGGGTCAGCTCCCATTTGAATATCTAAACCAGTGGCTAGGTTTTCCAGAACAGTCATGGAAAATTGAATCTTAAACTGTTCTGAAAATATGACCTTAAATAACACTAAAAGGACACACTGCATCACTTTTGTAAATCTAAGTCTTTTTTGGAGGAAGCCTAAATGGAAACAGAACACCTCAATATAGGTGAATGGAAATATTTGGGGGCAGAGAAAGACAGAGGGAACAGGGTGGAACTTGATTCCAACTCTTTACGTCTGTGTTTGCTCCAAAAACAATTTAACAACTACTGAGCAATTCAGGAAAGTCACATTTATCCTCAGGAATGCAAATGAGAATCTGCTTGTCACACACACGCAAAGGGAACCTGCATCATCCTCTTGGCCAGCACAGCTATGGCCACAACGCTGTTGGCTGATGCTTTTTGCCTGTTGTTCCAAGCCTCAAAATAAGATTAATAGCTGGAGAGGGAGAACAAGCCCTACAGCCTGGAGAAATTTCAAAAAAAGCTGCAAATGTTGGTAACAACATGATGTTATGCTGACTGTGTAAACATAACTATATTAGGCACTTATGTTAAAGTGGGGCAAAAAGCAAAAAGAAAAAGGAGTGGAGAAAAAGATTCAGGTCTATAAAAGAGAGAAAGAGGAAATGAAAGAGACACAGAGAGACTGTTACCTCCAGTGAATCCAGCTATGACCCAACCACTATTTTTTATCATTCCAGTTGAGAGGAACATACCAGTCAGAAATAGTTTTCATTTAAAACTGTCAAAAGGAAATTAATTTAAAATTACATAATTTCCATAAATTTTCAACTTCTGCTGTGGGAGGCTGATAAAAATGAGCTTCTTGCCCCTTTCTCCCCAAAACATTTGCAGTTGTCACCAGAAAGCTGCATCCATGCCAAAATTTGTGGGAAATGGAGAATTTTAAGTGAGCTGGGCCAGTATTGCAGCAGTGAAAGGTTTAGGATGTCACCTTAGAAGGAGGAAATCCCCAAAATGGGACTGGTGCCTCTGCATTTATATCTGAGCCCTTATGCACTCTCCTCTCATGCCCCCTTCTTAGTTTTTAATTAATTGGTTTTCCATAAAAGCTCTGATGCTGAAAGAGATGACTATTTTTAAAAATTCCTCTGTAGCTGCTTCCTGCCCTAGTGGCTGGCTGCTGCTGGACAAGTGCTCCTCCTTCCCCTGCTCTGTCTCATCAAGAGCTGTGAGGAGATCAGAGAATGGCATTTTCTACATGAGACACCCAGATCTTTAAAGTTAAAAACCTTGAGCCTAATTCATCCAAACCTTTAGGTTTGTAAGAATGAGCTGGGAAGTCTTCTCACCCTTCCTTGGCTTCCAGCCTCCCTGAGTGCCTCCTGCCACCTTGGGAACTACCCTCAGTCCTAGTGCCTGGCACCCTTCTGATTATTTTTTTTTTTTTAACTGATGCTGCCCAATCACTTGCCCCGTTTGACATTATGAAGGGAAAAGAGGCACAGATCCTCATTTGGTCATCAGGTGAACCACAAATCAAAGCCTGAACATGGATTTCCCCAGCCACCCTAGAGGGCTGAACACTAGAAGTCATTGCTGTCTGATGCCTGACTGAGAATTCAAATGGATGGACACAAAGTTGCCCTTTAGTAATGAGAATTTTCTTTATTAAGTTGAGGGTTGATTTTTTTTTTTTACAGTTAAATCTGTCAGTTCAAAATGTATAGAGTTTTGGGTGTGTTAAATCAATAATTTCTTGGGATGGAGGTACACTATACAGGGATGTCCAACAACGTACTGGAGCTAGTGGAGGAACCTCTGAACTTGGGACCTGACTGCCTGAAGTGTCCTGTTTCCCTGAATCCACCTTGTGTCATTCTAAACCAAATGGGGTGCAGAGAGGAGCTGGAACTTGTGTATTTGTGTTCTGTAGAGTAGGACTTGTTATCCAATCATGGTACCTATCCTGTCAAGTGAATAAATTTTAGATTATATGTCACTGAGAGGTGTGGGTCCATTTGAGTCCCTATCCCAGTTTCTCCATAACAATATCCAATGTTTAAATAGCAAGAAAAGTTGCCTTGCATGTAGGCAGGCTACAAAACAGTGCATAAAATTAGAACTGACTTCCTAGTGACATAGTTTTCTTTAGAAATGACATGCTGAGAAAAAAAAGAGGCAGTAATAGGCAGGCTTTTCTGCAAGACTGTTATAGAGATAAAAAATATCCCTGCTAAAGTAAAGTCTTTTAAAATTTTGGCCACAAGAAGTTTTTTTGAAATGCACTTTTCACATATTTAGGAGCTTTGCTATAAAAGTCTATCCCTGAAAGGAAATATCCACCTCTGCACTTCTTAAAATATCATCTCAGGTTTTTGATCACCTAAATGTTAATTAGGATGCTGGAACGCCATGGTAAATAAACTAACAGCCATTATTGAAAGAAAAAGTCACAGTCCTCTAAACACATTAAACATGCTAAATCATGTCTAATATTCTTTGCTCTGAACAAACTGGCACTGATGTATCAATACCTACTTTTCTAGACAATTTTCAAGATTGATGAGCCTGTGTTTGTAGGTCTTTGCACTGGGCTGCTTTGCTGAGAAGGAAAATATTTCAGAGAAGAGAGGCAGATTTGCCTATGGGAGATGATAGTGCCAGAGCTGAACAGGACAAGGAAACATGCAGAAATTAAGCTTGATGTGTTGTCTCAAATGAGGACAAGCAGAGATCAATGGTTGATAATGGTCTCAGTAATAGAAGTAAACATAACATCTTCAGTAACTCTTCTTGAGGTGAAGGTGATGAAAGATTTCAAAAAAGATTTCTGTTTTGACAGACTCAGGTTATTTGCAGCTGTGTTTTATAATACGTTTCATGTATTGAAGTGAAAAGTCATCCAGTTGCAGCCTTTTTTTCCTCTGTTTGAAATGCTTTGAAAAAGCAGTTGAATTTTGTAGGGTCACTTATATGTGCCAAAACCTTTATCTTCCAAGGGCCTTGTACCATTATAGAGGAGTTGGAAAACAGAAACCAGAAATATGAATAAAAACTGTAATATGAAATGAAGACTAGGACTGTGTACTTGCTGAAAATGTGGGAAAAGAATTACAGAACAAAAGAACAGTCTGTCCCCAGCAAAGGGATTTAATGTCCTCTCTGGTCTGCTAATGGATTTTTAACATAGCCTGTTGCTTATGTGTCTCCATCATCACCAGTGGGCTTGAAATGAGAGACTGCTATTTGCCAGAAGATGAGGAAAATCAATTTGAACAATAAAATGTTTAGTTAAAAAACCCAAACCCCATGATATATATATATATAGCCAGTTGTTCACTGGCCCTCTACTGTTTCAGACTTACTGAGGATTTTGGCTCTTTCCTCCTGCAGTAAAACCATTCCCTCACCAGCACAACCTTCCAGTGTTGTTGCAGGTCTGTGTTAGCACAAACTGACTGGCAGTGCCTGCAGTGATGGGCTTTGCATGCAAAATTCTGAAGCATGACTTGCCACGAGCACAATTCCTCTTCCTCGCTCTTTGTTCCATTTTACAGCAGCTAGTGATGGAGATGGGAAGTGGAGCAACAGAAGATAACTACCTGTGGCTAAAATCTAGTGCTTGGTAAGCATTTAGCTTCATGCACAAATTTCTGTTCCAAAGCCATTTCTTCCCTTGGATCACATGTGGCTAAGGAGGATCTCATGAGAAGCTGCAGGTGTAATTGGCAGCATGATTTGCTTGGACTGGAGAGAATTCAGGGCACCACGATGAGTAACTGGGTAGTTACACCAGTTTGGTGGGATCAGTTTTCAGGGAAGTTATTTCTACCATTAGTCACTATGTGCTTCCCCCTTTCTGAATTTTACAATCATATTTTATAGCAAAGTGTGTTTCAATTTCTTATCCACATGGGAAATATGGAATTACAGAATCAATTAGTTTGAGAAAGACCTCTGAGATCATCGAGTCCAACCTATGACCGAACACCTTGTCAACCAGACCACGGCACTGGATGAGTGCCACATCCAGTCTTTCCTTAAACACTTCCAGGGACAGTGACTCCACCACTTCCTTGGGCAGCCCCTTCCAATAGCTAATCATATTTTCTGTGAATTCTTCCTGATGTGCAGCTGATGGAAAAACATTCAAGTAAAACCTTTCCCACCAAGTGCAGGTTGGTGGGGGGAGGTTTTCAGTATTTTTTCCACAGAAATAGTTACTGATTTCAGTGAAATCACACAGGTTGGGCAGTAAAAACACTTCATTAACTACTGTCATCTGCTCAGAGAGGCAATCTCAGCCTTCACTGTTACAGCCTGAGAGAATTCATTACTTGACACATAGCAATGCTGGCCTAAAGCACACCTACAGGTACACTCCCATGTGGCATCAGTTACTGATTAAATGAATAAGAAAAACTTCTGTCAAATGATTGTACAGAAGTTTATGTAGCCTAGCAAAGCAAAAAGAGCATTACCTGCCCAAGGGTGAATCTGGGGAGTGAAAAAAATAGGGACATAAGGCTGAAATTTCACTCTATTTATAAATACTTAAATAATTAAATCAAAACCACCAAAATCTGCTTTTTAAGGTTTTGTCTATCAACAGGAATAATTCAATGCATCACTTATAAACTGTCCATGGCTAGACAGTATTTTCATTATCTGAATTCACCTTGGATTCCAGTAGGAACAAACCAAGCCAACACAAGCCATAGCTTTTCTCATTTACACATGTGGTTTGCACCAGCACAGCTATGTGGCTTGTTGTTCAAACACCTTAATTGACATCGACCATAACTGTGCCACAGCTGTCAGGGGTAAGGAAACCCATAGGGGTAGCAAAAGGCTTGGCAGCCATGTCAGTCTGTTGTACAGTGTACAAAGCTAAAACACATAACAAAAGTCCAGCAAGAAGCAGATCAATGTTTCAGAAGGTACATAATGAGCTGAATGTCAATACAGATATTAAGATTTAGGAGCTGTCATAGGGAAAGAACAGCTGAAATTGTGAACAGGGACATTCAGCAGGTAACTGTGTGTAAGTGCTTGGGTGAATGTATGAAACTAACCCATGAACTCTCAGACAAGAGGCTGCTACGTGCAAGCTGCAACCATTACTGGCTGCTGGAAATATTGGTGACACTTTGACTAAACAAAAGCAGTCTGTTTCAAGTCCTCCAATTAATAAAGAGACAGAAGACCAGAGCACTAGTTAAAAGGCTGTGCTCTTCTTATGCACGTCCATTATTTAGACTGGAGGAACTGGGAACTTGGTTTACAGAAAGAAGATTTGGTGCCAAGAGGTGAGGTCCTGAAAGGAAGAAGTGGTCTCAGAAAGCAGAAAGGAGGCCAAAGAAAAAGCTGAAGATCCTGGTCTGAGGAGGGGTCTGGGAAACGCTGGAAGATCCTGAAGATGAGAAAGCCATGGACATCAATGTTGTACATCAGTGATGGACATCCAGTGGTGGACATCAATGCCAGGGGCTGCCCAGGGACTGTGCCTGAGATGGGCAACTGCAAACAGCATCAAGCACGACTTTCTGCCCAGTGTCACTAGCAATGACCCTCACTGAAGGGAAGGGGAGACTTAGGGAATGAAAGGTTGGTGGGGAGGGAGGAGTTAGTGTGAGAAAAAAAAATAAGGAAACATCTGTAATGTCATTATTTCTTCAATAAAACCCGATATCCAGAAACGCTCCACACTGGAATTTATTACACTGTAATAAACACTGCAAGACAGAAAATATCTCACTTTTTCACTGTAAACAGAGGTGCAGAAAAACACAGATCACTCCCTGCATGTTATAAAGGAAATTACCATGTAATCACAATTTTCAACTGAATGTTGTTTGTAACTGAGCATGTCTTCAGAATTAGAAGTCAGGAGCCATGTGTTTGCAGCATCCTTCAGTGTATAAGATAAACTTATGTCAAAGAGGAAAACAGTTCTGGATTGCGTATACCTGGAAAACTAAAATTTCATCAGTTCAGAGAGGAGCTTTGGTGAAGTTGCAGTTACTTGCATTCCTATTACTAAAGCATAAAAACATGCGATGTTCCATGTGAGCCAAAGAGATCACTGCTCTCTGAGACATCCTTCTATATTAAGGACAGCAACAAGCAAACGTGGGTAGGCATTTTACTCTACATGATGGTAGTGCTCTATTTCTTGCAAAAGCATTTCTGCTAAGTGCCTTATTTGAAGATTTCTGCAGCTCATAGTAAGGTAAAGCTTCTAATAATTTTGCTTCTAGATAATGCTTTTGTCAGCTATTCAGCATTGTAATTATCCACATAACAGTGACACTCTGGCAGACAAGGACTCTAAAGAGGAAAATAATGTTTTTACAAGAAGGTCAGCTTTAAAGAAGATGCACTTAATTTGCTTATCTGTAAACACCCAATGTCCCATGTGGGCACTGGAAAAGTATGTAGCAGGACATAAAAACCCCACTTGCATTCTGCTTCATCCCTTGGCCTTTAAAAAACCTTGACCCTCTCTATGTTCTTCACTGGAGCTGATACCAGAAGCAATGGTCACTACTGAGTAGGGTGTTTGCTGGTTTTTAATGTAGTTTTTGGTTAAAAATCACCATGGCTAACATCACATTATAATTCTGCTTGTAGATGTTCTAAAAATGTTTGTTGTTTTCCATCTAATTAAACAGCAAATGTTGGTCAACATTCTTTCAGTGTCTCTTTTGACTGAGGATTAACTGCAGTTTCATATTAATAGCAATTTCCCCCAAATTAAAGTTAGCTTGAAAATTATCTGGTAACAAATGTGAAACATGTTTGATGCTGTTCAAGGACAAATTAGAATTTAAAATGTATTTCCACCCTCTTTTCTCAGCTAAGCAGTTCCTGATTATCCAATTTACTGATAACATTCTTGCCTCATCTCATAGGAGGAAGCCCTCCCAGAGGATAAACTAAATATTTGCTTTTCAATATTTGCTTTAAAGAAAGTTTAACTCTTTATTAACAAAGAAAAATAATAATGCAATGCGGGGATAATGTGTGGCCCCCTGTAGCTTGTCTGCAAATGTGGGGCTGTATGAATTGGTTACTTTTTGTCATGTTTATCAAAAATAGGAGTAGAAGTAGATGGAGTACACCTATACTGCGCATACCATAGGTATTTCTAGGTCTCAACATCTGTTTATTCCTACTTTATTTTAATAGACAAACTATCCACTGTTTGGAAATTTTGGAGAGTCCAGATTATATTACCCATACCTGACTGGTATATAACTAACAGTTAACTGCATACTGTACAGTTTGGTTAACGTAGTACTTCATATTTCCAGAAGGCTTTTGTTTAGCCCTTCTTACAGGTCTCCACTCAGACGTGGGAAGGTCTGCGCTCATGGAGACTTACTAACTCAAGAAAGAGATTGTAGGAGAAACCAGGTTCTATTTCAAGGTAATAGGGTAAAATGAGTATTTTGCACCAATTTTTTCAGATGTATTTTAAAGAAATACAATGTTTTCGTTTGCCCTAAACCTTAGTACAGCAGAGAGAGATGACAAGCAATTCTCACTCACACTGACTCTCAAAAATTTAGAAGATTTAGGTGCCCAGAGCCATTCATTGTTGCCAACAGAAATGAAGTCTCCTAAATCCAGGCATAAATTTAGTTGAGGGAAGGAGGAGGTAGAGACAGGGATTTTGGATCATTTTGTAAGATATGGGATGGCACCTGGTACCAATTATTGAAAAGGTTACACAATGGCCTTTTTTCAATGAATCACAGAGTGACTAGGATGGGAAGTGACATCTGGAGACCATCTAGTCCAATCCCCTGCTGAATCAGGTCCTACTAGAGCAGGTTGCACAGGATAATGGCCAGATTGACTTTGAATATCTACAGAACAGGAAACCACAACCTCTCTGGATAGCGTGTTCCAGTGCTCTGTAACTCTCACAGTAAAGAAGTTCTTCCTCATCTTCAGATGGATCTTCCTGTTTCAGTTTGTGCCTGTTGTCCCTTGTCCTCTCCCTGGGCAGCACTGAGCCTGGCTCCATCCACTTGAAAACCCTCCTTCAGCTATTTGTAGGCATTTATGAGGTCTCCTCTCAGTTATCTCTACCCAGGCTGAACAGATCCAGGTCCCTCAGCCTGTCCTGTAAGTGAGTTGCTCCAGGCCCCCAGTCATTTTCCTAGCCATCCTCTGGACCTGCTCCAGGATCTCCATGTCTCTCTTGTACAGAGGAGCCCAGAACTGGACACAGCACTCCAGATGAGGCCTCATGAGGGCTGAGTAGAGGGACAGGATCATGTCTCTTGAGCTGTTGGCAATGCTCTTCCTAATGCACCCCAGGAAACACTTGGCCTTCTGGGCCACAAGGAAACTGCTGGCTCATGGACAGCTTATTGTCCAGCAGGACCATGTCAACACCCACCACTCTCCCCTCATCTACCCAGCCAGCCATGCCATCATAGAAGGCTATCAGGTTGGGCCGGCATGGTTTCATAATGTTTCCTCACAATAAAAACAAAAGGAGTCTGGATTCAGCTGCTTTTGAAAGCTGTTTTCCACAGGGAAAGTCTTCATAATAAACAACATTCACACACAAATTTATATTGCAATAATAATATTGTGCCATGTGGAAAATAGGTGTGGGAAGTCTTGGCTGTGACTACACAAGCCCTGCTCCAGGGGTTTGTCCTCCTTGCCAGAAGCTCATTACCCTTCTCTACAGGGAACAACTCCCATACTGGTGAAATATCAACACATATCTCTTCCCACAAGGTCATCTGAGTTGGGAGATGCTAGAGAGACTGGAAAGAGTGGAGGGCAGGATTGGATGAATAATGTTATTTTTTTCCTTCATCCTGCAAGATCAATAAAAATGCCATTTGTTTTTGTTTTTTCTAAGATCTCTGTCCAAAGAGTTTTCGAAACTACCATAGTCTTGGAAAAACAGTCAGTTACAGTCATGCTTCCAGGAATATTTCTGTTTTGTCTTGCTGCCAAGAAGCGGTGATCAATCTGTGACCATTTGCTGCACTTTTGTCTACCTGGATAATGCTGGCAGGTTTGGACCAAATCAGAATGCCTACTTAAGGAAGTGAGGCAGCAAGCTTAAAAAAAGTCAAGCATATTTTTTAGGAGGGAGCTGATCAGACTGGAGGCAGAAAGCACTGTGTCATAGTTCCTGTGACATTTTTCTATATTTAATAAACATCCACATAAATTACAGTTATATAAACACTTCCTCTAACCATGGAGTTTTTCCAGTACTTATTAGTTGCAGTTACTGATAGTCTAAGAGGAGAAGTTCAAACGCAGGATCTAATAGAAAAGGGGAACCATAGCTCCAATCCAGACCTCTTTCTTTCCTTTATTCCCGCTTTTAAGAAACTCAGCCAATTTATCAACTTTGAGCCTAACTTTCTGGAGCATGTTCTAATTCACCTTTGGGGATAAAAGTGGTTGAAAGTTCTAGTGGCCACAACATCACAGTGAAATAAAGACATGCAGGTTGCTTTTAAAAGATGAAGTGAGAAAGAATTATTCATGGTACTTTTTTGGCTGTCTGAAGCTCCAGAATGACTGGCTAAACCAGAACAGACGGTGGTAGGAGTGAGTCAATACTAAGGGATAACACAATTTCACCGCTTAAGCGATACTGATAGACTGACAGGAAACTATGTTGCAGCTATATTTTGGTTTTATCTTTTTTACTTGCTTGTTTTCCACAGGTTTCTCTAACGGGAATCTGGTTAGTTCCCTGGCAAGGCAGGTACTGAGTTATTTACCTCCAGAGCTGCAAAGGATCAGAGAATCTGCATCCAAACCAGAAACTTGGTTGCCCTGAGAACATCTATTAATGCACATATCTCAGGTACTTAAGCCAGGGGTGGCATGATCCAGAAGGACCCAGTTTTGACTATTATTGGACATTGCAGTCCACAGTTTTATTTTGGTATTTTTTGTAAGTTTGTTCCAGACAAACATGCTCCGATGGGTATGCCAAAAAAACAGGTGTTCGGTTAAAATTCTGTGCCATAGTTAAGGTTAAGAATGGAGTTAAACAGCTAAGTACACTTTAAAAACACAAAGAAACATACAATGTTATAAATGAGCAGCTATTTCTTTAAAACACATCTTTAAAACGTTGACTTTAAAGTAATATATTTTTAAAAGAAAAGTGCCTTACCTTTTGCTGTATTACTTATATTTTACTTAGATGGTAATACATTATTTGCATGTAATATGTTTGGAATATGTGGAAAATAACATTTTTTCCATGTGAATCAGCGCAGGAAATGATCTGCAAATGAGTAAAATGTTGAGAAGTCTACAGATGGAGGTTTTTCTTAAAAAATACACAATGTTTTTCAACTACAGAGTACTGACATCATGTTTTCTTCAAGAGTGAAGTGTCACAGAGATGATTGATGACACACCAGAGAAGAAGAAGAGTAAGAACTTGCTTCTGATCAGCATTGTTTAAGACTGTAATCTGATGCAACATTAATTTAGCAGTATCTATCTTTGCTGGTGCCAGGCAGTTTTGCCTCCCCCAATTTGCCATTGCCAAAGCTTACCACATTCTTGCTAAACACAGAAAATGGTAGATAACGTGAAGCAAACTCAGAGGCATTCTAGCTTGGTTTTCTTTTCACTGTGATGTGAAATAAAAAACCCCATTAAACCAGTGCCTTCTAAATGATGATCAAGCAATACATTCCACAAGATACTTTGATTTTCAACATTTTCCTTTGCTGGGGTTAGATATTAAAATAGCAATAAATACTACTACTAAGAACAGCAAATTAATGGTTTTCTAAGAGACATACTGTGAGAGGATGTTCAAGGGTGGATATGTTTAGGAAAGTGTGTAGCCCTCCCTGGAGCTGAAACCTCAGTCCTAATCTAACCGATGCTAGGCACTCACAGCGGCAAAACAGTGAGTGGGAGAAAGGAGTGCAAAGTCTGCTCCAACACACTATTGATTTGCTCTGAAATGATGTGAATTATTACTGTTGAATTCATTATTAGAACTGATGATTTTATTGGAGTATTAGACGCTGTAAGAAGGCCCTATTAACGTAAAATGGATTCTCCATACACTCTTCAAAGCTCCCTCAAATGTGAAATTTCCTCCCTTATTTCATTTGACAGAAAATTACTGCTTCTGTATCAAATTTTTCTTCTGTTTACTGAGGTGGAACCTGAGTCCCAGTCTAGTACAATTAGCAGGAGCACTCTGACTCCTGCCTTTAATGTGAGGTATGAAGCACACTATTAATACTGCTTTTTCTATTTTGAAATCAAATCAATGAACAGATTTTCTTTTGAATATGTTGTATTGCACTCTGGGAGGCATGAAAAACATTTGAAAGAGTAAGTATGGTATATATACTGGTTATACTGCATCCCAAAGGCAATATTTGGCTCGTAGTGGTCAGGAATTAAAGAAAGATGATGCATATTTTTTTTTTTGGTAGCAAGATGATGTTTCAAGTTCTTTAATTTTTGCTGTGAAAGGAGCAGCACAGGGAACCTGCTACCACTGGTCCAAGTGTCCTGCTCACTCTGAAGCTACAGACAGATTCTGCCACACAAGTGAGACTGAAGCAGTCACTGCACATTCATGCTGTGCACTGCTCATCATACTGCCGTGTACCAAACACAGCTGCTTAGTTCATAGATCAGAGAGCCATTTAAGGTGAACCTGAAATCATTCTTCGTGGCAAAATTGAAACCATCTAAAGTCAAGACACGATTTTCCTGGACTCTTTCCTCCAGTCTACAAAACATGTATCTGTCTTTGCCTTTATTCTCATCAATGAGGAATTTAAAGTCATAGACTCATTACTCTTAAATGTCACTGCCTGCGAAAAATGCAAATAGAGAGGACAAATAGGCTCCATGTTTAAAGCATAAATTCAGAGTCCCTGAACAGATGTGAAGCCTTTTCAGTCTGCCTTTGGGAGCAGGCTTGACAGGGTTTCCTGACAGCTGCCTGTTTTGCTTCACTATTCCTACAACCAACAATTGCACAACTTACATGGATTAATTGAATGTCAAACAGTAACATCCAGATCTGCCATGCTGCTTAAAATACAATATAGCAAAACCAGACATGACTGTAGTAAGGATCAAAGAGAGAAGATTGTAGGAATAGAGAAGGTGGTTGTCTATGAGAATCAAGGCATCTATACTCTAAGGCATTATAAGGTAAAACTCTTAACATCTTTTCTGTCTTACCTCCAAGCAAAGATGATCTGGAAGAGGTCAGAGCAATTCACCTGACTCAGACTGCTACCAGACAAAATAGGTCACATTAGCTTCTTCAGCAGTTATAAAAGCCTTCTTTAGCTAATGAAGTGGCTAAGATACAGAACAGAAAAGCAAAGCCCTCAGAGGAGAGAACAGAAAAAGTTCAGAAAGCATAGGGGTTTAAAGCTGATGTTTTGAAGCTTAGAGCTATGCTTCAGGACTTTCCTGTTCCAAGCGGACACAGATTGCCCAGCAAAGGAGAAGGGCATGAGTGTTTATGAACTGGATTTACTCTCTGCAAAGTTTGCTGCCAGCAATAATCTGTCATGAGCAGCAGTATTTTGAAACACTATTGCTGAGTCATGCAGATTTGTGATGATATTAATCTCCATACGACTACACAAGAAGCTGCCAGAAATTCAAAGAACTTATATTTGCAGTATATATTTGTGAAAATAAGCTTTGATAGAACATCCATCCACGTTAGTGAAGGAGACAAGTTCTGGGCCTTTTTCCATATATAAAGTTATTTTAACTAACTAACCTTTCAGACTTCCTGTCAATCTTTGGACTGTGGACTTCCCTCATACTGATACTTTCCTGCTTCTTTCTTTCATTTATTTTACCACTTCAAGTAGAAAAAATCTTAAAAGACTAGAAAATGACATGAAAAATTTGGGATTAAAATTCCTCAGTTTCCTTGGATTCAGTACAGCTGTGGTGCAGTGAGAATATAAGTTAATTTATGGAAGCAGTATTGTCTTGCATCAGATTTAATGTTCTGTAGACAGCTGCCTTTTCCAAAGAACACAAATTCCTCACACACAAGTGGGGAACACAAAGCACCCTCATCTGAAAAATACTGAGCAGTCCTATCAGCATCTCTCAAGAACTCACTGTTACCTAAAAGGCAGTGACTTCAAGGGACATAAGTTTCTTTCAGTAAACTATACAAATTATTGACAATATTTTGTACTCAAAGACCTGTGCTACTTCTACATGAAGCTAAATCAGTGTTTAACTCCTCATACTACTACATGCTTGGAAATTGTGTCACTCACTTTCACATTGGTAAACTGCCACTGAATTTATTCCTGCTTTACTGTCTGTGCTGGGACAAGTAGATGGTAAGTAAGCAAGATGACCAAATCATGTGCACAACACTCTAGCCATAAGGATGTGAGTTTCTAGGACCAGATTTCTGAATAGCAACTCCTGCAGCTTCCCACTGTGGTGGCCATGCATGTTCTACACCTCCAGCCACTTGCACTTCTGTTGATCTCTCCTTGCACAGCCCCATAGATGATCTGCATGAAGGCTGCCTTTTTAGGTCTTCACATTTCACTGAAAATTACCTCACAAGCAGAGCTCAGCAGAGAGGTTTTTTTCTGAACACTAGAGACAATAACAAAATTAGCTTCACTGTGTCTGTCGGTCAGTCAGTCCCTGGCAGGAACTTAGATACTCATTGGCCATTTCAGAGTGCAGATAGGACCACCAAAGGTATAAAGTTAGTGTGAGGTTTTGTGCATAGCATGGATCAGGTAGAAGAATCCCAAGAAAGTCTGCAGTGTAAATTCAGCTGTTGTATTTGTTTTTTGACCTAGTCTCCCAAAGTATTTGTCCTAGACAGCCTACACACACTCACACCCACACCCACACCCACATCCAAGAAGACCAGAGCCTACCACCCAGCAGATTCTACCTCTTGTCCCTTAAGTGAAATGTGGGGCAGCTGGCGGACATAGGTATGGTCACCACAGTGAAAGGGAGCTGGGAGCAATGCAGGATATGAAGGCATTAAAATGGTTGGTGTGGAAAAGAGTGAGGATAGTGGACACGTTTGCAGTATGGATTTCTGCTGCATCTAGTGTAGCAGAACTTGTGTTTGGTGCTCAGTACAACCTGAAAAACAGAGCAGTTTGATTCCTGCTGAATCCCTCACCTGTAATTTGTGATGACAGTATGTGTCTACAAGGCAAGACATCTGTCAACAAATACAGAACCTGTGTTAGCCTGTGGCAGATATGATATAAATCCAGAACCTCTCTGCATGAATTTTCTCAAGCAAACATTTGGGCTCACAGAAGTTAGAGAAAGGTCATCCTGCGAGGTCTAGCATGGACACATGATGACATAAAAAAAAAAAATGTTTCTTACCAACAATCATATGGTTGCAGATGTCACAGAAGGTTGGTTTTTTGAAGATGTGCTCCTGGAAGATGTGACTCTTGCTGTTTTCTGGCAGCTGCTGGGCTCTGGTGGGTGAAGATGCCTGGCTCTCTGAGTTGGGGAGCTGCCCAGTGCTTGTGCTCACCTCAGGCATCAAGTCTACTTGCAGTTTCACATCACTATTAGTCCTCTGGAAGAAGTTGTCTGCACTTTTACTCCGCAAGCTTTTCGTCTTGAAGGAGAGGGATCGTTTCAGTTTCTGCAGCTACAACAAATAAGCCAGTTAGTATTTTTTCTACTTGAAAAGCAATGCAAGGCTGCTGGTTTTGGGGTGTGTTTTGGCCAAGTGAACCTGGGAGCTGCTGCCAGACCTTGAAACACCTGAACAATACAATCAACTTTAGAATTTAACCAGCGATTTCTGAGCAAAGAAAACATCCCAACCAGAAAACAACCTAACCCACATAGGCTTTCTGATGGACAATAAACTTTATAGCCCTAATGAATGCTTCCATTAGTCTTGATTTGGAGGTATGGTAGCAAAGGAGTTATTGCTGAAATTCAGATAATATATCCTTTGTGTTCAAGCATGAGGGAACTTGTAGCATTATTCACCTTCTAATAGTACTTAAGCAGTCTGTAAAGCCATTACAGGAACAGCTGTTAAATGGTGGTACATGACAAGTGAATTCAGTAAATATATTTGATACCCTTAAATTTCTTTAATTTGGCAGAAACAAAGACTATATGCAGTTTTGACTAAGAAATTCTTCTTTTACTTATATATATATTTTAAAGGAAAGAAGGCTTAACAGCAGTAACCATGTATTTACCAGGCCAATTGATTGTTAATGCATTAATTAATACTAGTTAATGCACATACACATATATTCTTGTATATGATATTGTGTGTTGATTGTCAGACTATCGAGAACCACAATAAGGCATTATTAACTTAGATTTGTTAACTCAAACTCTTTATCTATAAATTGTCTCGTGCCATATCAGCGATACTCTCATCCTTCACCCTCACCCCCAGTTTTATATAAGTCTGACGAGGCCACTGGGTGAGAAACAGAAACTATAAGGATATCAGCCACAAAAATTTGAGTGTTTGTCAATTCCAACATCCCACAAGTAGAAGCCAGGTAAAAGGAAAGCCAAATCTGCATCTGCTTCATGTTTGCCCTCTCTGAAGTGCAATAATTCTTATTACCTTTCACTCAGCATTATTCAAACCACTGCAAAATTATTTCAATCGCTGCTGCTATTCTCTGGGTGACTGTGATGTAACTAGTGAAATTTTCCATGCTGCTCAGGCTGTCTGTGGTAACAAGCAGGAATGGTTTATATTAGAAACTGTTTATGTTAGAAGCAATGATTATTTGGAATCATAATTCACACTATTATAAAGGGAAGGAGTTCACATGCTTTCCCAAAAAAGCATAGAACTGGTACGTCACACTGACTTAGTGGCCTCAGAGTACTTGCTCTCCCTAGATTCTGTTCCTGATCCATCCATTTATTTTATGATGTGGCTGACAGCACTCTGTTGGACAGCCTGGGGGGAAGCCTCTCTTCCACCTTCAGAAACAAGCAGTTTGCTCCTGGACAGAGAGGCACCAGCTTTCTACTCATTGTTTCGCAACAAAATCTCAGCGTCAAATAAATGGATAAGGAGCTGCCATTGCCTCCAGTTAACAGTGTTTGGGTTTGCTACATGAAAACAAACTGCATTCTACATTCTGAGCTGTTTCTCCAGAGTGACTTTGGGAGCAGGGAGGCATCAGAACCTGGGGCCCATTGCACACACCCTTCCCTCACCCACAGCCCACTCTGGGTTCAGAGAAAGGGCCCTGGATCCGAACGATGGAAATACCTGTTTGCAAGAAACTCTCAGTCTCTAAGGGAATGTGAAAAGGAGCAATTAAGTAATTAAATGCCAACTATGAGGTAGGTGCAGTTTATGGTTTCTGATGCTCTTTTGGCTGAAGCCTAAGCCACAGACTGATTGAGCCCAAAACTCACTATAAACTGCACCATCAGAACGTGAGGTCTTCCCTCTTCTCCCTGGATGGTAAGTTACTGGCTCTTGAAATCACTGAGGTTATTCAATTCTGAGATTACTTCATCTCCCCAGTGACAGCCAGGAACTCAGCAATAATTCGCCCCCTTGCTCCTGAAACGTTTCTCACTGAAGTCAGACCTAATTAGTATAGCAAAACACAGAGAATTACAACACCACAAGGTGACTGAAATGGCATCCATTATTGATTTGCCATCCATTCCTATAGTGCCACAGGAAGCTAATTAAATTTCAAAATGCTGCTCCTGCCAGAGAAGGAAACCTAAGCTGTGCAATACAGAATTTGTTTTTATGATGAAACAACTGTCCTGCTAGTTTGAACCATGTATGTTGTACAGTTAAGAAGCTTTGCATTTATTATCCTTATCCCATTCTCCTGTGCACAGCCATTTACCAGTCAAGGGATCTACCAGTAGCCTTTCCTCTCCCAAGAAGAAAAGCCAAGTTTTCCAAAGAAGAATAATCCAGAATTCAGGCTATACCTTCCTAAACCATACGCATAAATGCTAAGGTGAGCATGAAACTCTGCGTATTCTGTGCATTCCCATCCAGAATGTTCAGAGGACACATATCCAAGAATGAGTTGAACAAGTTAACTTCACAGACTTGGCAGGCATCTCTGCACAAGTTGGTAGTCCTCTATGATTCTCTGAGAAATGTCCTGTGTTCATATGGTTAAAAAATTCCCAGATGAGATGGGCATCCTTGTCATTAGCCAAATAGAGATTTCATTTTCATTTGCATTCAGATTGGAAGACAGCTACATGTTTGGCTTGCTTTGCATGCCTAAAACACCAGTGGAAGTCTGGGACTATTATATCCCAGATAGGCTATATGTGTACAGAAGTGACTCTGAGAAAATGAAGAATATCGGCAACATTTAGCATTTTTTGTAGCTAGTTACACACTTTTACTGTTCAAAATACTTCTCAGATCAGCATGTTTTATACTCTTCATGTGTAAGTGAGAGTATACAGGGCATACAGGGCCATAGAAGATTGGCATCAGGTTTTAAAATCGGATCCAACTTTCCTTTCTCATATTAGGCTCATGAGAGAATTTGAAATAGGGTAATGGTATGTGATTGTTTACTTACAAAAAGTTGGCCCAAGTGAGGGCAAGGACTGGTTGTGATACATATCGTACAAACTGTAAAACCATAAAAACTTAAATAATTATTAGGCTGCAGTCCAGTAAGAATCACTTCCCTTTACTTAAATATCACCATCTCCTCATTTTGAAATCTGCTGCAGATTATCCCCATTCTTTCATTGCAAGATTTCAAATGTAATTAAATGTATGTAATATATGGCTGATTTTGGTGTGCTGTAAACTGAGTTAATGCACTTGTGATGCCACAGCTCCTAATAGAGCTGCTATAGCGTTCACCTGAGGTGGGAATTAAATGTTTCAATACAGAGGAAAATATGCAAATTTTATTATTTGTACTTTCTTTCTGCTGAGTGAATGAGTTTAAAGTTAAACCTTATGAAGAAACTCTACAAAACTTTGGTAAGAAACCCTGCAGCCAGTGTTGTTCTACACTCAATACTTCAGTTCCTCAGTAAAAAATTATGCATTGAGACTGAAACAACCCCTAAACCAAGCACAAAAAGGCTTTAAGAAACATATTTGAAATAAATCTTCTAAGACTTTCACATTTTCTCTACTGTGAGCAAGGCTGCAATTTAGCTTTCATTTAAATAAAAATAACATTCCCAGAAGCACAGAAGGTTTTCTAGACTTGTGGTAGCATCACGAGACTTCACAATGTTGACACTTTGGAAATATGGATCCTTGATATTAAAGCCAGGATGTTCCTGTGATTTGAAATTAGAGTAAGGGAAAAATCTTTGTTTCTAGTTAAAAGCTTTTTATCAGTCACACAGACTCTCTGTGACTGCACATACTAACCCCACAGGCAAGATAGAGATAAGTGAAATAGCTCAACCTCAGAGTTTGATTAACCTTTTTTTCCTGTATCTTGCAGCACAATCTTGATTTTCCTCCAAGTCACTGGATGTTCAAGTTTCAAGGGATCAGGAAGCTCTGTTATCAGCACTCCTCTGTTCCTGATTCCCCTATACCACAACTCTTTAGCTTCTACAAGCAGAAAACAGGAGGCAGCAAAATAACAGTTATTCAAATTCATTCCCACTGTTAGGTATGTGCCACTGCTTTTGATGTGAATGGAAACATCAGAGTGGGCCCTCACCAAAATGTTATTTGATGTAATTGTTGAAAGCACCCAATGATTTTTTACAATTTTTATTTAAGAAGGTCCCATGAAAATCAGAACGATATGAGTGATTTGAGCTGTTTTATAATCCCTAGCTTTGCAATTACAAAGATACGCGTCCACCCTGCAGAGTACTGTATTCAGGCTCCTAAGAGCTCCCTGATATCCAGGAACAATTTTCCCCTTGATTCTCCAGCTTGTCTACATTAGCAGTCAGCAGAGCTTGGTAGAAGCGGATGGGAAGAATGAAGCAGGGGCTGTTGAGGACCCAGCATGCGCATATCAGGTTATTTCCCAATGCATTGTCTTGTTGCCTTCTCGGTCACTGCTCACCATCCCTGCCAGCAGCAGAGGCTCCTGTGCAGACTGGGGCCAATGGGGAGATTGTTTTTATACAAATAAAAATATATATATTTCCACTCTTAACTATTTTCCAGGAGAAATGAACAAATGAGCCACACATATCAACCCTAATTCACTGACTGACCGTATAACCAAGCCCTCATTTTCAGATATCAGCTGTTTGCTATATTGTTATTGTTCTAGCAATAAACAACAACAAAAATATTGCTTGTTGTTCACTATCCCTTTCTTTACACTGGTATTAACAATATCATTAGATCCACTACAAGGGATACATGGTGTTAACAGAGTTGGAATGAGCCATCAAGCCAGTTTGAATCCTGCAAGTCTTATAAAATGGAGCTATTTTATTTAGCATGCAGACTAAAAAAGGCTCTGTTGACAGATTTCAGTCTGCTGTGGGATAAACATCCACCTTCCGTAAGGAACCATTTCTTCTTCCTTGCAGCTTCTTAGAGCAAATTTCCAAATTACTTGACTCTCATGTTGTTATAAAAGTAGGATTTCAACACACATGGCTCAGATGATGTTGTGTACATCTGCTAGAGAGAATGTCAGGTACAGTGATATTATGAAAAGGGACTCCGACCAAAAGCCTTTCAAATAAGGGAGAGAACAAAGCCTTGATGAATGGCATCTTCTCTACTGAGTACAGTCCATTTTCTGGGTCAAGGAACATTCAATTTGTATTAGCAACTCTCAGAACATACTTGGGTTGTTTACTAGCATTGTTGAAGGACTGGATGTTACCAGGGTGTAAGCTACCCTGGCGGCATTTCTGGGCTCCAGCTAGCTGTGCTGATCCAGAGCCAACAGGGAACCAGCTCAAACAGGAGTGCTTACTTTTTGTGAGCATGAAGGCTAATGATTTTCTTCTTAAAACTTAGAAATATGAAAGCAAGTGATTGTTGAGGACAGATGAGAGTGGGTTTTCTACTGGATTTGAGTTTAAAATGCTCTGCTTTGGCATTTTAATGAGCAAAAATAAGATTATAATGTGCCTAAAGGCAGTATGCAATTTCATAAACAATATGTGTATTTGCCTGCTGATGAGAGAAGTACCATGTCTTATAACATTAACAAGATAAAAGGATATTTCTAATACTTAAGGGATTGTATTGTTTATTGGCAAAGCACCCATGATAAAATTTGTAAGCAAAGCTGATTTCTTTTCTACCATCTTCTTTCTAAATAATAAATAGTCAAAATACTTTGCTAGTACAATTAGCTAAACTGACTTCAATTGTAGATGATTTATATAGTCTGAGAATCTGGCCCTATCATGTAGTTGTGTTTGCTCTAGCCAGCTCTCTTGGAAGCTGTATCCTTTTAATCCACTACAGACATAGAGGGAGTATTCATTACTGCAGAATCTGCTACGTATTATATTTGTGTATTTTTCCCAAACAGATTGCATAGCTGGCATTAGAACAAATATGTTTGTTATTGTTGTAGAAAGTAATTAATTCTAACTTTCTGCTTGAATATTGCATTGAAATAGTCAAGGAAGAGACATTTTCCATAATACCTACCAATAACTTTATTAGTGATTCAATAGGTACCTACAGCTACTCTGTTTGCTCTTGCAGCTCTGACCATCATCCTCAGATTCTCCTCCCTGTCTTATACTATTTTTTAAATCCACTCACGGATTCTCAAACCTATTTAGGACATATTCCTTTCCAGGCAGGGCTCTTCTGTGATTTTGTTTCACACATAGAGCCCTAAACTACAATGACATTCACTGATTGACATGACAGAGCGTAGCAGTAAAAATCTTTGAAAGTGGCTCAGGGTCTGAAAGCATGAAATCTGAAGGGATGCCCAGGTGTCACTGCTCCCACAAATGTCTCTGTGTATCCCATGTCCTCAGCCCTTTCCTGATGTACTGTATCCTTGTCAGCTGTGTGTTTGCAACTCTAGTTAGCAGACCTCTGAAGTATCAAGAGGTCAGCCTGCACATGTAGCCAAACAGGCTGTTTGTTTAGCAGACCTATTCATTCTGTGTGAATCTAGTTTCATTTAAACAAAGCTAAAAATTAATCTAGTTCTCAACAATTGCTGCTGCAGTTGGTTTGAACTTATCCTACATTTTAAGGTAAGTTGTCTTCTAACAGTGCAAGGAACTGGGATTGGCAAATACATGAGACAAATGTGAAATAAAATACACAGAGTTTAAAGGCCTAAAAATAGGGAAAATCTCCTGTGTGATGCAAATCCCTTTATATATCTTCCAAATTCACCATCACATATGACAGAATAAAGTAATGTAGTCCAGGGAGTGATAGATTTGTGGAAACACAATTTATTAAGTGTATCAATTGCCATCAAATCTCAGGGAAATCCTTTCCTGTCTCTATTATGTTCGGGACTGTCTGCTTAGTCCTAAGGCATAAAAAGAGTAAACACTCTATTAGATTTTCTGCAATTGTGACTTACCCTGAGCTCACATTACCTTCCCTGCTAAATTATATTTTCATAATAACTTCAAAAGACTCACAGCCATTTAAAGAGTTTAAAACCGCCTGTAAAAGGAGGAAACATAGGCAAGATAAATACTTGTATTAATGAAAATGAAGAAAAATATAAGGGTTTTTTAACCAAAAACTGAGTAAAATCCATACCTTAACTCTCAAATTTTATATCTTACATAATTTTTGCGTATGTGTTTTTGAACAGCACTCTTTTGATGTATTCCTTTGATTTCTTTTAATCAAGCTGAATTAAAAAGAGTAATCTAGAAAGAAAAGAGTGCTTATTACATTATCTTTATGAGATCTAGTGTCTATCAGTATTTCTTCCAACTCTCTAACAGGTTCGATTCAAGTTTATTTTTTGTGGAGAAAATGTTTGTAATATCACTCAAGCTTGGTTTGTGTTCAGCCTGCTTCTAGCACAGAATCTTCCTCAAGTTTGCAATATTTCAAGATAACAAGTCACAACATCTTTGTGAGTATCTGTACCGTAGCTTTCCGAAGTTAATAATCCAATTGACTAAAATCAGATTAAAAGTCCCAAAGTAAGGTCTACTGAGTTCACTGTGTTGAGCTCAATGATCATCAATTCTCTCTCCTTTGTCAACATGTGCATAAATCGCAACACTTTGCAAATCAAACTAAGTCATTATCAAACATCAGGGTTGCAAAATATTTAGTCTCTGATCTCCTCTGCTGCCTCACCTAACAAAAGATGGGCTGTTTCTGTCAGGAGCAGAGGCAAAGACAATGGATCCTTTATCTAAATCCAGGATCCTACTCTCCCTGCTGCTAAATAACTGTTTCAACATGGGTGGCACCAACTGCAGGACATCCTTTATAATTCAGGCTATGAAAGGTGTCTGGTGCACACCTCTTTGCAGAGCTTCTGTCTCCCTTTCATGGTCTGACAATTGAACTGTCTCTAATTTTTCCTCCTGAAAGCAAAAGAAAAGCTCATGAAGGAAGCATGAGATGGTTAGGAATAGTACTTCCTTTTTTTTGAATCAGCCTGTACTTTCAAATTCAAGACAGGTAGGTGTTTACAACATCTTGTTTTGTACCTTGAGGTTCACCTCAGGCACCTGGTTGCTAAGCAGCCAGTCATCTCCAGACTTTGCCTCTATCAGGATGTTGTTATCTCCTGCCTCTTGATGTAGAAGGCATTTGGACCGTTATCTCTGAGGTCCCTTCTGGGAATCCCGTATTTTGCATCTCTTTTTGGATAGCTCTTTTCCATTTCAACATCTAAATGGAACACTGATTCCCCTTTGGTAACTCCTGATTCAGTCATTTACTAATCTTTGCTGTGGTGGAAGCGGCACAATGAAATTTGGAGATTAAAAGGCTGGGTTTCAGAGTGATGTAAATCAAGGCAGAAGCTTGATTCTTTCAGAGATGAAAGAAGCTACACTGGTATCTACCTGCTGAGAGTCTTCAAGAATGATAATAATAGGACCTGAGTTTTGCTTCTTTTCTTTCTCATGAATAATCTGGAGCAAATGTGATTGTGAATATAAGATTAATCATCCTTGACTGTATCTTATGTCTATATCTCTATGAAATGTGCATCTCCACTATTGATCTTATGGTTCAGTATGACACCTTTGGACCTCCAAAAAAACCCCAAAACGCAACATTATTCTTCTAAAAAATGCTAGACTACATACAGCAATGGTTTCCACTAATGTATTTTGTCCATTTTATTTACCTTTTTTCTTTATGTGTGTTAACAGAGCTGTTTTATAATACTTTAAATGGTAATATATCTCTTGAAGCAAATATGGAAATACATCTGGCAGAGAGGCTGATACTAACTGAGGGCAAATTAACATGAACACCACAACCCACATACTGAATTATCACATTTGTGTCATCTTAAAACAAAAAGGAAGTCTGAGATCTACTGGGAGTTGTTATAGTTAATATTCTGTCAGTGTTTCCACTCTTACTTCTGGGGCTCAAAACTTTCACTGTTAAAATTGCTTTGCAACAAAAACATGTAAGTGCTCAGCTCTACAACAAAGTTGTTGTCACTGGGCCAAATCCTAAGGTCTTTGCATATTGCTAACTCCCACTGACTTCAGCAAGCATGTTTCCTAAGTAAAGGCTCAGGGTCTGGCTGGGTTGTTGGGTTTTTTTGTTTGTTTGTTTAGTTGGTTTTGTTGTTGTTGGTTTTATTTTTAAATTAAACTTTTTAAAAAATGTTTTACACTGTGTATTAAAACTAAAGGATTTCTGCATGCAGCATGAAAAAACACCTGGCCACATTTTCCATTCTGTTACCTGGCTGACTTTATCTGACTTTTCAGTTTCCTTCTCTTTTTCTTAAACCATCTTTGTCCTCTTCTCTTCCACAACCAAATAGAGATAGATCCAGGAGACATTATGCTTCTGCTTCTGTCTTTCCTAGACACTTGTATCAATTCATGCTTTCTGTGAATAAATTCTGTCCAATTCTTGCTTAGTTATTATGCCTTCACTTTCCTAAACCTCCACCTTGTTTTTCAGTCAAAGCAAGAACCAGAACACAATGCCTGAATTTGGGTGCTGTATGGTCTATTAAAGTAAAAGAAGCCCACAAGCAGATATTTTGTCTTACTTGGTCCCACAGGTTTCTTCATTCCCTTCTTTGCTGCCTGTTTCCAGAGATTCAGATCCAAATCTTACAACTTGTTTCCATGTTTCCATTTCAAACCCTTCTCAGTGAGAGATGGCATAGGATCTTACTTATGCCTTACAGAATATTAGCAGTGTTTGTTGGTTCCCTTCCAATTTGTCTTTTTCATGGTTCCCTTCCTCTTCTTGTGCATATTTTTGCTATCTGGGAGCAAATTCTCTCTGCCTTATATCTTCCTTTTATCCCTCCTGAAGACTTCTCCTCCGTCTCATCATGTGAGTACTGCTTCTTGCCAGCCACTCTGGAGGCCAGGGCATTTGGCCTTCCTTGCAATGCCAGGTCAGACACCAAAAGTGTAACGGGATCCACATGGTCCTGATGCACATTGCTGCTCTGACACCACTCTGGCATGAAGTCCTGGATCTGGGGCAGAGCTGATAGCACAGGAGGAGCAAAGCTAGTTAATCCATCTGTGCTTCTCCATGCTTTACCAGGGTACCCACACTAGACTTCATCTAGTGTTTTCAGCTCTAAAGTCCTCTAGCAGCTACCACATACATATCAAATGCTGTGTCAACTAATAGTTTTTTCTACCTCGAAAGACATTTTCCTTGTCATTTGTTCTGCATCCAATTATCTTACTGTCCCCCATGACTAAGATCTGTTTATTTTCAGATCCAGTCCAGATCCGCTATCTCCTTTTCCATTAAAGCTCTTCTCGAAGTGCAGCTTATAGCATGCATTCATTCCTTTAAACAAATCTACTCTAGCAGCTTTCAAATTTTCAAAAAGCATTTCCAAAATATTTTTGGGAAAATGATGCTTGTAGTTCCATTTTCCAAGGAATTCATTACTACTACAGGAGGTTTCCATCCCTCTCTGTCTTCTGTCTTTTTGTTATTACTTTTTAGTCATGCCCAGTAATAACTGCATTCAATATCCTACATAAAGAATATACCAATTCTGCACATGGAAAATCTGTTTAACTTGATGATGGTATTGTCATACAGATGACACACAGTTACTTGGCACTGTATGGAGACATTTGAAGGCCTAAACACTGCTTCAAGAAGTTGACAATGTAAATACATATATTTGGAGATGTTAATTAGCAGGAGTTGTTAAGCATGAGATTTATTATCTATCTTTGACTCCTTTTGCCTCAGGCTAATCCATTTCTTTTATATTTTTTCCTAAACCTCCAAGCTGCTGAACATACCTTTAGCCAGCTACTGTTTCAAGATCAACCCTGCAAAACAAAAACATTTTATTTTTATCCTCACCAGCTGCACAACTTTCCTTCTCAAATTGCCTCTATCAAAATTTCAAGATTACAATGACTGAACTGTAAAAATCTGGTTTCATACTGAGATAGCTGGCTTTTTGTAAAAAGACAGTTACTTGCAGAATACTGTAAGTATGAAAGGTAGAGAATTTAAGACAATAACTCTTCCTTAAGAACTACAAATTCTTTCTGAATGTCAAGAATTTTTTTAAGTTCCTCAAAATTCTCTGAAGTTAAACTGTTGCTAATGAAATCCTGCACACAAACATCTAATAATAGTAATAATGTTTTCCAAAAAAAGCTTGTAATACTGTCATGATGTTGTGCTCACCTAATAAATGAAGCTTCATAATTTTGGTGTTGAAGAGAAAAGAGCTGTTGTCATTGACATAAGTTACCAACAGATTTAGTAGGAGTTAGTGCTTTGATGGGAAAGTCAGGAATGTTGAACCAGTAAAACCGTGAAGCCTTGTCTGAAAGTGTAATGTCAGTGACTTCAACAGGAACAGCATGTTTCATGGGGCTGCATGAGGGATTCAGGCAGGCAGGAAAGCTGGGACATAGAGGGAAGAAGAAAGCAAAGTCAAGTTAAAAGAAAGAGATTTTTAAAGAATATTAAGATGAATCCTATGAAAGAGGGGGGATTTCCGTGAAGAGCTTCTCTTTGTCTCATCAATTCTACTGTCAGAGTAGGTGCAATTCTTGATATTAACTGAGTAACACCGACTTATAAGGCATGTGAAATATTACAGCAGAAATACAGTTACTGTCTACTGCTGAACTAAAGAGCAAGTGCAGTGCTAAACTCTGAGATTTATATACATTTTCTACCATCAGTTACCTTTTTTTTTATTTTTTTAATATGCAGCAGTGGCTATGAATGTGACTGCACTGGAGGGATGTCAACCCATGGAAAGGAGATTTTTTTTCATGCAATTCAGTAGATGGTAGTAAAGATGAAATAATATTACCTCAATTGCTACTTTGGGAATATTGTATTTATTACAGTGTGTTACCTACAGTGAAAGAAAAAAAATAGGCTAGCTTTCTCATTTTGTTTAAAAAACAACTGATGCTTTTTTGACTAGACAGAGTGTCTACTTACGGCCAGCATCTAGTCTAGTTGCATTCTCCTCAGAGGAAAATCACTCTATTAAGATTTTTCATGTAAGGTTTGACTGTCACTTTTTTTGACCTTTATGTGATGTTTTAAAGTTTCCTACATTCTAGCAGGATTCAGGTAGGAATATTACAGCTATTGGCATTCATATCAACTTTGATAATTTCTAAGGAAAATGTCCGGAGCATTTTTTTTTGGATGCCAGGCAAGAACTCCTTAAAAAGCCAGTGCTGTTTAAGTGCAGAATTGCAGCCTGAGGAAGTCTGTGGGAGCCTAAGCTTCTGGGGGATGCATGAGCTCAAAAGCCCTTCGCCGGCAGTACACTTGCAAAGGGATCTTCTGAGTTGTGTTGGTCCTCAGCTGCCTTCCAGAAAGGAGAGGACAAGATGGGGAAACTAGGAAGAGGGCTTCATTTCTTCTCCATAAGGAGTGTTTTGTATTACCTCATTTCCCAGCTTTTAAATTTGCATACAGTTTCCTGCATGTACGTACAAAGACACAATGAGGTCACATCAAGAGATAAATAGGACTCCACACACAAGGAAAAGACCATGTAAAACCATAAAAGGTGAAGAAATTAAATTCAATTGAAGGTATTTGTGCATAAAGCAAGTACAGCTTGAGTTTATGTGAAAGGGCAAGTACAAACTGTGGAGTTTGCTTTTTTTCCCAAGTGTACTTACAGCATGAGTGCCAGCATCCACACAGTGTTTATAAAAGGTCCTTTTCCCTAACAGAAGAACCACTATCCGTTTTCTTAAAAGGAATCTCTAACTTGGGAAAGTTTGGAAACATGGAAGTTTTTCCTGTAAAGACTCAGAGAGTCTGGTCATGGTTTAAAGCATTTGTGTGAGAATAGGAGCAGAGAGGGAAGAAAAAAACATTGAAAGGCAGAGAGTGAGTGATTGAGGTAGCAAAAAATTAACTGTTTGCCTGGACCTTTAATGGTCAGCAGGATGAAATCCATTTGTCTATACAACTAACTACAGGAGGTAGATCTAACTGCTGTGCACCTGCCAAAGACTCCTGCGTGCCCATACTTGACGAAACTGGTACATGATTCATCATGTGGCTACAGTTTATTAGCAGCACTTCACATTTTGAAGCCTGGATAGGCTTACATTTTTCTCTCTTTTTGTCATAGGTGCATAACTTTCCATTATAGGACCATCTGGAAAACAGCAGTTCCACTTAGCAAAAATTTTCAAAGTTTGAATGATTTTGTTCCACGTTGGCATTAAAAAACCTGCAGCTTTTCAGAATGTCTTTGAGAGAGCTGTGAGCAGAAGAGGGAAAGTCAGACAGACAAACCATGCAGGGGAACAGATGAGTGACCAGCCTTTGTGGGCAAGGTTCAAGACCTCGCTCTGATGGAATCTCAGTGGTGTTCACCTTACTGAAATTTGAGCTTTTAACTCAGCTGTAGCTGCCTACTATGGTCAATGGAGAAAGATTTCTGCTCAGAGAGGCTAATTTAGATCACACAACCCAGGCTTTTCCTCTAAATTGCCTTTGATAAAATAGGTTTGGTCTGCGTTCCATTTATAACATAGGGGGACTGAACTACTAACTTTCCTGCCAATAGTTGGTCTCTAATTACAGGTGAGGCTGTACACTGTAACTTAGCATGGTTTTTAGATTTTTTCTCCTATTTTTTTCACGAAATTTCACCTGCAATCAGGGAAAGCCCCGTGGCAAAAGGTTACACAATCAAGAAACTGAAAAATTCCTCAAGACAGATGTTTTGATCTTGAAAAATTACCAGTAAGTTCTTTTTTTAAGCACTCAACAAGCATGCATTTCATTGGAATGCTCATTACCAGAAACGATTGGCAAATCATTACAAGTCACCTTATGTTTATTTGTAAATTATTCCTTAATTAGATAATTTAAATTAAATGAGGATGTGAGAAATTATCTAATATCACTTACAAATAATATAAATAAGTACACTAAGAGGTACAACAAAAATTGTATATGCTGAGTCCTTAACTGATACTAGCTGGTAAGAGTAGGAGCATTTTAAAAATGCGTATGAGCCTGAAACATCTTAACAACAGGATTTTCAATTTAACTGCACAGAAGTCAGGGACACTGTCAAGTTTACCATGCTGAATTTTGCCTGGAATGTTTTGTTTACTTGTGAGCATAGAGATGCCCAGTCCAAGGCCATTTCTCACCCTCTGTATGCACAAAGGCCATTGAGGCTGCATCTGGGCTTTTAGACTCTCATTGCAATCTCAAGATATTTTGATTTTGAGAATCACTACCACAGCATTTAAACTGGCAGGGAAAACACTGGTAAATCCAGGATGAATAGTACACTTATACAAGTGATCTTTTAGGAGATCACTTATGCATCATGCATTAGGAGATCACTTTATGCATCATGCCAGAAATCTGACCCTTGGTCAACAAAAGCCAGTGCCTTCCTCTACTATGCATGAGTAATTTTTGGGAAAAAAAAAAAAAGAAAAAGAAAAAAGTTAAATACTTGAGGTAGTGGCAATGCAAGTCTGTCTCGAAGGTCCTATTTAACAGTATTTGTTATAACAATTTGCTGACCTGCTTTGTCAGGTTGACTTTGCTCTCTCACCTGTAGCTGTGCCTCCAAAGCATACATTTCTTTGTCTTACTGTGATGAATAAGTGAAAAAAAATCTAAATTCAGATTTTAATAGCTTTGTGAATACCAGTTTATAGTATTTTGCTCCTTTCTTAGTTAAGCTTAATCATCAGCTACTATAGGTCAGCTTCATTTTCCTTTTCTGTTCAGAACACTAGACTGCTAAAATGATCTTTATTAATAATGCAGTGCATGTGTGGCATTTTAATAAAGCTTTTAAATGGCAGTCAGAAATGGAACATATTATGTCTGCAGAAAAGAAAAACATTAAATTTGTTGCTGTTACTCACCTAAAAGATTGCAATTCCATATGGAACTTGCAGCCTCCTGTCGCTGGGAAATACCTCTCTCTTGCAATTATTCATGCTATGGTGTTTTAAAATCCACTGCAGCCCCTAAACAGTAACACTTTCATTTGACAGTACTTAGCAAACTACTCTCATCTCTTAAAAACAGGTCAGCTAAGAAATGCTGCCCTGTCAGTGAGAAAAATTCCATGAGCCTCTAGCACGTTTATGTGAGACTGCAGACATGAAACTCATTTCATTTTAATAAATAAGAAGACGTGCAAGCCATTTGTCATATTTAACTGCTGATGTCAGAGACACAAGAAATCTGCTTTTCAGACATCCATTGTAAATATGTTTTACAGGGTTCCTGAGTTAAATTCCCTGACAAGGAGAATTTACTCTATCAATTGCTCTAGTGAATCAGAGGGAGTTTCCTCCAGCAGAGGCATATGTCAAAGGAAAACAAAGTCAAGTTATTTCAGTCACTCACACATAGATTTCTCATTTTCACAGCTGGTCCTCTTGCTAATGAACATGCAAATTTTGCTTATCTTAAGCTCTTGCCTGGGAAGTGCTCATTTAACACTGAATGACTGCTTGCCTGTGCAACTGGAAGTTGTGCAGGACTGAGTACTGTGTTAAGAATATTCAACTCATGCTCACATCTGAAAAACTAGTCCTCTGCCAGACAAGCAAAGCATAAATTTATCAAATATGCAACCTTCTACCCATCAGAAGTATACAGCAATGGCTCCTAGGCAATAGGCAAAATGTTTGTCATACAAAGGATTACAGTTTTTTATCAAGTGATTATGATTTATTTGCACTTAAATTAAATAAAGTGCATGGGAAAAATTAACCTCTAAGCCATGTTTCGGATTTAAAAAATCCAAAATTGATGTGCTCCATTCCCTTGAAGAAATTTCAAGCCTCCAGCACTCTCAGATACCTAGAGGTATATTTTAGACCACATCACTCTTTGGAGTGTGGCACAGAAGGACCCAATCTAGTACCTGTAGGAAGGTATGAATGTCTCAGCAATGGTCTGGAAGGCAGCAGAGCTGTCATGATTGTGCTTAGATATGTAAGGGCCATATAATTTCTCCAAAGCAGTTGCTCTAACACTAATGCTATGAAGCAAGAATAAATAAAAACCCCTGTGAATGTGTGCTCTTGGAAAACTGCACAAAAATAGTTGCCTCAAAAAGGAAATTTGGACTAAGAAAAGAGTCTTGAAAGAATGGTGGGGAGGGGAACAAGACAAAGAAAAAAAGGTAAAACAAATGGTATGTAAATAAAACTGGACCTTTCAAGCACAGTTCCTTAGGTTGAAGGATATTAATTGTCAAGTAAAGCTTAGTGAGTCCTTTGAAAAATATATAAGGAAATGTCAATGGACTGATTCAGGCTAGAGAAAGAAAAAGAAGAAAAAGGCTGTGGTACAGTAAAGACAGAATAAAAGGCTGGTTTGGAACTTCAGCAAACACTTCAGCTTACCTTCTTCCCAGAACCATGATCCTGGGGAAAAAATAATAGGAATAGTAGGAAAGGCATTATAGAAATTTATGGCACAACAAAAAAACAGTTTAGTGTGTCTGTTGAAGTGTAAAGAAAAAAAGAAACTAGTTAAACTCTATTATAAAATTTTACTTTTTAAGTCTAGAAACAAGTCTTTTTAACAAACTTTATCAAGACAGAAATGATGTAAAGTGAAATAGAGGTGTCTCTGTCAAGAGGCAGAAGATGTGATCCGAGCAAACACAGATTTGTAGATCTGACTTCAAGAGAATTTGACAAAACCAAATCAAAACCAAACAATTAAAAAAAAAAACCCTCCTAGATCAGTTGTAATGAATAAGATGAACAATTTTCTAGAAAATGTTTTAGGTCAAGGGTAGATTGTGTCTACTTGGAATTCTTTTAAATTACTGAATGTGCTGCTGAAAGGGAATCTATTAGCCAAGATAGAAAAGACAGAAAGTTTTAAATAAGTTCTATGGAAAGTTCAGTAGGAGATGGTTACTGTTGAAAGGAGGGGTTGACGGTTGGTCATTGGTGGAGCTCTTCAAAGAAAACCACTGACATAATTGTCAGTACTGCTCTCTCTACTTTTATTACTGGATTTTTTGCAAAGATTACACGTCATAACGCCATTTCCCTCTGGCATTGCTGAGGGATACATTTAGTGCAGACAGCTCCATGTGCAGCTGCAGATTGAGTTTGGGGTGGCAGGACCCCAGGCAAGACTGTGAACTGCTGACCCTTTGCATAACAACAAAGCTAAGGGGACCTGTGACACAGCCAGGTGACTGGACACTCGGACATACAGCAGAGGTCAAGGACTCCAGACTTTCTCACACTTATCTGCTAAAGTAAAAACCCCCAAGACTTCCTTTGTTTGGGGTCCCTCCTTGGAGGAACCCACCTCAAGCTGTTATTTTGTTGTTGTATCATGATTAAATTGTTTTAAGGGACGAAATGGCTGAGATTCTGCTATGGGAAATCTGGAGTCAAGTGGGTAAGGAAACATGGTGTGACCATGCGAGTGTGGGATGTGCAGCTGGGAAGGGACCTCGTTCCTGGCTTGGGTGGCACAAGAGTGACTGTGCCAGAGTGGCTCCTGGATGGTCAGATGGGGAATTTCCTTTAACATGAGGTGGAAGGCATTGTCCCGTATGAGGAGGCCTGGAACTTGAGGGATGGAGATAGGGAAATGTGGCGAAGTTCAGCGATGGCAATACAAGCTTCTTTGCCTGAGACCTGATACAAACCACTCCAGATGAGGACAGACAAATGTATCCTGCCTGGGTACCCTGGAAATTACAGAAAAATAGAATGGAGACCTCTGGTTCACCAAGGGATGACTAGGAGACACAAAGATCAGAATCAAGGTTGCTGGGAGTTAGTGAAACAGTAGTGATACTGTACAGGTTCTCATAGAAAAACACGGACAAATTCAGTCAACCTTATTCAAGAAGGATTATTCACTGCTGAAATGGGGGCATGGCTCTGCTACTAGAATGAGATGAAGAATATAGAGTTTATTTTATGCCAGTCCAGATTATTTAGTATGGAAAATAAAAGGCTGGTAAGAGGAAAGTCTATTACATGATGGAAACCTGCACCAAGAATGGAAAAGAGATGTTTAAGATAAAGCAGCATTATTAAAATTACAATGCCACAAAGGCTGGCAAAAATAGACTGGAATTAGAAGAGGGTGAAGGGTAGAGGACCTCCTTTAGCCATTATTAGAGCATGCAGGTGTTGGAAGAGACTTTTAAAAGTAGTGGTAAAAGCTGAATTCACCAGAATTACTTTATGAAAAAGAACACAGCAGAAGAGACTGAGACAGTGGACTGAACTCTCTTCCAGCTGTGTAAACAACTTGTTTTGTTTCAGGGAAAATTTGATTTTTTTATTAAATAATTTTTTTTTACCAACCAGATTTCATTCAAGTCATTTTTAGTTGTTGAAAGGTAATAGATGTCTTCTCCATTTTGGCACCATTGAAAGTGTGGATAGAAAAAATGAACTGATCACATTTCTGTTTTGTATTAGATATTTCAAGGTGCCTAGAAACTTATCTGACAAATATATCAAAGTAAAAACAATACCAGAGAGTTTCAATAAGAACAAGAGTAAAAAAAGAAAAATCAAAATAAATGGAAACACAAGAACAAGTCTTCTGAAGAGATATTGATATATTAGAGTATTACTTTCCTACTTTAATGAAACTTTCCTGTGCATAATTTTTTACAAAACACATAAAAAAATTTAATCTAATTTTTTCCCCTTAGTCTTACCTTCCCAGCATGTACTCACCATTTTACTCAGAGGCATGGAAGTAACACTAAGAAGGAGAACTGTTCTTTCTTCCCCTTTCACGGGATGTTTTTAAGCTGTTTGGTATTCCTTTGAAGGCTACAGCAGTAGTTTACACATTGGATATTTATCACTGGTATGGAGGGTGAAACACTAACTGCACACCATACTCCCTGCCCTTTTAAAATATTGATGAGTAACCATCTATGGAGCCTCATAAAGTATTAACTCTTTAAGTGGGGAAGATCTCTGCTCAACAGCATAGCATAAATCCTATGGGATTTAAATCCCACACAATCCTGTTAAAATCCAAAGAGTTTCAAGCTGTTTATGTCAGTTCAATATCTAATATCAACATCTGTTTTTGAAACATCATGTAAGCAATATTGCTCTCTTGGTGCAGCAGGACAGGTATGTAAGTTCAATCTTCTTGATTGATGTGGGGATACTCATAAATGAAGTATACATCTTGAACTTCAATGCTTAATCCTTTTTTTTGCTTTGTATTCTTTTGAACTTCTATTTTATGCACTGCTTATCAGGTTAGCTCGTGTTGGAACAACTATGCTGCATCTCCTGAATTGCCATACCTGAATTTGATTATAATTAGGTTTGCATTTCCCTGAATATCATCCACTGGGTAGCCAGTGTGTGAAAGTGTCAGACTGAGACTGACTCATTTATTTTTTGAAATAAATAGTCCAGATATAATATATATCTGTAGATCTAATTTATCTTTCTTTCTTCATTTTTTTCAGCCATTTGAATTATCCAACTTATGTGATCGTAAGCAATTTGTTAGGCCCATGAATTTGTGGTTCAGAGGAAAATTTTGACTCCCTGCATGACTACAGTACAACAGTACTAAAGCTATATTTTATTAAATAAATTAAATGGAAATGGGAAAACTATGTTAAAAAAAATTGGGTCTTCACAGAAATCCACCAATATTTTCAAATAAGTAACTTTTACCTGACAGATTGCCTGCAATGGCAGGGGCAGGACTGGGTACCCCTTCTGAGGTGTATGAGAAAGCCTGAAAGACATTTTACATACTTGACGTGAAACTCTAATAGCTGGAAGATCAGCGGTGCTAATCAACCCTACTGGTACTAACTCAAACATTGTAGATGCTTTGGTGTCCCCTAAAACCTAAAAATGCTGAGGGAATTTTCAGAGACATACCCTATTGTCTAGGAATACCCACGCCATTGCTCACAGAAGAGCCTTACCAACTTGATTCATATCTAAAGAAATCAGTAGATGGGCTCCTTCATCTTCATATGGAAATGTCAGTGAAATAAAAGAAGAATAAAGTTAACAGAATTATGTGCCAGCAATGTTGAAACATAAAGAAATCATGCTATGTGTAGGACTCCTTTCTTTTGACACATATTCCTTCAAATTTTAGTTCTCTTTATTAAATTCTAAGATGCATTTACATAAAAGATATCAAAAATATGATTCCTAATTGCTGCCACTAGATTTCTGCTTCTATTGCTAAGTTAGTGGTTCAACAAGTGTGTAGGGTGTCTTTAATTGCTTCCACCAAGAAGAAATTTTCCCTCAGGATTCATTAACTAATGACTTCCTCCCTTGCTGAGATGCAAATTTACAAAAGTGTTTGGCAAACTAGGAATTTGCCTTCTTGGAAACCAGATGTAAAGGACCCACAGAGGTGGGAGCCATAACTACAAACACACAAATGTAATAAATTTAGCAATTACACGTACTTATGTGGTACCCCCCTGAAGTTATTCTCCTGGTAAACTTTTAGTATCCACTCAAGTCATACTCAAGTGTGAAGTAAACATTTCCAAGAGCCAATAAATTAATTTAATAAATTAATTATTAGTTTTTCAACATTCTTAGCCATTCAGACTCTAGGGTTTTTAACACAGTAGCAGTATATATAGTAGTACTACAGGATGGCTCTTTGAGGAGCTGGGGGTGCTCACCTGCAACTATGCTCCTAATCCATAGAAAAAGGTGGTGGGAGGCTTTAGCATGCATTAAAGAGGGAGCTGCTTTCCTTCAACAGAGGTGAGTGACTAACACGAGAGTCATTCTTCCAAATTTCAATACTTGGTAGCAGCCTGAAGTTCTAGTTCTCAAACTCAACACTAGTCAGACGTTGCAGTACCTGCTCCCTGTCACCTTCGAGTACAGTCCAGAGGGTGTGAGATAAAGCTCATTTCTGGACTTTGGTATGACAAGGGATTATGTGCCACCAACGTCTATGATTACACTGGACTGGAAGCAAGATTGCAGCTCTTAGTTGAACGCTATTTTTTCAAAATGACTTTTCTGCTGAAGGGTTTTCAAATGCATTTTGAAGGTTGCTATTATCCATGTTGGTTCTGTTCGTATATTTGGAGACATAATATGTGGAGTGTTTTGCCACAGAAAAAAATTGTCAAGTTTGGAGTGTTTTGCCACAGAAAAAAGTCATTGTGGTGTAATTAGATATTGTACAAACTGTTCTGCAGTAAATGCAGCAGACATGAACTTGTTAACCTAGGCAGCAGAGGGTACCTGAAGAAAGCTTATTTTTCTGTGAATGACAGCATAGCTCCCTCAGCATGGGACACCACAGGATAAAAGCACTGACCTATGTTTCTGTCAGTCTCTAGTTTTTGTAGTACATCAATTATTGTAGAATCCAAAAAATCCCCAAACAAACCAAGCATAAACCACAGCTTTATGAAATCACAGGGGTTTTTTTTCCATCCTCTTATTTCCTTGGACCAAAAAAAGAAAGCTTATTACCCCAGTGATCAGAAGGCTCTTTTGACTCTACCTACTGAAATGATAATACAGCATGCTATCTGATCATATTTGCAGCTCTGAAATGTGAGTATGCAGATTACTTGTTTACTAAGAATATCCAAATAATGGCATCAATGGCATGGTCATAGCTTTTGCCTATTTCAGTGTATTGCTTCAAATGCTCAAAAGACTGAAAAAAATTGATGATGATAATGTTTGATTATAAAGAATAGTTTGTAGCCTATTAGTTCTCTGGCCAGATGTGCCTAATTCCTGTTGTCATCCTTGGAAGCACATGGGCGCACAAACAAGAAAGAACCCTCTGTGCAGCTCTTCACTTTCTCTCAGTTTTGGATCCATGCCAGTCAGCTTGTTTTGGGAACAGCACTCTGAGATCCAGTGGGAAAGTCCCTCAAAGACCACTGTTATCAAGTGACACATGGAGCTCCTTAACCATTCTGGCATAGGGTGAGGACCATAGCTGGGTTCACGGGGAGCACACAGCCCTGCTGGGCCCTGTACACAGCCCAGAACACTTGAGCAGCTGGTGCTGGCAGTGCAGTGAAGGCTGCAGTTGCTTTTGGGACCTCATTGGAGGCTAAGCTTCTCATATAACCCTTCAGCAATCCCAGAGAAGTGGACTCAGGGGGGTGAGATTTAGGTACCGTATCCTTTTAGAACCTGGGGTTATACCAATAATCCATTTACTTTTCATTTTCGTGAACCGGGGAGACTCCAGCAGTGCTAAATGTGTATGGTGAATATTGTATGCTATTGTTACTGGGAGAGCTCTTTTCTTTTAAAGAGGTTGTATTACACAGGGAGTACCTCAGCTCTTCTCCTTGAAGTATAGCATCTAAATAAATATACAGAATAAAAAAGCCTTAAGCCCACGTCAAAACTCTACCCACACAGACAGACAACTTCAACTCACTCTTCAGAAAGTGGAGGGCTATAACTGCATAATAATGTAGCAGTCTTTCTATCTTAGACCCAGGCAGCCACTGCCTTTAAACTTAGGCCAGCAGAAACCTTCCCTGTCATGCAGCTGTTTTGCTCACACAGTACCTCCTGAGGCTTTACCCATCTGTAAGCTCCCAGGGACAAGCACCTCCCTATTTTCACATGTTTGCACAGCACATTATGAAGTTCACAGGAATATCTGTCAGGTGCTATCATGGTATCAATCATAAGTAATAGAGGAGCAGTAAAAGCACATTATCCAAGTAAGCTGCAAACAACTTTCATTATGTAAGGTTACAACTTTACCTTTTACCTCTGTCTTACAAGTAACATACTGGCAGTCAGAAAAACTTATCATATGCAAGTCAATTAAAAATTCAGAGGCCATGCCATTTGGGCTGGAAGTTGATTTTCAATAAGGTAAATTGAACCACATTGAAAAACTCACAAACAGAAAAAAGGCGGTTAAGACAAAAATCTTTTCCTGGGTGGTGTACGTAAGGTTCATTGTGATAAAACTGTCACTTATTTCCTGTTTTAATCACCTTACTAAACAGTGAAAGTTCACTGATGCGTCTGCCAGAGAAGGCAAATCAGGTGAAGTATCCTAAACCCCCAGACAAAATTATTTTCTCTGAAGCTTTGAAAAAAATCAATTTTTTTTGGAGAAAAATCAATTTTTCCAACCAAACATTAAAGTGATGTGATACTTGGTGTAAAAATAGCTAACAACATCCATTGACAGTGATCCCCTCCCTGAGCCCCATCACTACCCCAGGACGTTACTGTAACAAGGAGGAGAAAACACAGGAAAAAAAATCCACAAAACCAAACATCTCACAAGGCAGGTATTTTCCCAGTTCAGACTCCTGAGGTGACAGGGAGAATTCAGAAGCAGGAGTGTCAGAGCAGGCACTGCAGTCAGAGGTGGCTCATAGCACTGTGCTGCTGATCCTGGCACAGGGCTCCAAACGATATTCAAAGCAATACATCTCTTTTCAAAACAAAGGAAGAGGGAAAAAAATTAAATTTCATTCTCTGAGTACCTTTGATTCCTGGCTGGTAGTTGATGCTGGAGAGGGGGGCTGCTCTGTGCTCTCCACTTCATTCTCTTTCTCCACACTATCCACGCTGACTTCAGTCGTGCTGCTCGGAGGAATCATTTTACCTCTAAAACACCGCTACTATCAGGAAAAGAAAAAGCTACAGACGGTTCTTGCTTTTATTCATTTAACATCCTCTTTCTTCTCTGCTCTTCTGGAGCAAATGAACTCCGACCGCTCGTTTTCACTATATTTGCAAGACTAGAATTCTCTGGATTTTCTTTTTTTTTCCCCCTTCTCCTCCTCCTTCCCCTCCTTCCTCCCTCCCCTTTCCTATGCAATTGTGCTGTGAGGGAGTAAGTTATCGATGGTTCTGTAGGTCAGTTGTGTGCTGCTTTTCCCCGATACTCCTCCCCTCCATATGAAGCCTGGAGGTGTGGAGCAGAGTCGTGACCGGCAGCCCCACGATCAGAGGGGAGTGAGCTGAAGCAGCGAGCCCAAGCCACGCACACACACACACGGGGCACTGGAGGGAGGAGTTGTATTTCTAATGCTGTGAACAGCTTTGGAGGAGCATGTGCTGTCATAGTAGTGAGAGAAAGTAATGTGCACATGCATGCACACACACACACACACAGAGGCAGGCAGTGTCTAGGAGGTTTGGAAGCATTTTACCTTTTAGCAGACTGGAAAATTCAGAGCCGGAGTGCACTGTTATATTCGTTCATGTCTTTTACTGAAAAAAGAAGCCCAGAAAAAGGACTTTAGAAAAAGGGGAGAAAAATGAACCTTCCCTTTCCTTGTCCCAGAGAAGATTATTTAAAATCCTAGCTACTCAGTGTCTCTAAAGCTCCCACCTTGCCCGCATCCCAGACTTGCTAGCAAATGACAGAACAGAGTCAAGGGAGAGTTACCCTTGTAACTCCACGTGTTCCTTGCTCCCCTCCCAGGCAGGAAAGCCCAGCTCTGAGCCATGCACACGCAATCTGGGTCATCTGGAGCTCCCACTACCGTGCACATCCTATACCTGTAGGTTGTCATAGTGATAACACTCCATCAGGCAGCAACACAGCAGAGGCAGCCATTGGGAAGAGCTTGTTGGCTTCCCCCAGTGCCGTCATTCCTGAGGATGCAGCACCCGAAGTTGTGCTCGGGTCTGCAGTACTACCGGCAGAAGGTCAGCATGACTTTGCTGTCTGGCTCAGATTGCTTTATATTGCGTGGGGTTTTGCCTCTGATTTAAATCTGCTGCAAAGGTGCCTGTCAGCTCTCTTCCTTGCTGAATTGAGGTCTGTATTGTGAAAGGTTGAATGGATGTGCTTCCCACCAGATACGCTTTGCTGAGCGGGAGCCACTCCATATGGCTGGTGGAGATGACTCTTTCATTTAAAGAAAACAGAAAAAAGCAACCCAAACATGTTTTTTAATAGCAATACCTACATCCTGGAAAGTGAGAAGAAAAAAACCAGTTTTTTATTTGATCTGTACAGGTGTTTGGAGATGATTTGCTGGAGTCTGAGTCAGAGATGAGCTTTAGTACCTTATAGCTCTGGATGAGAATACCAGATTCCCCCCCAGCCCCATCCCTTAGAAACACACCTGCTACTTGGAGCTGCCTTGCAGGTCTCCTCCACCTCAAATAATCAGTGTGTGAAAGTGAAAGCAAGTTTACAAGATAGTAGGGGTTATACAGATGAAAGCCAGCGCAGAAATTGCCCTGCAGCCTCTGTATTCTTAATAACTATGCTGAAGCCAGAAAAAAATCAGCCTCTCTTTGAATCCCCAGTGAAACTCCAGGACTAGAACTTAGATGGGGAAAAGATCTTTATGTTTTTGAAACAGAGCATATAAAATAACAAAATCCTTAGCAGACAATAAAGATGAAATGCTGCAATGTTATTTGTACAACCCCTTCAGAGCAAAAGAGTGTATTAAGGGTTGGGCAGAAGAGAACCTATTATTTGGCCTGTAGTCACTAACACGATTACAGAGATCAAAACGAGAACACTCCTTGCTCTTGAGGCAGTGGAAGCAAGGAAATACAGAGCTCAGAGGGGCAGAATTGGCAGGTAAATAGAAGAATTTATATCCAAGGATTTGCTTTCTAAAATGCAGCAGTGTCTTAGACCGTTCTCTTCAGAGCTGAAGAGATTCTCCAAGTGGAAAGGTCATTTCTTCCACCCAGCAAGTGAGATTTCAGCTTTGCTGTATGATCATCCTCTTATCAATGAGCAAGGACTGGTCAGAGCCACAGTTTGGGAGAATGAGGGCAACTGTGGGCAATGGAGGTCTTGGCTTGGCAACAGTTGAATGCTCCAGCTCTGGCAGTGGCATCCTTCCCTGATGGTCCAGCCTAGAACAGCCAAGCCATGGCCAGGGCATGGAGTCTACCCCCTGCAAGGACTGTTCAGTGTGCCCAGTGACTTGACAGGTGAGAATCATAAAACTAAATTCTGTCTGGTTCTCCATCAGTGCTGTGATCTGGTCTTTCCTGTTATGAGGCTCAAACACATCTTATGGTGAACATGTGAAAGTTCACCATTGAAATGGATGTGGAGTGGCTGGTTAATAGTTAATGCTCTAACTGTTGTAAAATCCTGCACACATTTTGTATGAAGAGCTTGCAACGTCATAACTGTGTAAGTGACTATCATACCACTCTTTACTCTAATTGTTTTACCAAATTAGTACCAGCACCTCCTGCACTCCCTCTCTTCTCCCAATTACTCACTTGTCAACCACGACTGATTTGTCAGTTGCTTGACAATTAGCTTGGGAAAGATGAGTCAAACACAAAATTTTACCAAAAAAGCAAAAAGGAAAAGAAACTGGCTTTCTTATATTTTTTTTCCTTCCACAGGAGCTGGCTATCGAAGATCTACTATGCAGTATAACAAAACAGACTGATCAAGTTAGATGAACCTACATCTCTCCCCCACACTTCCCTCCTAAGAAGTTGGACTTGTGATTACTGCTGATCAGTCTCTGTGTGAAGGTACGCAGTGGAAATGGGAGCACTGTAGCACAGTGTTAAACAAGAGGAAATTGAACAGCTTCTGTAGTGTAGAGATGAGTGTAGATTTCTGGAGTGGGGAAAAGCAATTTGGATGAATAAAACATGAGCACCAATTCTCAGCCCTCAGCTGAAGTTGTTTCACTCTGTAAAGGCTGTTGTGTGCTGCCTGGAGTCCCTGCCAAGCTCCTCTGCTGGTGGTCTGATGCTGCTGCATGAGTGCCACAGTCTGATGCTGGCTGCATGGGTGCCACGGGCTGATGCTGGCTGCATGGGTGCCGTGGGCTGATGCTGGCTGCATGGGTGCCACGTCTTGTCTGCCCTCCTTCCCTCCCACTCTCTGGCCCCACACACAAAGGTGAAAAGGTGTGGTGTGGCACAGCCCTCTGAGCTGGGGCTCCAGCAGTCCTCCCTAAGCTCTGGCTGAAGCCAGCACAATAACAGCCTCCTCAAGGCTCCTGACTCCAGGAATATATAAATACACACTTGCTGTACCACCAAGTCCTACCAGCTGGAGACCTCCAGAGTGGCAAGATTAGGCTGATGGGATCTGGCCCATGCCATGTTTTTTGCCTCCATTTTTCTTCTTTTTTTGCTGTGGATATTCCTCTGAAATATTTGAGCACCTCTCTGCAAATGATATACATGCACAGTGCTGGATTTCACGAAAAGAATTATAAGAAATCAGTATTTATCAAGTATTTTATTCCTGTTTAGACTCCCACATATTTACTAGAGAAAAAATAACAAGGAAAAATGAAAGAGGAAGATATAATTGTCAGTATTCACTGCTTGGTGCATGAACCATCCCATGCTTCTGAGCAGAGAGGGTCTAAGGGAGCACATTTTGCTTATAGATGACACTTGTTTAAATCACTATGTATCATTTTCTAAAAATGCACAAAACAGTGAGGAATCAGTCTGGTTGCCTTTGAGGCAGACTCTTGAAGGAAAGAGGAATTAAGCCCGTTGAGAGTCCAACTTCCAGCAGGATGCAGACGGAGAGCCACAGAAAACTATTAGACACAAAAAGAAGGTTGTAGTTCTGGCATTTGCAGTGAAACTTGATCAGTCTCACCCCAAGTGCCTCAGTCCAGTTTGTAAGCATTCGTGGTGAAAAATAGTTCTGTTTGTGGCATTCCAGGTGAGAAATAGTTCTGTTTCTTTGTCAAATAGATTTTGTCAGTGTGGAAACTGGCAACAGGATACTCATCTAGTGCCATCTGTGATGGGAATTTTACTTTTGGCATGGTACTTTTGGCCAGATGTATTGGTGGATATCTTCACTTGACTCTTCTCTCAAATATCTGCTTCATCCACAGCTGGCTACTAGGCTGCAAGGACCATTGCTCAGAGCATCTTTCTGTGTTTCCAAGTGACAGGTTTGGAGGCTCTTCTCTCCAGCAAACATTGTACCCATATAGAAAACAAGATTAAAATAGTATCACGTGGCTAGTTTTCTTTTTTTGTTTATAATCATATAACCCTTGTTTGCTTACTGTACAATCTTGGCAGCTCATTGAGCAGCTAACATACTAACAAATGCCTGTGGATTCTGCTTATCTAAATGCCATCTGAGGGCTACAATCATCAGCTCATCAAGCTGGAAGCACAAGATGGTCAACGCTCTGAAAGCATTCCCTAAGTACTAATGGAACACTGGTGGTTTGCATTTTGACTAAATAATCTCAAAGTATTTTTTAGAGGCAAAGTATTAAGCCTCCCACTGCTCCAGGGAGTGTAGCAAATGAGTAACTGTGGAGGAAGCCAAACAAACAGATTTGTGCTTGTACTTAAACGGGAAAAAACCGAAATATCTGCCTGAGTATTAATTTCAAAGCCCTCTTTCTCTCCATCCACAACAATGCCACAGGGAGTGATGCAAAAATCACACTGCATCTTGGGCAGCTTGAATATGTCTTTTAGGGAGGTCATGATGAGATTGAAACACTGCTACACAGACATCTAGTCCAGGAAAATGAAGAATGCTGCATCCTCTTGTGACAGCGAGAAATGTTTGAGAAGGGAAGAAGAGGATGTAATTATAAAAGATGGAATTTAGCCAAGATACAGCATGTAATATGTTCAGTCTTACAAAAAGCATGGCAATACCTTTAAATAACCAGCGACAGTCCTGACCTGATTTTACATCTCCGCCGGCAATAAGATTCCTTCTCACTTTTTATAGGAATGAGATATAAAAAGAAAAATCAGTAGCAACATTTCCTGCAACTCACAGATGCTCCTGGAAATTCCTGCCTTTTAATAGCCATTTACTGATTTGGTCCATTATGGCTGTAGCAGGAATGACCTGAACTGGTTCAGTGAGTTGCTGCAGCAGTGATTTAGTCAGGTACTAAATCCTTTCCGGGTATCCATGCCGCAAAAAATATAGAGATAATAGAGTTATGATAAATACCATAATCTCCTCTACTATTTCTAGACTCTGCTTCACTTCTGTTTCCTTGGATAGTCATTAAGACTCTTACTGGTGACTCTCAGTACCAGTCAGAATGGTCTCACATAGTCATACCATCTTAGCCAGGTCTATGACCCTTTATCCTCAGCATTTTCCAGGATGTGGTGGGAGGAAGCCCCAACAGGGTAACCATGCTGGATCTCAGGCTTTTTTTCCTTTTCTGAAAGGTTTTTGATAGAAATGGGCTTCAATCACTGCTTTCTTCCCTAGACCTTCCTTGACCTGAATTGCTCCATAAATTCCTTTGTCTGGTTGTTAGCCTTTACAGGCGTGAGCTGGGTATTACAGCTTGCAGAGCTTTACTGGATTTGTTTCAGGTTCCTGTTCTTTCCATTTACTCTGGTATTGAATACCGTCCTCATGAGCTATTTCTTAACTAATGTCAGTGAAAATGCATCGAGAGCAATGTTTTGCTTAGACTGTAAATAGAATCCAAAATAAGGTCTGGCAAACATTCCCAGCATAACTGGTGGTGAACACAAGGAGATATATATATATATATGGTTGGGGGTTTTTTTTCCTACGGATATCTTATGGGTATGCACCAATTTTTAACAGGCTGTGCATGCACAGTATTTCCTGTCTTAGGTAGTTACAGCATGCTTGTCACTGTAATATTTAGGCACAAACATGCATGCTGAATGCAAAACGAACCTCACTGGTGACTGCAAATCTGCAACTGCTGTACTAACATGTTTTGCTTTAGAAGAAAAAAAGGTTTCTCAGTGTGCTAATGACCTTGGTCAGAAAAGGGCATTTTTCTACAGGGTTTGTAGAACTCTCTAATGCACTGAAAATCTTTTAAATGCCTTTGGATGTCAAAGAATGAAAAACTTTGTAGAAATAGAAGAAATTATCATTATCAACATATCACTCTATCAGATTAGTGCATGTGTCAACTGGAATGAAAGTGTGTATGATGAGGGTTGCCTACAATGATGTGATTTAGTATAAAGATCTAGCACAGCTCTCAAATAAGAATAAAGGAAGTAATTGTTCAGCCCTTTATAAACTGAATGAAAAAGTGAATATCTTGCAGACCAAATATATTCAGTTTATTCCTTGTTTCTTGATAAAATGCAAAATTTGAAAGACATTGATGGTAGCTGGGTTGTTAGCTCTCCACGTAATAACTAATTCAAAATAGAAATGGAAATAAAAGTTTAATTGAGCAAAAAGCAAACTTTAAAAACACTGCAAGAGGTTATCTAAAATGATTTGTATTGTTCTATTTGAAACAATAAAAAGTCTAAGAGCCCAGTGAAAAATGGTAATAGCAAGATAAGTTTGTATTCTTAATAAAGACAAAACTACAACTATCCCATGAGCATACGAAAGATATAATTTTTAAAATATTGAGGTCAATTTACATAGAAAAAATCAGATCTTGCTATTAAGACTACAACCAGTATTTAAACCACCAAGCATTGTAGTTGAGGACCTTTAAAACCTAGTTTCTTCATAGAAATAACACCTACTTTTATTGTGCTTAATTTAATACAGTTGTTTTATCTTGCTGCTTAAAGCAATAGGAGAGGATTTGATCACTGATGTCCATTTGAAAGCTAACTCAGAGCATCCTGGAGTCACTGCTTCTTTTGATAGTTACATATCACAGCCTCTTACTATTCAAACGGGTCAAGCTCAGCTGCAAGAGCAAATGATTTTACTAACAAAGATATTCAAGATTTTATAAGAGCAAATGTCATAAAAGAGGAGAAATAAAAGAAAAATGAGCGGGAAATGTCCAAAGTGTGAGTGCCTTTACCTTCCTCAGGCATAAGTAGTTATATTTCTCATTGGAAACAAGAAAAAAAATCACTCAAGGTTTCCTTATGTTTGTTAGTCATACCACCTGCTGTAATACTGCTCAATAATTGTTGTTCTGATGTTTCAGAATCCGTCTGAATTGTTCAGACAGAATAGGATTGCACACCAGACACAGTAAGAGCTGGATCTCTCCTGCTGTTTCCATGGAAAGGGGCATCTCAAATTCACATGCCTAATAACTGAGGTCTATGATTTCAGACTTTGAATAAGCAGGGTACTGAAGTACGTTGGAGATTTATCCAGATAATTGGTCAAAATTATTTTGGTAAGGTAACTGAGACACTTAAAGTTAATGGATGATGATTTAGGTAATAATTTTCTCTATAATTTTAAAATTCTATTTTCATTTTGTAGCCTGTAATACTTCTGTGTCTTCTTAGGCTGTTTACCCGGACCATGAGGAAATAAAAGGCTACTGAGCAATGAGCATTGGGATGGTTGAAATTTAGCCAAAAGCAGAACTAACAGAACTGAGCACAGGTGGTTGGACCTATGTAAACTCAATACAGCAACAAATAAAGAGAGCACAAGTTTATAGCAGAAGGGATACCCAGCATCTCCTAACGTAAGGGATTGTTTCAAACTAGGGCATTCCTTTGGAAGGCTATATACAAGGAAATCCAGCTGACTACAGTCCACACACTCAGCATACAAGAGATGAAACATTAGGAAAAGATCATTTTTGTCCAAAAAAGTCTGATTCACTGAAAAATATGAAAAGTTCTAGTAATCAAACTGGAATATAGAGGACGTTGTCTTCACAAAGGGATGTGATCAGCCCTCTGATATGAACTTCTGCAAACATAGAAAATTTGTATGCAAATTTGTGAACTCTTCAAGCAAGGTATTGTTCTATTTCGAGCTTGTAGAGCAACTACTAGATAGTTTGGAATTTCGTCTGATCTTAAATATTACAGAAAACAAACAATCATTTAAAAAAGTGGATATATGTGTACTCAATCCCAGTTTCACTGTAAGTCTAACTTGTGCAATAAAATCACTGTGTTCAAAAATTTTATCTCCAAAATTTTCCCTTTGCTGCTCCCCTCCTCTCGGTTTGTTATGATAAACAGAGTGCTGTTCTGCACTGATTACTAGAAACTGGAGGAATTAGTATAAAACCATTTTTCTTTTTAAAAAAAGCACAACGTTGTTTTCAAACCTGATTGCTTAAGCAAAGACATGGAAATAAAAAGGTGGAATCTAAACAGTAATTATATATGCACACATCCACATATGTTGACATGCTGCATATTTATCTCAGTAGCGGCTTCATGTATTGTAGAGATGTTGAATGATGAGGACTCAGGAGAGACGGGAAAAAAATCACTGCACTAAGGACTCCATACATCAAAAGTGCTGGTGTAGAGGATGATCTGATTTAGAAAAAAATTTCTGCTCTGTATTTCTTGACCCTCTAATGTGAGCTTCATATAGAAAATCTGTTTTTATCTTCCACATAGAAAAGCAAAGAATGTGGAGTGATGTAGATGATATGCTTTAACTGCAGATAGCTGGTAAAGGCTTTGAATTCTTCTGGATCTGTTTTTTTAATCCATTGCACTCAGTGGAATTATAAGGATGTTTGCAATATGTTTTAAGAGCCATTTCTCAATGAACTGTAATACACTGTTCTCAGATCATCCTGGGATTTTTCAGAAATGCTTAATGGACCTTTCTCTTATGCCACAGATGTGAAACCTTCCTTTGGCCTAGACTGAAAATTTGGACCATAATCAAGCACTCAGCTGAAAATCCTAACAACATTTTACTCCAAAACACTTAAGGCCTATTTTTCTGGCTCTTATTATCTCATTATGTTTTGTTTTTGTTTTTGTTTTTGTTTTTGTTTTTGATTTTGTTTTTACTATTAGTCACCAAAAAATTCCTCCTGGACCCCACGCTCAGAAACAAAAAGTAATATGGTGCTGGCTTCACTTACCTCATAGCCATATTTTTTACTCCTTAAAAAATCAGGATTGAAAGCTTTATTTTAGTCAACCAAAACCAATCTGATCTAAATGCAAAAAGTAAGTTGTAAGTAGCATAAAATACATGGTAACAAGCAGCTGAAAATATTTTTCCAGTCCTTCGTTGTCAGGTGGTGTTTGCTAAGCAGTTGGTAAATAGGCTATTAAAAAAGACTTGGGGGCAATTTTCAAAAAGATGTGAATGACACTCAAGTCCTGAACTTTGGTTAACAACAGACAGATAAAGCTAATATGTTAGTTTAAAGAGAACACATCTCCCTCCCACCCAGAGACGAACATTTTGAAAATTACAGTAAAAGCTTGTGTGACAATTCTAAGAAACATGTCTGAGCAATCCAGCTTTGCACATGAAGTTTCAGTCCTATTATTCTATTGACATGAGGGAGTCATTCACATTCAACAATCAAAAAATAAATATTTTGAAAAAGGATTATCTTAAAGGGAAAAATCCTGGGACCATTGCAAAAGGTCCCAGGATTTCATCCTTTTAAACAAATTTAAGTGGTTCCAGTTATGCATGTCTGCTGCTATCTGTGGGAATAAAATGATTCCGAAAAACCAGGTCATAACAGTTATCTGGCAAACAGATCAGACAGTGCTATTATAGTCAGCATGCAAGCCATTTTCCCTGTTAATTATGTGCGTCTAATGTCAGAGATCTAATTATCCAAGAAAAAATTAAAATTCCTAAAAGAGCACAGAACTGAAAAAAAACTGGAATACAACCAACCATCCCTGAAGTTTTAGCTTATTGAAATATTAGCCTGAGAGATCAGCATCAATTCTGACTATGTTTCAACTATGTTGTTAGGTTGGTTTTTTTTTTCAAGTTGAATGAAAAAATAGAAAAAAAAATTCCTTGGATTTATCACTCTCAAATGCTTACCTCTTTCCAGTGCTTTTTTTACCATGTGATTGTACCAAATTATGCTGATTATTTTTTTCTTTCCATGCTTGCGAGAGAAGCGTCTCCTGAAACATACAAAATTATTTTGTGAAACAGAGCTTTACACCAGTGTTCATTTTGTCTCTGAGATGACTCAAAAATTCCTAAAGGCATGGAAGAATAAAACCAACTGCTCTGTTGAATATTTAAGATTATCAATTGTGATTAATATTTAAAATAGAAATTAAAGTTTAGGTAAAATTTCTTCCTGAAAGCATAAGTTTTCTCTGCATAGATGTCCAGCTTGTTTCCAGTAATGAGTTAGGTTTTCTGATGATGAGTATTACTTATTTCCAGCTTCTGCCTAGAGGCTCCCTGGGCTGAGGACCAGGCCTCTTGGGAAGCACTATCCATGTCAACAACACGTTTGCATTTGGCAACTTTGTCCCACTGTCTTCAGCCGAAATACCTTGTCATCCTCTTTAGTCGAGATGCTGTGGGACTGTGCTCCTCACACAAAAAAATGGAAATAAAAGTGAATGGAAGAAGAGGGAAAATTCTGTGAAATGTCCAGGCATTGGGTTGGACCCCACTGGAAAGCAGGGGTGCCATAACCCAACTTGCATCTGAAGACATATGGGGAAGATTTGTTTTTTCAGATCTTATATTTTTTTTTAGATGGAGCCTAAAGTCTCTGTTCCCAAGTTTCAACTTCTCTACTAGCAGAGGGTATAACATGAGCTGAGGGCAAGTTTGTAGAAGAATTCACCGAAAGATGGAACAAGTATTAACTTGACATTACAGAAACTATATTAACTACATCACCTGGGACCACAGATGAGACACAAATTAATGGAATCACTGCTCTCATTTTTTAAGAATCTATCCACAAGGGAAAAGCTTGACAAAATATCAGTCACTATTTTAAATGAGAAAGCCGAACCAATTTGTTTTAGCTGTCAGACATTCCGATGCAGAAAGGACAGTCCCTGTTTTTAGCACACACATTCCTATTTTCTGTACTTTTCTATATAGTCTGTCTCACAAAGAAGTGTAACTATTCCAATGCATTTCAGCACAGTTTAAAAGCCATGTCCCTCTTTCAGCCTCAGGGGTTCCGATTAATTCCATTCAAATGTTGTATGTTAATTCGGGAAACAAGGGTTTTCTGCTTTAATTAGTCATCTTAGTTATCAGCTCATATTCCACTATGTGTCCTGGACATGTAAATGTTTTATATATTCCCCACAACAGTAACTTTGATATTGGGGGCCTTATCTAACAAATGGTTTGGCAGGTTTCTCTCAAAAAAAAATAACCTACTATTTTTTCACTCAGATTTTACTACAGCACTATAATCTCTATTGGGATTTATTGGCAGATGTAGAGAAGCATGGTTGCCAGTTCAGGTAGTATTGTAGCCAGATGGATAAGTTTTCCCAGTGTGGAGAAGGTGAATTGCTGCTCAGGGAGAGCATTGCTGGTGTCTTGGCCTTTGTTAAAGACTCACTGGAGATCTGGAAGAAAGCCATCGGCTGTAAGCTTTCTTGGGGGACAGTTTCTAAAGGCATGTGAGCATGTCCCTTTGAGCTGTCACTTGAGGGTTTTCCTATTTTCCCCGGTAGGGGAAGGAAAGACCACACAGTTATACAGTGATTTGTCTATCAATGTGTTGGGTAGAACCTGGCCTCAGTAGAACCTGTGATCACTCTGTGTGGACTCAGGGACCGACTGCAGGCAGATATCAGAACACGTTTAGGAGAAAGTTAGGGTTTGGTCAGTGATTAGCTGATGGAGGTGAGAGGAAAAACTGCTTCCTGTCTATTAGAAATGAACACCTATGCACCATAGACTCATCAGCTTGGTGCTAGCTTTTTCACTCCTTGACATTCTAATTCAACAATGTAAAGTACCCTATCAAAGACTGTTGAGCCCTCCCTAAGCCCAGTTTTTCAGCTGTAATGCCTTAAGCCATGAAGGCATGAAGACTAATACCTATAATACTTATTGAGACACCAAACAGAGCTCCTAACTCCCTCACTCTTAGACTGCTGCAAACGACCCTCTCCCACCCACACTCTGGCTCTACCTTTGGCTGCAATAGTTGTGCACAATTTGTCTCACCTCTTCAGATGAATCTCTCCAGTGTTTAACATTTATTATGTGGGCAAAGCCTTTCAAACCTGTGAGTCACTACAGCTTGGTGAAGACATCTGGGTTCACGAAAGGAGGAAGGAGTGTGCCTAAGGAAATGCTTTGATTTCTTATCTGTTGTGTGTCTGAAATAAAACTTTTTCTAGACAACTTCTCGTGAGCAGTGGTCTTCCTATAAGAGGAGGTAATGCACTGAGTATATCGTGTTCAAATGAGCTTTTAATTCTGAATGCAAAATACTTCGTGGATGTCATCTGTACATACTGATGTATATTTGAAATGGAAAATGGATCAAATGTTGCACATTGCTGCAGCTGTAATGTCTTCCTTCTCTTCCAAAATGAAACAATTTAGGGTTTTTTTTATCCCTTAAGAATAACCAAAGATAAAAGACCAGAATATTAAGAACTCAGTACCTGACAAGGAATGTGGGGTTTAGTTTTGCTGGGTCCACATCCACATGGATGGTGGATTTACTGCAGTGCTTTCAAAGCTAATGGTAGCACTCTAAATTTGCACAGCAGAACATCAGATTATGAAACACTCTCACATGCAATCAAATGAAACTGCAAAAAGTGTCTGTGATTTTGATGTAAATCTGTCAGGTGGTTCATCTGTTTTAGAGGAACATGATTTCAGCAAATTTTGATGCACTTGACATTAACTGTTACTTAACCGTAGCAGAACCTGAACCCAGTAGAGCACTTCATAGTTTTACATTTAAAGATATTTACAGACATTTTAATTACAAGATTCAACAAAAAGGAACATTTGCCCGTATTAAATTCACAGCCCATATTAAATAGCACAGCATTCTTGTGACTGCTTGTCAAAGTCAATGGATAACTTGAAGGCTGTAATGTAAGGGTTACAGTTTTTCTGAGAGTAGAGCAATTGCACATTTAGGAGAATTCAAAATCCAATTTGAAATATATATATGTATATATCTATATCTATCTATCTATCTATCTATATATATGTTGCAAATGCTTATCTAGGCATGGTGTGCTAAAACAATTACTTCTATTACAAAAATTACAGCCAACAGAGAATTAGCTCCTGGGCCACCCCTATGGAGTGAATAAACCTCATGAATCTAAACATCTCTAACTTTCAGATGTAAAAGACAATCTAACGTCTGAATTCTGCTTCACACCATGCAGCCTCCTTCTCTCTCGTTTCCTTCTTGGGGAAGAAGCACAGAAGTCAGGCAGCTTGTTCCAGGCAAAGCCCTGTCTCATCCTTCCTGTTGCTCCAGTTGCTGCATCATCAGCCTCCTCATGTGTTTTCATGATACGTCTAGTAGAAAAATCTATTTCTTGTGCAACACTGGAAGCTGCATTTCTGAGGTCGATGGTCCTAAGGTCCTAAGCAAATGTCTCTGTTCCTGGAGTAGAATTGAATGGGATCACTGAGTCATGAAAGGGCTGCAAGGATTAGGGCCAAAAATACATCAGCTGCAGGCTCATAGTCCCTGAAACAAGAACAGCGGGCTTTTTGTTTATACCTTCTAAAATACGGATTCAAAGCAATCTGGGAAAGCCAAACTACCTTTAAATGGAAAACAAGTTTAATCAACCTGCACTAATCTCCACATATAGATCCCTAGTTTGTGAATGTCTGTCTAAATCCCTAATCTTTGAATTTCATGGCTGTTTTTCTCTCTCAATGCAGCCACAACTTAAAACTAAGACCTCAACATATTTGTAGCATAGCTCAGCCACAGCATGTAAGCAGGACAGGTTTTATTCTTCAGCATTCCACTGGTCATGCTTCAGGCTGGCAGAGTGGCTCAGAAAGGGCCTCAGCAAAGGTTCATTTAACACAAAACAAAAGCAGTTAGAAATAAGGACACTGAGCCAAACACACCTCTCAATCAGGTTGGCTCGGCACTGTGAACCAATCAGCCTAATTAGACAGATGTGATGAGGAGCTCCTGTCCTCTCTAGAAAGACCCAACTGTGCACAGAGCTGGCAACAGTAATTGGCCTTTTGTTGGAAACAAGAAACGAAACACTAGTACCATAATTACGATGGATTGACCCTCAGGTGCAGAACCTTGTCTACCTGTGTGTGTGTGGCACTGGGGAGTTTAGGTTGTGGTGAAACTCTGCTCTAGTAGTTAGTATTACAGGGAAAAAAAAGTAAGAAGAATGAAAGATGTATATTAAGTTCTAGCAGAATTAATTGAAAACTGTCAAAACTATGAGATGCTGAAAAAACCTCCAAAAGAGGCAATTATATACCTGCAGTTTTATGAAGCTATTTCAGTGTTAATACAAAAAGAATTGAACAAAACTTATTTTAAAATGTTGAAATGAGACAGAATTTCTTTTCATGCTGTTGTATCTGCTCACTTTTTAAAAAAATTATAATTTCCAGCGTTGTGATTATGACTATAATTTAGAAAATATTAATTTGAACACTATATAGATTAGAAATGTCTGCAGTTACTGCCTGAAACAATAGCTTGGATGGATATGAATTAGTTAGTTCATCTTAGGATATGTTAGCTCTGAAGACATTTAAGAACAATACAATTACCATTTTACTACTATTCATTTAATTTGAAATATCTAGCTAAAGCACGTATCACAAAAACTAAGCATAAAACCAAGCATTGTCTCTATGCATAAAACCCTCCTGACAATATTCTGTGTAATCAAGCATGAACATACATTCTTCCAACCTGTTGGTTTTTTGGAGTTCCTCTGACAGAAATGTTTTCTTCAGACAAATGGTTTCTTTTGGCTCATTTAAAAGGGTCCATTTTCAACAAAATATGAACTTTCAAGAAAGCTGAAACATTTTTTCTTCAGCTATAGTTGACAAAATATGATTGGAAGATGCAGTTCCTTTTATATTTGGGTTACATTCCTTGCCTGTTACTCCAAGGACCTAGAAAATTGTGGGTCATTTTTGCAATAGAGGTTTTATTTAAGCTTTGCTTTAAATGGTCTTTATGCTCCTCCAGGATTTGGTTAACCTAGTTACAAGCTGCACCATGTTAGACAAAAGCCAAAATTCACAAATGCCAGAAAACAGTAATGCCAGAAAGCTTTTTCACAATTTTTTTTTCTCCCAGCAAAGGAAGGAACCAAAGTGAAAGACTTTGTTTTCTTCCAGTCTAATTCCTCTTACATCTCAGCAATATTGTTAGCATTTTTCCCCCTCACTTACATTTTCTTTCAGATGCAGATCTGGAAAGTAGTTCCCTGTTTCTAAATTTGTGTCACAGGCACAATGAGCCAGTGGGAGATGAAGGCAATGGAATTCCAGAGGCCCCCCACAGACTGCAATTAAAATGAGGGCCACAAAGCAATTACTCTGCGAAAGTATATATATCTGCAGCCGCTCGGGAGGGTGGCATTAATAAAGAGTTTTAATGCTGTTGCCTAATTAGGAGGAGGAGAGCTAAGGTTAGCAACTTTGCATGTTGCAGTGATTCAGAAAATGACAAAGAGGAGCGAGGAATAGTATTTCTAAGGTAAAGAAGGCTTCAGTTTCAAGCTCGAGACATCTACTCTTTCATCTGATAACTGCATGACAGATGGAAGGAAAAAGAGAGAGTCTAAGAATCACAGAATTGTCTAAGTTGGAAAATACCTCTAAGATAATCCAGGGCAACCATTAAGAGTGTGTTACAGATGCTAGAGAGCTGCATCGTCAAGAAAAAGGAAACTCATCCCCATTATTCCTATTAGGAAAGGACTCACCTTAATTAATGTATTTCTTTTGAACCTCCCTGCTGTCCCATAATAGCCTTCCTCCTTCCTCATGTCTCATATTTGGGCAAATGACAACCCAGGGACGGGAACTCTTTGGGCTCTGAGTGATCTGAAATTTGCTGGTGCTTTTGTTCCTTTCATCATCAAGTAGCAAGAAGTTCAGGGGCTAAAACATCTTTGTTGATCTTATTTGGACCCCTGTAAGTTAATTTTAAAGGGCTCATCATCCTACTCTTGCTAGTAAGCTCTCCCTCCTTGCACTCACAGAGTGAACTTGGTTGGTGGCCTGCCAGGCAGGTGGGCTCCAGCCTCCACACCTCCTCTCAATGACACCTGTATGAAAAGCCAGATCCTCACCTCTTCTTGGGGAGGCTGAAGGAGGGATAGAGACCAGCTGTTCAGCCAAATCCAGTTGTGTCACAGGGTTTACTAGGAAACTTTTTCTAAGGGTGTTGCACTGCCTCCTCTGCTAAACTAGACTGTGTTTTCTGTAGTGACAATTGGTCTGCACCAGTTTACACAGACAGGTTCACTGTATCATGTTCAGTTTGACTGGAAGAACTTGAGACGGACATTATTTCAATTATCCTTACTAGAATAGTTAGGATACTCAATTCTCATGGCAGGGCATGTAAGACTATGCTCTGCCTGCTGTTCTTCAAAGCCTTTGTTTTAAATGTTATTAACCTAGCAGCATGTCCAGAGACAGAGAATCCACTACAGATAATTTGATCATTGGTGAATTTGAGGTAGAAGCACAACTATAGAATCATCTCTTCCTCCAAGGTTCCAGATTTCCAGCCACTTAGCAACCACTTACCCTAGCTGCATAATTAGAATTTTTGAGGCCATGGCCCCATGGACTATATGTGCTGCCTAGGCATAGAGATCCAATAGGTTTATGTTGGACAAATTGGCACTGCAGGCTATTTATTAACAAAAATAACTACTTCTCATGAGCTAATTATTTACTTTGCCACTGGGGAATACACCAACCTAATATCAACATAGACCAGAAAGCTCACAACATTAAAACTGAATTTTGAGTCATTTCAGGTACTGCTGGAATATTTAAGAATGGGAATCTTAGACTCAGCTACTACTCTTGTGTATTTAGAGTCTGACCAGAACAAGTTCGATTGCTCTCAAATGCTAGGATCTCCATATATATGGTCAGAAGGGTTAAAGGTGGTAAAGGTAGGTATTTATATATATTTTTTCCTCCTTTGCTGCACAATTAAAACAATGTATATACACATCACAGTAAGACTGTAAAAGTCTTTCTCTCCAGGACTAACTGGTGATGATGTTTTTAAAGATCCTTCAGAAAGATATATGCTCAAGTGCTATTATGCCTCTATACTGCCAACTATATAAAGAAAAACCACTTAATCTACCCTTTTGACATCTTTCATTTGCAGTTTCCCTCCCTGCAGCCAGCCAGTTGGGGAGGTCAGACAACAAGAGCAATCCCTATATTTTAGGTCATTCAGAAACTATTTTTTCACTGTTACTCTCATGAAGGGGAAGCAGGATGCTTGCAGAAATCTGAAGAAATGCCAGGGCTTTCTTCCCTTTTCACCACCCACACAACAGGTCCACACACAGGACAAGGAGAGCACTTCTGATGGAGATTAAAAGGTTGCTCTCCCACTGCCTGAGAGGAATGAGACACCAGGGCTCTAGCTTAAAAGCCACCATCCAGCTCACAGGCTCCCAAGTGCATGCCAGGATTCTTGTTATGAAAAGTCCTCTTATTAGTTTCAGCTGGAGTTCAGCATGTTTCACCTGTGCTACCTTGCTGGGCACTCTGGACAAAACTCCTATAACCAATAGTTTACTGGATTAAAAACAAAGATGGGAGAGAAAGAAAGCAGTGGGACTTTAAATAATGATTTTAAAAAAATGGAAATTTTACTGAAATCAGAAATATAGTCAGTATATAGAATGTGAGCATATTAAAAGATGAGTCATTCTAACTGGCTTTCTATTATGTGGACCTGGATGAAACCAGGAGAGCCCTGAGACAGTACAGGGTGTCAATCTGCCATGAGAGAGTAGAGAATGGTAGTGCTGAGTAACTCATGCCTTTTCTTTACATTACACTATGGAGTGTGGAGGATTTTAGGATAAAATAACAATGCTACATCTACTCAGCATGGCTCTGCACCATGTGATTGTTTTAGTTCTAGTCTGTGTGGCTTATTTTAGCTTGAGGCAAATGTTTCACTACAGCTTTGACTGCATTTTGAAAGGCTTGCCTTCTATGCTGTTCTTGCTGCTTGACAATTCTCTCCTGAGTAGCAGACTTCTTAGAGGGTTTCTGTGAGGATGTCACTACAGAAAGCCTTGTGACAAATGGCTGTTAATAGCACCTATAAGAATGAAAGGCAGGGGTCCTGAATGTGACTACATGCATGAGACTACAAAGCCATGACGTGTAGCCAGAGACTACAAAGAAACAAACAAAGTTTCTAACGGTGTGTAAGGTGAACGGATTCTTCTTGAGGGGAAAAGGGGAAAGACGGAAAGAAATCAGATATTTCAAAATTATCCCTTTAATTTGCAGAAAAGGGGAAAAAAATTGTTGCTCAGTTCTGGTCTTAAATCTCCTGACTCAATTTTCTATATTTCTCCTCCATTTCTCTAGTCCTCATTCTTTCTCAGCTGCACACAGAACATTTTAGATGCTTGATGGAGACCTTTATTTAATGCTATCACTTTGTGGAAATAATACATTTCCTCAATAGACAACTGAAACCTCCCCCTCTGTAAGTGGAATTAAAGAACCATTCTCTCAATATTTATCTTAAGGGTTGACATAATACCCATGGGTCTCTCAGGAAATGCTGCAAACCCCATTAGACTGTGGTTCATCATGCTTGGAAAGAAATGAGTCATTATCTCCAGCCAGCATCAGTACTTGCACAGCTTTCCCCTGCCCATGTAGCTCACTACCAGGACCCTTTTAGCTTATGATCCTAAGTGCAAACCTCATCCAGTACCTGGGGCATGGCTTATGCTAAAGCCCTGCCCTCACTGGGATGAATTAGAGATCCATGCCTTGTAGCCTTGACCTTGTAACACAACCTCACTGTGACCCACAACACTGAGCAACAGTAACTATTCAGCACAAGCAGAATATTTGCAGAGAAAAGGGGACTTTGAAGACCAAATGAAAAGACTGGAAGCAGAAGGCTCTGACTTTGTTGCACAACGGTATTGATTGTTGGTTGTTACCAATAGGCACTGACTCGTTTATGTAGCTTTATAATAGAATAACAAGGCCTGGCAAAAAGCTGGCTGTTCCTTTACTTTCAAGTAAAAGACATCACAAACCATTGTAACCTCAAGGAACTGAAAAAAGAATCAATCAAAGCCAACCAGACATGCTGGCCTCCAATTAAACTAGAAGTGAAAATGCACTGGCCTGAACATTGTTTTGGACGGAAAAACAACTTTTACTCAAATTCTGAAAAGTAAAATCTAGAAAACTTGATAACAAAGGCAGGAAAACTTTCTCTCCTAGGAGAATACACAAGACTTGTAATTCTCTGTTAGTGATAGGAAGAATTGGGTTTTCACCAAATATATAGAACAATCAATCCAGGAGTACTTGCAGTGCCATTTCCAGGAATTAGTGTCTGCAAATGCGGGATGATTTTTCAAATCCTCTCTTCTCTTACCAAGTCAAATAACTTTTTATTTGTATGTTGTTTTGAAAACTAGAGAACTCTCATCATCTTAGTGCTGTAGCATTTTTGGTGGAATTTTAAGCATCTACACAGTCCAGCTTCTTGAGCTCTCTTGTAAATCCAGCCTCTTAGCCTGGTGCCAGAATACTTACTGTGAATTAAACCAATTTGCAGAATCTGGAATATGAGGACCACCTAACTTGTGCTCAGATTAGACTCACAAACATCTAAAGAACCACTAAAACAGGCATGAGATACAAGCACTTTAAAAACTAATTAATATGTCATTAAACCAATAAGAGGAAAAACAAAAATAGTTTTCCAGTTTAGACAAAGAGGGGCTGCTTGCCTATCAGGGAACACCGTAATGATTAAACTTTTCTGTAGCTGTTTGCCAGAAGCAAAGCTGTTTGAAACTATTCTGCCTCTGTGGTTTGGGGTCAGCTGATGAAGATGAGCAGGGCAAGGTCCAGGTGTCCCATGTGGATGTGACATGTTTGTTCTGTGGTGAGAGCAGTAGGAAAGGTGCCTGCAAAAGGTACAGCTCTAGCAGAAAGCCTGGTGTTGCCACAGCCCCAGGGCTGCCCAGTAAGGCAAAGGCTGGTGCAGCCCAAGGTGCTCCAGGGACATGGTCTGTGCTCCGTGGCTGTGCTCCAGGAGCACACGGCCCTAGGAGGGAGCATTATCACAGAATCGCGGAATATTCTGAGTTGGAAGAGACCCACAAGGATCATCAGGGGCCTTTCGCATCCATCTTCAGCCATGCTGTTCACACCAGCTCCTATTGCCAGCACAACAGGGGCAGGTGCACTAAAAATATCCTCTGCGGGCTCCTAGCACGCCAGGTGATGTCCTTGCATGACGGTTCCCAGAATTTCACAGCAGGCAGACAGTTGAGGCGTCCAGCCTTGAACTTACTGCTGGGGATGTCTTCACAGCACTGTGTAGACACAGTCACTACCATGAAATGTCAAAGAGCTTTTCACTTCTACAGATTCACAGCTACAAGGATATATACAGCAAAGTTCCACATAAACTCGTCTAGTGGGGTTTTTTTCATTTTGGGTTTTTTTCTTTTGTGCCAGCATGAATGCACATTGGGGTTTTTTGTTGTTGTTGTTGGTTGGGTTTTTGTTTGTTTATTTGTGGGTTTTTTGGTTTTCTTTGGTTTTCTTTGGTTTTGTTTTGTTTCTTTAGTTGCAATTTTAATCTGACAGCTAATTTCTGAACAGATTGACAAGGAAATTATAGGATGAACTCCTGTTATCAATTTTTTCTATCTCTTCTTTTTAGTGGCCAAAACAGTGTGTTTAGTTGGACAAAAACACAAAAGGAAGATTAAAGAAACAGACTTCCTATTATAGCACTTTTTTATTACTTCAGAATCAAGAACGCTTTCTAAAATGGCATTTCTTTTCCTGAGGAATGTGGTAAAACACATAGAATAATTAATCTGAACTCCCTGTCAGAAAAACCCAGCACTAAACAACCTAACACTTTATATTCTTCCCTACAGCTGATTCTTCTTGGAAGAGGGAGAAAGAAGGAGATTCTTCTTGCTGAAATGAAACAAATGCCAGCAGAATCTTAATAGGTGGGAAACTCAGGAATCAGTTATGGTAAGATGAGGCCTTTTGAATACTTCTCTGAAGGTCTTGCAATGTTTTGGGTTTGAGTTTTTTTTTTTTTTTGGGGGGGGTGTTTGGCATTTTTTGATTGGTTTGTTTTTGGTTTTTTTTAAATTTTTATTTTGGTCAGCTTTGACAAGTTCTCTGTGTCTAGTAAAAACAGGTAGCCTCACGAGTTTCTCAGACACATCCTTCTAGTTCCATACTTGAAAGCAAAACAGTCAGCTTTCCTCCTGCTATTTTCCAAATTCTGTGTGAACTCAGAAATCCACATTTGTAGGAATAATTAATGAAAGTCCTAAATATGTTAAGCTATTTTTCATCATAACTCTTGGAAAGATGAAACTTTAGAAATAGTTGATTATTTTGGGCTAGTGACTCAAACCATAAACCAACCACAACAAATAAAACCTAGTTTGGATAAAGTGCTTTCCTTCTCCAACTCATCACTAGATTAAAGAAAAAGCAAAACCATTTTTTTAGAATTTAAAGCTGCACTTTTCTATTAGTGCTGGGTATCTCTTTCCTAAATTTTAATTTTGTTTATCATGATTTAAAGTAAGGATTTGAAAAGAGAAAATGTTTTCACTTTGAAAATGCTGCGTGAAATATGAAAAAGAATATTATAAGATCCTCAATTTTCCTGAAGGAATTTTTTTTCTGAACTTAGTTCCCCACTGGGAGATTGTTTAGGTCATGCAAAAATTGATTTTCCAGCTACTGAAAAATGTGACCGAAAACTTTTGCTTTAATCTAATATTCCATTCAGTTTTATCTAAAACAGTTCAGCGATCCTAACCTCATTTCATAGGTTACTTTCCAGATCTCCTAACATTTACTTAAAGATAGATAAAATCAGATATGCCATTCAATCAAGAAGCAATTGCACATTCAACTAAATCATATGTATTTCAGTAACCACACATTTATATAAAGTGTATTAAAAGCTTTGGTTTTTTTTGTGATTTCACATTCCCTAGAATTTACCAGTACCCATTAGGAATTACACACTGGACTCTCAGGTGCCTCTAAAAGTAATCACATTATATCATATATGAAAAATTTGTGTAATCATGGAAGAAAAAGAATTCTCCCCACACAGTAATGTATTTATAAAATATGCTTACAGATAAATGCCCACCCTTAGCATTCTGTGCACTTTAAAAATGTGGTGATGTCAGTTAGGGACATTTTAAGACAGTCTAAAGAATACCAGGACAGAAAAAAATATTTATATTTACAGAAGTGCAGTGTTGGAAAAGACTGCAAAACAACCTGTATGTAGCAATGTACAAAAATGCAGCTGGTTAATAAAAGAATTAGAACAGAGTAGGTAGTCCCACTTTGGCTGCAAGAGAAGGAAAAATCATTAGGAAGACAAAATGGACAAATAATATGCAAGAATAATTTTTTTGGGAATCAAAGAGAGGATAAAAAGGATTATAAAACTTTATGTCCTGTTTCTGTGCTCTATGGCAGGTACATCATAATGTGTTTCTCTCGAGAAAAACACCTACACATAATTAAATAGGATGACATTTCCCTGCCTTTAGCTGAAATTCAGTGATGAAACTGAAGAACAGTGGTGTATGTAGCAGAAATTCAAATGCTCTACCACAGTCTTGCGGTCTATTGAGTTTTTTTCGATGTAAATCATAGCAGTTTCTGTAGCCAGGAGAGCTATTTTATTTTATTTGTCCATTTGAAGATGTCAACAATCTCATTAAAACTGACTAGGTTGTGGCTGATGTAACCAACTCAATGAGGCAGTGCAAAAGAATCTTGTTTTGGAGAGGCAATTTCTCATTTGCCTTAATTATAGCAACTTACATGCTGCAGATATAGCAGGCAAGGTGAGCAGAAGTCACCATGCCTGAAATACACATCCAAGTCATGGTCATCAGTGCCAGTGCTGATTGCATCTGCTCGAAATTAAACAAGATCTGAATGCTTCTCAGGGGATGTGAGTGTCCCACCTTTGCTCTGCTACAGGTGGGAGAGAAGGCTGAAGACTTGCATATCCTGGGAGCACCACAGGAGAGCTTTGAAGCTCAGCATCCCAAACCACAGACAGCATCTTCAGCTGCTTGATGAGAAGCTGCTCAGAGGAAGCTCTTGTCCTCACTCTTGGTCTTGGGTTTGGAGTATTTCACCAAATTAGAATTCTCTTTCTACAAGCCTTTGGTTTATAGCTTTTTAGCCATAAATTTAACTATGACTGGGGCTATTGTTTCCCCCTGCTAGAACATCTCAGTGATTCACAGTTTGAAATGATTCATTTACAAACTCAGGGACATTCACAAGGGGTTATTTTGGGAAATGGCCAAATATCCAAGCATTGCAATAGCATCCTGAGGAGTTACTTATCCAAAAGTAGAGGAGATGACTGGCTGAGGGATCATAAGCAGCTGAACCTAGAGCTCTGCTACAAGCCAGTGTGAAGAAATGCTCCTTTGTGTATGTCCTTTTGTCTGCTAATAAGAAATTTAAAAGGATGGTAAGCAAAGCAATGATATGACTCATTAATGCCATCAAATTATTTTCTTGACTGTCTCAATATTTCCCCATTAGATTTTCATCATTATTTTTTTTATTTTGTGACTAAAGTAAAAAAAAATAAAGAGTGATAGAGAATAGGTATGGCTTTTTGATTTGAAAGGATTTTTAATTGATTTTCTCTCAAGGTAAACAATTCTCTGTAACTGTTCCCTAACTAGCAACTCACACCAAATCAATGAGTGATCCATGCTGTTGGAGTTGGAAAAAAGCCCTGTCAGTAGAAGGGAACAAGCTTTTTATTTCAAAGGGATACAACTCAACAGCTCTCCCTGAGTGCCATGGATCAGTGCAATGGAGGATGTTCAATGCAATATCACTCCACTCAGCCCCAGGCAGGCAAATTCTGCTTTTAATGAGGGCCAAGATCTTCTCACCCAATTCCCCACAGTATGAAAAAATAAATGGGAACAGCAGTAAGTGTATGACTAGTCATGGTTTCTCTGTCTTGTCAATAGAAGAGAAACAGCTGTTGGCAGCACAAAAGGGAAGACCACCAGCTTGTGAAGTAACCTACCTCCCTGTAGACTGAAAGGGAGTTTTTTACTCTCATCACTTGATTTTAGGGCCTTCTCTACAGTTTTTTTCCCCTGGGTAAGAAGCTGTGCAAAGTTACAGTATCTTCTTTATAGGCTGCTTTGCAATCAGAAGGCCAATGCCTCCCCACAAAATTCAAGTAACCTACCAGAGCTTTATTATAACACACAGTGTGAGCCAATGCCAACCACGGAGGTGCAGGAGTCAGCATAAAAGAACAAAATCTCATGAAGACTAATTCTTGCCCTGAAGAGGAGGAAGAATAAAATAAGATGAATTTGCGCTGTGTTTCCTGGTAATAAGCAAATGCATGTCCAGTGAGAAAAGAAGTTTGAAAGGCTCTATTATGGAATAGAATCTGGCTCTCTGTATAAAAACAGTTTTGGAGTGGAATGTTTTTTGTTTACATTCAGTTTCTGCAGCTAATATTTTGAATCTTGGGTTCTCAAAAAGTTGCATTTTCTCATAATCTCATTTTCTATACATATCTACCTTCTGTGTAGGAAATCCATTCTCACACGGCAGGACACATTCTTCTGCCTACATTAGGAGCTCCTGTCAGCAAATAACATGACTTTCTGAAAATGGATTCTTTCTGGTTTCTTTCTTTCTGGCATGGGTCAGGACTCTTTTGACGTTACACAAATAGCAATTTTATACTCCTGGTGATTATAATTCTCTCACACTGAGTTTAGGAGTTTGTGACTCTTATGCAGTCTGTCCACTCTCTATATTTAGATTCATAAAACTAACATCCTTCTCTCAGGAAATATCACACTCAGATCTGTCCTTTCATCCTCTGAGAATTTCACCACTCTGCAATTGCACAAAAAAGACAGAAAGGCTTAGTTTCCCCCTATATTTAGTCATGGGACAATATCATAGTCTGAGCTCTCTTTTTTTTTTTTCCCTAAAAGTTACAGCTTTCAATAAGTGACTCAGCTGCTTTGCCACAATCCCATTGAAAGCTCTGCTACTGCTTTCAGTACAGGAAGAACAGTTCAACTTGTTACACCTAAATTTGATCAAACATGAATTATCTTTAGGATATCACAGTGATATTAACTTTATTCCATTATCTTTTTTCCACCACTGGTTGGTAGTTTGATGTAAAGAAAGACAAAAATTATTATGATGGACTAGCGTGTCATTTGAAAAATGCCTTTCTAAGGTGCTGAATTTTAGAAGCTTCATGACATATTGGAGTTTATCTAATGCAACTGACCATTCTTTTTATCAGCTGAGTTGGAACACCAATAGTTAAGTAATATTAATTTGTAGTGATGAGATTGTATTTTCATTCTGGAGAAGAGTGCAATATTACTCTCCACTAATTGTTTCCTGGGGTGCATACACACTTAGCTGAAAGCTTCAATCAGAACCTAATAGAGTATCAGCTAGGTTTAAATGAGAGTACAGATAATTAAGTGCAACATTGATTTTCCTGGTTTTAAGTACCAGTTTGTTTGGTGATTTCATGTTTTTAATCAGACTGGCTGCTTAGCATACGACAAAGCATGGAATACACTCTCTGAACACAAGCATAAGAAGGTAATGGCATGAAGTGAAAGCCAGAGACTCTCAGCTACAATATAACTTGAGATAGCTATATATCGTGCCTGGAAGAAAAATCTCATCTTACAAGAAAAAAGGCAAACCATGGAGGAAGATGATCAAGGAAAAAAGAGATTTAAAGTGAAAGATATTCATTAAAATTGGATGTAGGATAATATCCAAAGCATGGATTACAAAAGCTACATGCAAAAGAGAGAGGTGTGTATATTACATGGGGGTTCTTTCTTAACCAAATGAGAAGGTTATTTATGGATGACTTTTATACATAGTGTAAGTACATAACCTATTTTTGTACATGCACACAGCTGGAAAAGTACCTGAAGTAAAATGATCTTTCTGCTCATTGTGTACTTTATGTGACTCAGGTGGTTCTTTCAAATCTAACTTTTAGTGGGAACAGTACATGCTACCAACTCAGGTTTGCACTCAAATAAAGAGTCTTGGGAGGCTTGGCAGAGCTCAGTGAATATTCACACATTGCAAATCTCAATGCCCACAGAGAACAATACTCTGATTTCCTGTTTACAGCTCTGTAGACCAAGATTACTGTTTTAAATGGATGAGAGCTCACAAGAGAAAAGGCAAGGCTGGACATTGGAGGTGAGAATCTGAAAAGGAAAAGGTTTCTGGGAAAACCTTTTTTGTTCTGAAAGTGGAACATAAAAAGATACATTATAGCCATATCTCTACCAGAACCAACTTGAAGCACAATTTCCAATTCATTCCCAGTGTGTCTGGTCCCAGCTGTACTCTTTTGAATCCAAAAGGGTAGCAATCCCTTTGCACATCTGGAAAAGGGACGTACCCAGAGAAGTGTATTTGGATGGTTTTATACTTGAAGGCAAGAAGAGCAGCATTTTTGTTTGGTGCACTTGCCAAGAACATTTGGATTTACTATTTCTATACTAAGAAAAAAAAATCCAGCACCTTTAGTAAATGAACAATGACAAAACATGTTTTTGTAGAAATCGTTAAGTTCCTAAGCAGTTGGCAGCAAGGCAAAATCACAAAGAAAATAAACACATTTAAGCTGAGAACCCTGAACACAGCAGTAGGAAAACACGAATTACTATAGAGGATCACTTTGAAAACAGTGAGCTGCATTCATCTGGTATTTTGCTCAGTGTTTAATCTGAAATATGAACATACACACACACACACATACACAAAGAGTTACAGTAAAAGCAGCAAAAAATGGACTTGTACTTTATCAATACCTCACCTATTGAGACCTGATTTCTAGCAGATCTGCTTCTGAAGTGTGTTAAGTGTGGCTAACAGAGAGCAAAATCACCACCTCTCCCAGAGTGACACAATCTTGAGCCACCCTTTCTCACACAGCTTGCTGCCACGAAAAGAAGTTCTATCTTTCTGACAAGTTTGGTTAAGATTGGCTAACAGTATCACAGTTACCAGAGATAAGTGAAGAAGAGGATTGGTAGCCAGACTTTTTTTGTCAACACTTGATTGGCCTAGGAAATACAGAAAAAAGCTCTGTAAAATTATTCTCCAGCACCATTTAATGGAGTTAAGATTTCAGCTTAGCATTACTAAAGCTATGTTTATCCTCTAGAAGTGACAGCAGAGAGGAGTTTGTTGCAGCTCCAAATAAGGATTCAATGGTAGTATCGCAGGCCATTAGAATCTTGGTCCAATTCTGCCTGCTTAGCCAACATGGGAACTGTCACACTACCAGAAATTTTCTTGGAAGAAGTTCTGTCAGCTCTTCTGTCCCATTGTTAACACTCTATTTGGTAAGTAACAATACTGTAACAATATCTGTCAAGTAGACATTAGTTGGGAGAATAAGGCAGAAAGTGGACAAATAGGCAAATGCAAAACAAAGAAAGCATGGGTTTGCTTTCAGAGAAGTAGAATTAGGGAGAAGGCATCTCAGAGAATAACAGCAGCAGAGCCAAGTGTTTTGCAAGTATGTACGAGATCCCACTATCAACCTTAATAAAGGTGCTTCTTCAAAACACTGTATAATGCACTTTGACTGTTCAGAAGTAGGCAGACATAAGCAAGTAAGATGTGTTCTTCTAGAATATTGTGAATAGAAGTGAGGAAAAAAATCCTAGCATTTAGAAATATTTTAATGGCCTTGTCTCCATTTCCTTATAGGTCCTAATGTAACAAAGTAGGACAATTTAAACCCTAAGTGCCTAACTATAAATCAGCTTTATTGGAACATTCCTGTCTTCCTGTGAAATTATTTGGTAAAATTCTCAATTAAAATGCAGATCATTAAACTGTAATTACAAAAATTTCTATCAATATTTTCCCCTTGCTGTCATGCAGGAAACTGTAAACAAATATTTATAAAACATACTGTGTCTGTAATTAAAGAGATCACAGTGTGGGTAGTGAGAGGGCTGAATGCATTTACATCAAAGTGTTTCTCTTGGAGCCCTTATTAATTTAAGAGGCTAAGGCTAATTTTTTTCCAAATTTTTGAGCAAATCTGAAAGTGCTAGAAAATAAGAGGCAAGGCTATTTTCTTCTCACTAAGCCTAAAATGGTGTAAATGCCAAAGATTCTATTGGTTCAGTTAACAATCAATATTAGTTATATTAACCATTAATATTTCTAGCTAAGGGTTTAAGTGAAATTAGTTCCCACCCCTTTGTGTGCTTCATCTTTGGTATGAAACTCAAATTTGGTTCTTTTAGCACTGTCCAAAATCTGGCAACTTATTTGTTGCTTGAGGATTGAAAAGCTGCCTAAGGAAACCTCCCCCTTTTTGTGTTCAGGTAGAGAGCTTTGATATTGAAGTTTGGTCTTGGCTGAAGACAGGAAATTTTTGCAATGCAAAATGGTTACCCTTCTTTAACACTACAAAGGGCACAAAGGATCATTTGGACCCATGTTGCAACGGAGCTGTGCCAAACACATATTTTTTTCCGACAGCATGAAGGTGAAAATTATAGCAGGGTTTTCTTGCATGTTGTTTAACAATGTTTAAATGCCATATAAATATGCTCAAGAACTGTATTGGCTACTTGAAGGCAATAAGTTAAGCTAAACATCTCATCAGCCTCATGAATTAAATGTCCCATTCCCAGGCTGCCTTGTCTTTGAAGCCTGCATGAGAAAATGTCCCTAAACAGGAGAGCCAATGGATAAAAAATATGTGGGAGAGCACCACCCACGACAAAAATGCCTACTTAAAGTACCCATTTAGACTTGAGAAACTTTGTTGTGTGCTATGAAGATAAGGAAGACTGCCTTAAAATCCTCAGCATACATCAACATGCAGCATGGAGAGGGTGCCAAGGGAAGTGTTTGCCCTGCTTCTGTGTAGAAGACAAGCTGAGGCTAGAAACTTGCAAATAAACTGTGTGAGTCACTCCCCAAAGCTGAGAGCTCAACCTGGTGGCATTTTAACTCTAGCTTAGAAGAAGATATTTTCCTGCCTTCTATCTTTTTGCTGTGCTTTCCCTGGAAATGGGAGCTGGGCACATGGGTCACAGCCAGACTGCAGAGTGCCAGTCCTTCACTAGTCAAATAGCCACACCACAGCCTAACAGCTAAGCCTTCCTTTTCTGTCTCACATCCACCACAAACTCCTGCCTGATATAGCTGAGCTGCAGCTGCAGCAATGTGCTATGCAAATCAAATGAGAAATTGCTTTAATATTCCCTTTTCATGGGCTCTTTTAAGCACCAAGGTCTCATTTTCCCAGTTTCGGGAAATGTGCTGCTTGGATTTTTGTTTTTTAGGCTCAATTTTATATGTTGGCCACAAGTGAAAAAACAACTGGTCTTTTATTTTTGTCCTCCTTTTCCTTAATGTGACACCTCCCCCAAAAAAATTAAGAAAAATAAACATTTTGACTGACTTACTTGTGGCTTGTTCTTTTCTGCCTGCCATAAACAATGTTGTAATGAGTTCATTTTAGTTCATTCCCATTTTAGGGGTATTATGAGCTGTAGCACCATCTCTGCACTTAAAATGGAGCACACTCTCTGGATCTGGCAAAGACACCACAAACATTAAACCTTCATTTAATGTGTCCATTATATTTTGTATTTATATTGCTTAATAAGAACCAGTGGAAAATTTTGACTTGAATAACTTCTTGACAGAAATTTTAGCAGGAGGGGAATCAAAGGTTTTTCAATAGGAAAAAGATTTGTTTTACATTCAGAAGATAAACTATCATGGTTTGTGCCTGTTCAACCCAGAATATTTCAGTTTATCCAGTTCATCAAAAAGAATTAAGTGCATATCATGTTTGATAAAATATTATGCTGTTCCTCATACTACAGCATAGAGAAAGATGAGTGTAAGGTCTGCTTTTTTTCCCCATGGTGGTGGGTTTCCTAGAAGTGCAATTCTTTTAGGGTAAGGTTAGACAGTACTTTTCCTTCTATAGCAAAAATGATAGAAGATATTCCACTCTTGCCTGTTTCTGTCCTCCACTTCCCGTGCCCTTCAGCTGGAGACTATGCTCTAACCTGGATCACTGGACTGGTTTAGACTTTGTACCGGAACCCTATTTTTAGTCTGGTTCTCATTGTGGCCCCCAATATCTTCACCAGCACAGAGGTGTGGAAAGAGCAGGTGAGGACCAGAGCACCTCAGTCTGGCTTTAGTCCTGAGTGCAGCCCATCCTCAGACTGTTCCTGTGCAATGGCCTCTGCAGCCATCCATCTAACTTCTGACTCATTATACACAAGGTATGGCAGAACTGTGGAGATGCATCCCATGGGAAGGATGCTCACTGGAGGGAGATGCTGAAGGACCAGAATTCCTAAGGTTTTTTTTACCTTTTTTTTTTTTTTAATTCACACTGATGAGAAAATGGATTGTGATAAGTTACTCCAAAGTATTGTGTAATTTCAAAGGAATCATCCTTTGAGAATTTTAACTGGAACAGCCGGAACATTCGTAAATTGGATGACTTTTGAGAATTGCTACCTCAAAACTATTCTGATTTTACCCCTTCCACCACCTGACAAAATATCCTATACTTTTCTATGAGATAGAAAACCTTTAGGTGTTTATTTCAATATCAACAGATGTCATATAGGGAGATATCTTATTAAGCTTTGTGTAGTTTTTTAAGGTTAGAGAAATACTCAAGGAGTATAATAAAATAAGCTGCAACTGAAATATTTTAACAAAGCAATTTAACATATTCCAGGGTTGGACTCAGCACTTCAGTTCTGTTTTGGTTAATTAGATTTTTCCATCCTTTTAGGGGTGTAGGAAGAGCTCTAGAAAGCAAAGACATTAAAAAAAACCCTCAGATTTCATCAAACAAAGTAAATTGTTTTCAGCATGTTAGTCACAGCAAAATCTACTTAGACACATGAGGTGCTATCAGTTTGGAAAATGTCACTTCAAGAAGCATCAAACAAAATATTTGAATCACATTTTGTGTTTCTTAGCAGTTGAGCAAAATACAAGCTTTAAAAAGGAATTTGTTCAAGTCAAAGGTACAATTTTTTTTTTTTTGTGTAAAATAATTTAATTTTTTTCCCCCTTTTCTACTCCAGCTACTATTTGGTGGTCAGTGCACATAGCTGATGCATCCAGTCCCAAGCACAGACGTTGATGATTCACCAGCAAAAATGAAAGATGGAAACTGAAAACACTTGCCATACCAGTGATGGTGGATAATTGCCCATGGCTCATAGCATTGCAAGACATTAACCTTATAATAGCAGAAGAATAAGCTTGGATTCCTGTTGGAGATGTCAAAAGGATTGTAGTTCTAGTCCGTCCTTTCTTCACTATGTTGGTATAGAGGAGAAGTAAGCTTGACTATAAATCTTAAGCGTACATAAACTTAGAGAACTCACCAGGTTTTGACATAATTTGTCCCTAGGCATCAAAAGAAAATTTCAGAGAGAACTGACTACATTGCATTAGGAAAACTAATTACCAAAAGTACAATCCAATTAAGATAGGGCATTTAGGGGACAGGATCCCAAACCTAGAATTGCTAGGGGACTGTTAGTAAAACACTGATCAGGAGCTTAGTGTGTGAGGCATCAACTCTCCTCTATACCCCACATTGAACCGATGCTGTTTTGCAGCAATGCTCCTGAGAAATCACTTCCCTGCTTGAGGTCTTATATACTATGCAATTTCATTATATAACATAATGACTCTAAAATATGTGTATTAAGCATAATGTGTGGGTTTCCATTTCTCCATCCTGAAGACCTGTATCCTTCTATTAAAGATAATATAAGGCAGACATGAGCATGGATATAATACAAATAGGCTATACAAAGTCAGCCTGGGTATGTAAATAATGATACTTTGCAATTACTCTTTAATAGCCCCCACAGATCCAGCTCAATTTTCAAAAAAGAATAAGAAATGAGCCATTTTTCATGCTTAATCTGCAATGCTCTATAAAAAGCTTGGACATTTAGCTTTTCTAAAACCTACTCCTCCTGATGGTCTCCAGCAATGTACCAAAGTCAACAAAAATCTCTCTCTTTATAAATAACCATGCATCAAAATTGCACTTGACATGAATGAAAGAAGCGAGAAATTAAATCTCTCAATATTTTTTTTTTTTCAAATGGGGTGTGGGTGAAAAAACTTTGAGAAGGCTTGCTCAAAATCTCAAAACATTTCTGGAAAGTGGAGTTTGTGTCTGATTTCTATACGATGCCTCCAGCCATGGGACTACCCCTTCTGATGGTCTCAACCGAGGGAAAACCAGCACACAATTCTTGTCATCAAGTTGCGGTTTCTCACTGAATAAGTGGCTCAAAAAGTTAGCAGAAATGAATATATTTAACAATAAAGGGTAGAGGGCATGAACTTTAGCACTTGCAGTAAGATATACTTAATTCATTCATTCATTATTGAATAATTTATAAAGAAATGCCATTTCGCTTAAAGACTAAACCAAGATACAACCCAAAGATAGCAATTTTGCTAGTCATTTAAAATGTACCTTTGCGATTAAAAAAAAAAAGAAAGAAATGTGACCAGAAATGTAAAAAATAGTATAAAGTGTCCATAAAGCAGTGACTGAAAAGGACATTATCAGAATATTTCTCCTGGTTTTCCCAAAGTTTGATGGTATAGGTCCTTTGGGATTTATTGTGTGTCTGGACTTTGAATATGTTAAGCATGAGCAGATGGGTGTAGTCAGAAGACTGTACCCATCCCTGTCAATTTTTTTAATGCAAATTTTGGACAAACAGTTTTGGAGAAGTCTTGAAGTTGGCCTGTGCTGTGGCAAGGTCAGTCTCCAGCCATGCAGAAAATCACAGAGCTGTCAGCAACTCCTCTATTGCGTTTACATTTGTTGACGGAGGATATTTGGGTCATGCCAGAGAAACTGGCTCAAATAATTAAAAAAAACCAAAAAAAACCCAAAACCCACCAAAAAACAAAAGAGAGGAAGCTGTGGTGAGTAGCTAAAGAAGGAGGGCAATAATGTCCCTGAAGACTGATTTTATTATTTAAACTGGTTTATAGATTAAAAATCCATTATGCATCAGATACTTTAACTGTAAAACTGAAATATGAATCAGACAGCACAGGTTATTTAAATAATGGTGTAAAATAATAAAAACCCAAAAATATTTCAGGCTTATGCTATCAATTTAGAATAAGCCACAGTAATCAAGGAGAACACTCTATCGATTTTTTCTAAAGTAATTGTCCTAATGTAGCTGATATATCCCCCAAACCTTATCCTGAGATACTCTTCCCTAGGGTCACACATAGTACTTTATGTAACTACTTTAATTGTCTTTCAAACTCTTACTGCTCACAGGAAGTGCCACTCAAGACTGCAGTTTGTTCTTGCATGTTAATACATTATACGCACTGGAAAAACTACAGCGAATGAGCTCAGAATGGGCATCTGTATACTGGAAATCATTGTGTTTTCTGTGGAAATATGGAATATAAATGATATTTTGCATGCTAATGAGATATTGCTGAAGTTTTAAGTCTACTGATTTATGAGACTTATTATCAAGATGACCTAGCAGCTACCTAGTTTCCATGACATTTTTATATGTGGGCTGAACTGAAAATTTTGTGTTGTAAGCAAGAGAGCTTATTTTTAGAAAATAATAAAATAAACTAAAAGCTATATTATAGGCTACACTTTTTTTCTACTTCACATTAAGCCCACTTGGAGTGATAGACTGTTAGAGAATGAAACTCCTGCTTTCAGAACAAAGCATCAAAAATCATAATCAATTAAGTCTGCAGTTCAAATAGCCATATCCCTTGCCCAGAGAAACACAGTCTCAACATGTTACTAATGAGAATCCCCAAAGAATGCCTTTTTCCCCTCCTAGCTTATTGATTTTGACTTGTCATCTTCTCTGTCTTTGTGATACTCCATTCTGGTTTGGTCTTGTGACAACTGGAAAAATTATTTCTCTTGTTTTCAGTCAGCTCTTTCCCAGCCTATGCCTGCACAACCTTTTATCTCACATTTTACACAAAGCAAGGAGAGATGTAACTTCTCAGTCTGAGTTGCTGGCTTTCACTGCTCCCCTGGTAAATATAAAAATAATATTACTGTATGCTTTCTGCTATTCTACATCTGAAGATCGGACAGAGCAACCTATTGAAAATTGCAGTATTACATCCACCAACTTCCCTAAAACTCTTACTTCAAATGTTACAAAAAGGTACATATTACAGTCCATTCCTCTACTGTTCCCTACACATTTACAACTAATCTTGAATATTATACCACAGATATGCTAAATGCACTCATCATCATCATCCAAGCATCTTTGAATCTTTAAAATTGTCTTATCTGTCTTTCATTTCTATCCTTAATTCTGAGGGAAAAATAGTTCTAACTATTTATATAGCATATAAAATAAGGGTGAGCCTAAACCAGACCTTGAGATCCTAGCCACATGAGTTATGAGTAATATGCTTTGATCATGAAATCTCTGCCTACATTTAACAACTGCAAGCACCTCTTTTACACAGTGCTTAAAGCACTTGAAATCTGAGCTTTCCATGTATTTCATAGCTATTCAACAGCATCCTATATAATGAAAAAATGGTGAAAGATAAAAATTATTAAGTACACCTGTATTAGCAACAGTGAGAGAGAAGTATGAGATTATACTGATAAGGGACTGTTGGTGACAACTTTCTGTTAACTCTTTTGCCCAGCTCCCACACCAATTCATTGATGCCTCTGGGAAATTCTCTTTGTGAACAAAAGTCAGCCACGCATCTTCTCTCAGTTAAAGATTTCCTGCTTTCATTTCAATATTGAAGTGAAACACACATAGATTTGATTAATTATTTATGATACTTCATTAAATTGATCACCTAAATTGGAAATATTTTAGCAGACATAACAGGGGATTAATTTCTTCAAAGTTTTAGCATTCATTTAGATGCCAGAAAAGATGTCAAGCTTTTCGGAAGAGCTCATCGTGGTAGATACTGCACAAGCCTAGAAACACAGCCCTTATTTATAGATGTGAATAAAAAGTTTGTTCTTTTAAAACGCTTGTTCTGAACAGTTTTCATTTAGGATCGGTGTGTTCACAAGGTCTCAAAAAACAAGGCTCTGGTACAGTGCTGCTTCAGCTAACCCAGACTGATACAGAATGAGGATAATGCTAGAAGAATAGTGAAAAAGCACCAAATACACAGAGAAGACACAAAACCTGCTCTTTCTAAATAGTTGTTTTTATCCACAACAGTATTACAGCATCATTAAGGGATCAAACACAAAACATGAATTTTCTTTAAAATAAGTAATCCAGCAATTAGCAGAAGTGGCTAAGATAAAAAAAGAAGGAGGTGCAAAGTAACTTTAAAATAATAAAACTATTTTTCTATGAGCTAAAACTCTCCTTGAAGCTGCTGCAAGAATGCATTGAAAAGATGAACCTATGAATAGAAACTTCTAAAAATATCTGCTTCTATGGAGAGCAAATTTGGAAGCAAAATTGTCAAAATCCTTTAGTCATTAACTTTACTCAACTTAAGGGAAGAATAAGAGCAATTAAACGTCCAGCTCTTTACTGACATCCGTCTTCACAGAAAAGTATAACAGTGAAAGACTTAATGTTTTCACCATGGCTACAATAAGATTTTTCTCATTAAGGTTACCTGTGGGAAGGATCTAAACTTGCAGAAAGGTCAGAGAAGATGACATTGAAGAGGAAGAACCACCTCTCTAATACCTGGAATAAAACTGAGGTAAAGAGATTTCAGAGTAGCTCAACCCAGAGAAATACCTAGGGTAATATGGGCCTGGAAAGTTTCCACAAAGCTGATCTTATAGACTCAAGGCACTATGCAAAACCATGTTGATTATCAAGCCATGACTCTTCTACTGAATTGGTACTTGAGAATAAGCATCGATACTGCTTCAAAATAAAAGGCTGGAGCGTGTTTTAGCTACACATATGGGGAAAAATACTGAACTACTTTCTTTAGAGCGTCCCACTTCTGATTTAAAAATAGACATATTTCTCCATGTAAAGATAGCAGCATGGTGGCCACGAGAACAAACCAGCAATTAACTCAGTATACAACCAAAAGGACTGAGAGCCATTGCAAAGGGCTAGTTGTTTGTACACCTTGAGTACTGGAAGGAAATGAGAGCATCAAAGGAAAGGATGCAGCTGAGAAGACAAACAATGAATGGTTGCAAACAAAAGCCTTTCAAGCATTTGTCATGTGATTCGGTTCTCTAATATCCTCCTCAGAGGACATTTCAGTCTTTTTCTTCAAAATTCTTTGGATTTATGAAAATAAATCAGGATGAAGAACCACACCAAATCACCAGTTTAGTGGGGGCTTGTTTGTTTCTTTGTGGTTTTTTTTTTTNTCTCTCTTTCTCTCAAAGTGTCAGGCAACATTTCACATCTCATCTTCAAAAAGAGGCTGCATATCCACCAGGATGTTTAGGGACGGCACCGCCCTGTTTGTGTCATTTTCATTCGCTTTTTGAAAACTTCAAGAAATTGTCCCTATGGTCCAATTCAAGTTTTAATAATAAACATAGAAAAGACCAGTATGATAGATCAAATGGAACAAGGAGGGCACTATACATACTTTCGTGAAATCATATCAAAATAAAGAAGTTTTATCCCTCTAGTTGCTCCTAGGCCTTTCTCCCATTTGACAAATATTCAAACACTTGACTGTTGTTCAGTGTGTAGGTTCAAAGGACTAAATAAGAGTTAATAAGAATTTTAGTACAATACTACCTGCTGTGTGATGCATGTGCCCTTTATCAGGCTTTTAAAAATATTTGAACAATAGGATAAGAAGCTCATAAAAATCCAATACTATGACACACAGATACACATAAAAATGTTAATTTTAAGGCTACCTTTTTAGTTTAAATTATTCAAAATCTTCACAGTGCACAGTTGAGTTCTCATCTACACATCCATTGCATGAACAAGTTCTAGATCAGAGCAGCCGATGTAAACTTCATAGATTTTCAATTCTAGACCTAATTTTCTTCCTGACTTCCCAGGGGTTACTATGCATCACATATTGCACCACAACATATCATCAGCAGAGGCATCTTTCTGCTTCTAACATAAACAAGCTCATGCTTTGCAATCTGCTACCAAATCAAAAGTGGTTCTTCACCACTCCAAATTATATTTGGATTGATTTGCTTCCTTTCATGAGCAAATAGGCTGAAGCGACTTGCTCCAGCTATCTGTAGACACAGTAGTAGAGATCTAGTCCAGTGCATTGCTGCAACTTAATACTAACGTGTAGCAAAAAACAGTGGTGAAATCCCCATGAGTGCAGACTTGCTTTGGGTTATATCATCGAAGTAAGAAAAAGGACAAGTATAAGGAGTTGGCTGAGTAAAACGACATAGTCTCAAAGTCCATGTTCACTCCTTTATGTTACTGGAGCATTTTAGTTTACACATTGTACCTTTGTTAAAAAAAAAAAGGTTTCATCACAAAGCAAGTTAAAATGTTGTGAAAAGAAGACAGGGAGTGCTTTAGATATAATGGCCATAAAATGTATTCCTGAATTAAAACTTTTTATTATAGTTGCTATCATTTCAGTCCTGCCAAGATATTAAAAATTCCCTGCTGGAAGCCACAGTCACGTAATTCCTTGAGTCTAGCTCAGTGCAACCAGCAGTGCTGTGAATGCAGGTGAGTCTTTATCTGGCACCACAACTGCATGTTTCTTTCACGTTGTTTTCCATCAGCAAGACAGCTGAAGCTTTTTCCTTTTAATACTTTTAAAGTGGTAAGAATCCGTGATGAGATGAATGCGGCGTTTTTCAGAGGGAAGAACAGTTTAATCTTCATGAGATTACTCTAATTGCTTGGCAGTACTTTATTAGGGCTGGGTTTTGTCATTGTTAGCAAGGAAATGGATTGTTGGAATGCCTAGCACAAGATTTTGTATGCTGTGACTTTCTCATTTGAATACTTAAAAAAACCTCAACAGGTTTGTTGTGTTTTTACTTTCATTTTTTTCCTCATGAATTGATCGACAGACTGCAGAGTAGTCTGGAAATTGAAAAGATTTTTACCATTAAAGCCATTACAAATGGCTCAGCTCCTGTAAACAAGCCCCTGAAACAAACGGGGCCATTTGGACCTAGTTCTCAATTTCTAATCTTTCAATCAAACTGCAAAATATTTTCCAGTTTTCATTCTGCATTCAAAGCATGCTGCTGAGGTAGAATATATTTTCAGAAGAAGCCTGTAAGCATTCAAGAAACAGCTTGCAGGGAAAACACTAGGAGTCCAGGAAAGTTGGATCAGAGACTCCCTCTGCTCTTCCCACTGGGACCTGCATCAGATTTGATGTTGCAGAGGATTTCATCACGTCAATGACCGCACCAAGATCAATTGGGACTGTGTCTCTACAGCATGAATTAATACAGACTAGGAGCAGCTTTGAATCCTCTGGGAGCCAGGGCTGGCTTTGACATAACTTTCTAAAACTTCCCTCTTGCTCCTTTTCCCTGAGCCAGGGATGGAGCAGTGCAACCTTTTCCTGGGCTGCTGGTTTAATTCAGCATTACCAAAGTTAAAGATGAGAAGAGCAGGGGATGCAAGACTGTCTGAATTACAAAGCTACACCATAAAAAGGACCTGTCAAACTGCACATGAGCCAGAACTCAGAGCTTTCTACATCTAAGTAAAGAGAGGAAAATAAAGTGACTGAGGTCTAAAGTTAGGCTGCTACCTTGACCTGCAATAGAGCACTCTTTTCTATTTTTTTATTTTGTCCTCCATTTAAAACTGGCACAAGAACCCAGCAGTGAAATTATTAAGGGATTACTTCCGAGTTTCAGATTTCAGAGGATTTTTTCTTAGCGAATACCATGGGTGTTAGGAGAAAGTAAAGGGAACGATTTTAACAATTGATAGAAGCATTGGTGAGCAAACACTGTTTTCAGATCCCTGCTGGTATCACTAGATGCTTGTGCATAAATGTGATGTTTTGTCAAATAAGGTGCTATGTACTGCACATTCAAGTTATCAAATAAAAATAGCAGAGATAATTTCAGCTCCATCTACAGCACTGGGAGTTGGGGAGGGGAGGAAAGTGGAGGTGGAAAAGAATATTTGTGGAGTGGAAAAATTCAGAATTTTTGGGGGGTGAGAAAAGAGGGGGAAAGATTTATATAAAAGCTCTGCAAAAACTGCTGGAAGAAGAGAAAACATTTAATCCAGGTCTGGTCCATATGCAGCTTTGTGAGAGTCTGCCAGGCTGTACATACAATGCTGTTTACCACATACCATCAATATAATTCCACTAAGACCATGCTTACTTGGAAACATTTGTGCCATAGGCCTGTGCACATATACCCTCTTCAGTCACATAGCCTCGGCAGAATACACCATGGACTTTGTAGGCCTCTGAGAACTTAGACTTCAAAGAGGCCAGAAAGCAAGAAATGGATAGCTCAGCCAGCAGAACTCTGAGGTGCACAACTGACACGCTATGGGTTCAGCCAGCAAAAGTAATGCAAGCAGTTGGCACAAATCCCTAGATGGGGAAAGAAATAAAATCTTAGCCATCAGAGTTAATCTATGTTAGAACAGTCAGGAAAGTTCATCTGGAGTATTTCTTAATGTTGATTGGCCACACAATCTCAAACCTGTAGGTGAACGCTTGCATAGTATAAGAGCAGCCGACATTCGGCTTCCCTTAAAAAAAGAATAAAATGAAACAAGCCTAATTTCAGCCATTTGTTTCACTGATAAAAAGTCCACAAAAAAGGTATAATATAGTTCAGCTATAATAGAGTTATATTTTCTCTGAATTCTCTGTAGTAGAAATAGAAATCCCAAAGAGATAAGACTTTGCCAAAGGAAAACTCACACAAGAAATTAAAATCTCCCTCAAACAGATATCCATATATATATAGGCCCTCCATGTTAACAGTTTAAGAGCAATTTCCTCTTTTCAAATGAAAGTCTGTGACAAAATAACATATGCCGATTTATTACAAATTCTGAGCAAAGCAGATTTTCCTACACTTGATATTCATAAATTCGATGAGGCAAATCTTTGTATCACACAATCTGTGTTTTCAGCAGAGTCATCCTTAAGGCAGCCAAATATGTCAATTTGTGGGGTTTAAAAAGTCTTGGGTATAAATAACACATGCACATTCCAGAGAAGTTTAGCCATTATCCACATGGCAGGACCAATGCAGGATTGATGGACTGGTGATATGCTCTGTTCTTTCTCTCTCTCTTCTCCACCTTTATTTCCCTCCTCTCTTGCTTTGCCTGGGGAAAGCACAGCTCTCATATTCTACTCCAAACTCTGAACCGATGTTTATTGTGGGACTGGGGAGTTTGTGAGAGAGTGTTTTGGCTTCTAAAGCAGCACCTTTGAGAAATTTCTTGTGAGAAGCTGAGAGCTTATTGAAGGGTACTGTGCAGAATTAAGGACTTGTTATCAACCACTTGTGAAAGTCTATTGTACAAACTTACTTAGCCAACACCTTTCGAGTTTAAATTGCCAGAGTTTGGGCAACTGTACAATAAAACACAGGAGTTCTCTGTGGTCTGGTGTCTTTTTGCAGCCTGATGAGAATTTATAACAACATCATGGCCCCTACTAATGGGTCACAACACATGTCCTCCCTTCCACCCCCTTCCTTAATTGAACAAATTAATCAAAGAAAAATTAAACAGGAAAAAAAAATCATTGTACAGCTGGTTCCCTGGGTTATCTAAAGTTTTCCCCCCTCTCTAACCCTTGTTGGTGCATTTTCCCCTGGAAAAGTCCTTCCTAGGTGATCCCCACTTCTTAGGAGAAGAGTTTAGAGAAATGGATGTGTGTGGCATGGTCCATTCCAGGACAGCCACAGTTGTGGCTTTCCATGTCCCGCACTGATGAAAAGTTTGTGACGGCTGTATTTCCTGGAGGTAATTCAGGTTTAATCCTGTTTTCCCTGAACACCCTCACAAGCCTGTCAGCACAGTCAGTCATGTTTTTGACTGTGTTTGAGTGGCCTCCTCTCCTGGGCTGGTAGCAAAGGTTGTGTCTGCATCCCTGCTCTTCTGTTCTCCCTTTAGGGGCCTGGTCAGTAACACGGGTTATTTTCACTGCTCTTGACTGCTGAGGCTACAAGTACACGTATGTCCTCACACTTGTCCCATGCTACACATTTGGGATATATCTGCAGCTGCCTCAGGGTCCCATGTATAGAGATTCACATGGTCTCTACTTCCTCTGTCTCATTAGTCTTAGTCCCAAAGCTTTCACATATAACGACTGAATTTCTATCAGTCTGAAGTTCATGTTTTTAAGCATCTTTGTTACTGCAGGAGGAGAGTGTGAGACAGAACAGCATGCTCAAGCACTACCTGCTTGCAAACAGCACTGACTCACCAAAATACAAAGGAACAGAAAGTAGCCCCTGCTTTTCCTTACCTCCCAGATGTCTTTATAATGTAACCATGTTCCCTCTCATCCAGTAGCAATGACAGAAAGGAAAGACAAGTGGTTCAGGGAAAGTGCTGTGCTAAAAAAACCATTTCAAGGCAAAGTGGATTTAAATGGCATCTCCCTACAACTTCATTTTTGTAATTCCTTTTCAGACACAACTCTCTGAAAATCACCAAATCATCTGGCTACAGTAGCAAAGCTGAACTAGCCCTCTCCTTTAAGTGATGCTTGAATTTAACTTCCTAAACACAGCCCTCCAAGGCAGCTGACCAGTCACCCTGCGGAGGCTTTGTCATTCTTCTCACAATGTGCTTTTTCCGAGAGCTGCGTAACATTGCTCTGCCTGCTTTAAGGCTGCGTGAACACAGCTGTCACTGGCTGAATTAAATGAAACAGTGACTCATACTACATCTTTGATATTGAAAAAGGCGTGGGTAGTATTTTGTAGCTTTCAAAAAGCTATGATTTCACATTATGTTTAAATAAAGAAGGGCAATGACTTTAGAACATATAAACCCTGGATGATAGATGATGTACTATGTATTAAAAAGTTTGGGCAATATTTTATGTGGTTCTGTCATCATCCGTCATCATAAGGATCACAAGCGGAAGACAAGTTCAGACAAACTTTCAGAAGAATAAGTGTACATTACAGGAAAATAAAGTAAGGAATTAGAAACACAAAGCACTGCTCTATTCACTCCCAGATTAGATTTCCTTTGGTAGAGTAGAAAGAAAAAACTGTACATGCAGAGGCTCTGGCTATATTTCGCTTCACCTCACACATTCAGCCACCTTTCTGCAAAGTGGATTTAAGTACTAATGTTCTTGCAGATAAGGCTTTCTCACATTTGCCTCCTGAAATTAGAGCACCAGGTCCTAGCAACAGAGGATTGTAGGCAAGTAATTTATGGTGTTAGAAACACATTTAAATTATGCCCCTCCCCATTTCTCCCTTTTCTTCTGCTACTTACCCCAGATGTGCAGTTTTAAAAGCACTTTCAAAAAGTTATCTCAAAGCAAATATAGTAGACACCAGAAGTACACTGTGCTGCTTATACAGAGCAGCCCATAACTGAAAATACCTTGCCTTCAATGAGCCAATAGACTTTTTGAAGTTACATCCTTAACTTCTGTAGGAAATAAATGCACAGAAAACACACTAGGAAATTCTAGGATTGTAATTAAAAAGTACATACTTAGGGTACATAATGATGTTGCAGTTATCCTGCTGAGAAGCAAGGCAGAAAACACAGAGGTAAGAATTGGTTATGAAGGCAGCCATTGGAAAGCTTGATGAACACTTTCCTTTTCAGGTGCTTCAAACTGCCATCTGGTTGAGAATCACCCTAATTTTTAACACTGTTCCTCTGTTGCTGTGTATTCCAACTCGACATTACTCATTTCGGGCAAGATGCTGATGTAGAAGTAGGTTTAAGTAATCTGGGGAGTGATAGCCAGCCAATGTCCTGGAGTTATTTGGTGTACTGAATTCAAATACTTCTGAGCATGATTCTGAATACCTGTAAAGTCCCACTTCTTCCTAGTAGCCAATAAAAGAATGAATCAACCAAGACAGTTTTAATTTATTATGCATACTTTGCACCCACCTTTCTAACTTGCGTATTTCTCAGTGATTTGCTGTCATTCTGCTTCAATCCTCCCTGCCCTGTTATTTCTTCAAGTACCAATGTAAGTTTTAAGTTCTCTAGGATGCTATAAAGTACTAAATAAAGAATAAGCTTTCCCCAATATTTTCCTCCTGTTTCCTTTGTCTTCATCATGGTCCATTAAGTCTAAATGTATCCACTGGAACATCCCCAGGGTGTTAATCCAACAGCTCTCCATCTGTCAGATAAACTAATAGTACATTCTAGAGACATGTACTCAAAAGTCTGCTTGTGATTCAGACCCCACACACTGAAAGATGCAGATTTACCTCTTCCTCTGACACTCATATCAGCTCACAAATAGGGTCAGGGAGAAGACATAGCAGACTTGCAATTAAAGTTGCCTGTTTTCTTGCCAACCATTTGCACAATATGGGAATTGCATGAGGAGCTAGGATCAACAGCTCTCATAGTTTCAAATAACAATCTTCTTTCCCTAGAATTCTGTCCTTGACAAGATACAACAAAACAACACTAGATTTCAAGAGACCCTAATTCTGGACTAGACTGTTTTGTAGATTCACAAGTGCAGCCTCACCTTGAATATTGGGTGTAGTTTTGGGCACTGCAATACAAGAAGGATGTTAAACTATCAGAGAGCATCCAGAGTGGGGCAACAGAGATGGTGAGAAGCCTTGAGGGGAAGCCATATGAGGAGTGACTGAGGTCACTTGGTCTGTTCCACCTGGAGAAGAGGAGACTGAGGGGAGATCTCATTGCAGTCTGCAACTTTCCTTGTGAGAGGAAGAGGAGGGGCAGACACTGATCTCTTCTCTGTAGTCCCCAGTGACAGGATTTGAGGAAATGGCCTGAAGTTGTGTCAGGAGTGGTTTAGGCTGGATATTAGAAAAAGATTCTTCCCCAAAGGGTAGTTGGCACTGGAACTGGCTGCCCATGGAAGTCACAGCCCCAAGCCTGACAGAGTTAAAGAAATATTTGGTCAATGGTCTCGGGTACATGAGACCTTTGGGGTGTCTGTGCAGGGCCAGGAGCTGGACTCGATGATCCTTATGGGTCACTTCCAACTCAGCTTATTCTATGATTCTGTGATTCACATCTTGTGCTTCTTGGTCCCTGGAAACACTCTAGGTATACAAAATTTAAGGCTTAGCATTAATTCTTTCAGACTAACATAAAGCAAAAAAAGGAATAAGTATCTACTTTCTATTACTATACAGGATTAAGACTAGGCCATTTGGGTTGAGTTTTGTTTATTTGTTTTTAGAAAAATAGAATAATTTTGTTTGTTTTTAGAATACCAGAAAAATTTATATTGAAAGGAACCTTTGGAAGTAATCTGGTTCAAACTCACTGCATAGTCTGGGTCAATGTCAAAGTGACACTGAGTGGCAGAGAGACTGATTAATTAAAAATGGGAAGCATAAAATGAAGGAAGGAAGATATGGCCTTCTGGTGCTGAGGGTATTTCTTTATATTTTAAAAACTCTGTGTTGAGATATCAGAGCAAGAGCTTCTCTTGCCTTTCATCTTATTCTTTATTTCAGGAAGGATACTGCTGATTGCACAGTGAAAATCCAGTCAATGAAAGAATGGAAAACCATATAAAATATGTCTTTCTTCCTTAAACTGTGTACACTCCATGCCAAAGGGAGTTTGGAGAAAGAATGTGGCATTGCAAAGCAACTCTGGCAAAAAAAAAAGATACAGAACTGGTTTGCAAAGAAGATGCTTCCTAGTTGTAAGGGCTTAAAGAATGCATCTGAAGTGTCTCAAAACACTGTCAATGCCACGGAAGGAACTTCCAGTATGGTAAGCCACCACAACAGAAGCTTGAGGTAAGTGCAGATGGCACAGCAGGAAGGACCTAATTTGAGGCCTAATGGAGGTGAAGGATTGGTCACCATACAGACTGAAATTCCCACCATGGCATCTATACCATGAGGATGCCTGGGACTTGGACTGTATAAAAGTGATACCTCCAGAAGAACAACTCTGGGACCCCCACCAGGATGAAGAATGGGATGAAGAAGGACCAGCAAGACTCCGCAGGGATCCATGTGGTGGTGATATCTTTTGCTTAATCTCTCTCTCTCCCCCTGCCTTTCCCTCCCACAAACCTATAAAGATTTTAACACAATTCTAGTAAGAGCCTCTTCTTGACACACAACCTATTAGCAGTGTGTCAGCTCTTTGTTCCTAGCAGCATACTCCCAGTCCCTGGAGATCTCTATCTTAGGCTACACTGCAATTTAAAATAAAATGTTCTGGCAGAATAATGTCAGAAAGAAAATTAACTGGAAAACGTATCTGCAGCTACCAAGTTATTCAACTTGTTTGGTAATGCAGCAATGTGACTCTTTGTCCCTCCTCATCCTCTTCCCCCTCTTCTTTGCTGCCAAATTGTTTCCCTTAAAAGTAAGATTTGTAAAGGAACAGGAGGTGTCTAGAATGACAACAATTTGCTAGTAATAAGGAATTCATTATCAAAGGAGTTTGTCTGTACACTCAAATTCGAGGAGACAGCAGGACCATAAACCGTCGGGGACAGTCAGAAAGGTTCCCTATCACTTCTGTAATGCAATGATAATGGATGATGCTGTGTCTTTGATAAAGAAGCTGTCCTACAGTTCCTACATGGGAGACAGAATTCATCTATAAATGGACAAGGAATCAAAATGCCGCCTGAGTTCTCATGAATTCTCTCTTTATTTGGTGCATTTCCCTCCTCCCAGTCATAAACCATAAGACACCAGTCACTGTGATCAAATACCATGACCCAGCTTCATTACCAAAACAGTCCAAAGAGTAAGACTATGCAGAAAACCTTGAGAGACATATGATTCATTTTGTGAAATGCGAACAGTGAAGGATAGAGGCTTGTTTTGTACAGTGATGATCACTCAAAGTGACATTATGTCACACATTATGTGACGTTGGTTGACAAACATAGAGCCAATGATGTGAAAATTTAAGAAGGGATTATGAATTTCGGGTCCCAAGCCACCTTTCCTAATTAAGTCTCTTAAACATCTACACTCTGAGTACATTTATGATGAACATTCTACCTGATAAAAAAGTATTGTGACAGAGTGAGTAGTGGTTACTATTTTTCTGAAGCTGAGATTCTCAGCCTGGAAGGTCACTGCAGGGACACGGGCAGAGGCAGGGCAGGAAGAGACTGCCACAAAGTTCTTCTGGCTAAATGAGATGGACAGGAAGAAAAAATGTGAATAATCATCAAGTGTTCTCAGAAGCAGAGACCTTGACCAAAACTAACAGGTGTCAGGCAGAAGACAAAGAAAAAATTAATTCCTCAGATCACATGAATGAACTGAAAATTTCTTGCTGCATAGTACTGGAGGTGCTGAAAGCTGGCACAGGCTCAAGGCTTGATTGCACCGGTTCATGGAACTGGAACCAATTTGAAGCAACTAAAAAGATATCTTCTTGACTAAAACTGCCACAAACAGCTTTGTGGAAGAGCCCCAGATTATTTGAAAGCTGAGAGAGTCTTTGAGAGAAGCAGCATGATATGTTTCCTCTCAACAACCATACCTCCCTAAGGATCAGCTTCTGAGCACTATCAAAGGTCTAGCTGGACCTTTGCTTCAGGGACTGTTTTCCTAGACATATTCTAGGAAAATGCACTCTTGTAGGAAAGAAGAGACTGATCACGAGTGTATATTTGGCCCTTCTTTTCAAACAAATATACTCTGTTCTGCAGCTTTACAATGATGTAGAAGCCTGAATGGCACTTACTGATTACTAATGAAATTTTAGAGTACTGAAGCATTACAGGACAGCTGCAATGCTAATGCAAACTATGTGCTACACTACAGAGTCACAGCATATATTTATGTACATCACTTGGGCTTCCTAAAGTTTCCAGTTTTATGCTCACCCCCACCTGTGAATAATTTGCCACGCTGTATCCAGTCTGTGGAATGGGGGAAATGAGGGAAATTACAAAGCTTCTCAGTCAACATTTACTATATTTACTATGGAAGTCACAGATGCCCTGGGAGAAAAGGCCAGATTACAGCTACCCGATGCAATCTTCCAGTAAATCCTATAGAGGGTAGAGGAAAAGAGAGAGCAAAAGAAATCCATGCTGATATTTCAAATCTAGTTGAAACAGAAATGAACTTTGTCCTTGGTGAAAGTGCTTACAGTTCCCAAGGCCCAAGTGCGCAAATGGCTGCGTGCTTCCACTGGAATGGCAACGGATAGCAGTAAGCTAAACAGGCGTAAAAAGTAGTTTGCATGGCACAAGTCTCTGAGAGAAGTTATCTCGCTGATGAACCTGTCTTGCTGAATTGCAGAGGAGGAAGTCTTTAACTGACAAGCTGAAGTTGCACTGGCAAAGCGCAGTGTTCCACAGGTCTGGTCATTCCAGTACATAATGGAAACAGGAGCTATGGTACTCTAACCTTTTTGTTTCAGCACTGCAGAAAGACTGTCTTACTGTAGAGAAATCAAAACAATCAAAACAATGGAGAACTTATATGTTTTTTAAAGGTATTTAGTTACATAAAGATGCAAATTAATTTTGAAAATTCCTAACAGGTGCTGCTGCCACTTCAACTGCTTCAACTGCTCATCTTCAGTATTTTTACAGATATCTAACCATTATAGAAGGAAAAGGCTCATTAAAACACTTTTCCCCTTCTGGTCTGCAAAAAAACCAATTGGGAGGATCCTTTATTTCCAAATCATCTTCAGTGCTCCAACTTACAGATATAAATAATTTGCAAAAAGCTTGACTCTTACAACAAAAGGGATTTCTACATAGTGCATAAGGAAAACCTGGACTATATGTCTTATCTTCTGTCTCGAAACTCAAAGGCCAATAAAAAAGCAGTATCCTGCTTTTTATCTATTTATTTCTTTATTTTAATTAAAACTTTAGGATGTTTGGGTTACATTAAATCTGAATTGACAAGAATGATGAATGACAGAACAGAAAATATATATTAAGTTTTCTCTGGTTTGATTAGAACAGGTCTGTTTTCATCTTCACTGTTTTAACTCACTCCATCTTTAGAGAAAGGAAAAGAGCATTTCCTATTCTGCTTTAAAACTTAAGATGTACACTTGTTTGATAGAGGCTTTGAACTAGTAAAAATTACCCTCTGTTTTATAAACTATATTAGAGTTTGTTGCCACAATACCAAACTCCTGCTTTGTTCTTCAAAGTCTTCTGAGATGAGTTCACAGGATGAAAAACTCCATTAATATGCATGGGGCAGCAGTGTGTTTTTTGTTTCCTAATTAAATATTTATGTCATTCAGAGCTCCAAACACTTCAGCATGTACAGACATGGAAACCATGATATGTAGCCCAACGATATAAACCATACAATGAAAAGTACCAGAGATGGTAATTTCCTTCCGCTCTTTTCAAAAGCTGTTAGAAGAAAAAAGAAATCTGTCTTGAATTAGACCAATGGAAGATTCAGAGGTAAGTCTGTTTTTTAAAGTGAATTTTGCAAGAGGATGAAATCTTAACTTCTCCAGGACCAGTATTTTCAATCCTAGGAGGACATAAGAAGTTAATATGTTCCCACTGTCATTCTCTTGCGTCCCTACATTGGTTTATCTGCGTCTGACATCTGATAGAAGTGTGAAATAAACATAATGAAAAATCAGTATGTCTAAAGGTAAGACAAGGAAGGCACTGTCACTGACATAATCATCCATAATGAGAAGCAGTGAAGATACTGACCTTGGGATGTATGAATTGGTAGAGTCAAGAAACCATTGAAAACTTGAAGAACACTCTTTGCATGCTTTTGTATTGCAAAGTGAGAGATACTTTTTTCTATAGCTACAATAGACCTGATGGGCATCACATCAGACTGAAGCCCTTTCCTGAAAGTTCAGAATCGTTAAAATGCATTACTAGCCAAAATGAAGATAAGCCATGTGGCCACCTGATATTTAACTCAAAGCAATCCTTTGTGTTTGAAAACGGTAAAATGGGTTCTAGAGAAATAGGAATATCCTCCTATCAATGCAGGACTAAGCTTGCTAGAAAATGTTAGAAGTTACCGAAGAGAAAAAATTCTCCAAAGATGAAATGTTACCAGGAACTTCATTGGAGAAAAAATTGGAACTGCATTATGAGATACAAATCATTCTCTCCCCTTGCTACCAACCATGACATAATTTTTATTATTTTTTAAAGCATGTTCAAATTTTTTATAGCTTCAGACATTTTGCAGTTTTAGCTGTTTCTTTTTCTTTTGTTTTTTATTTCCTAATTTTTAATATATTCAGTGATGTGAAGAGAAAGAAGGAAAGAACAAGAAAAACAGCAGATATCAGAAGATTTTTGCATAATTTTGAAGATTGAAGTGTCTCATCTTGATGCCTGAAAAAAACCCAAGGAAAAATGCATTTTAAATGTCACTATAAAACAGACACATTTTCCTTAATCATTTCTACAGTAAGAACTCTGAAAGAATTCAGATTGGAGCTCTTGTTCATAATGTTCCACATCAAGATTATAGCTAATTAAATCATCCAGACCAATTCTAAGATGCTGGATTTTCTAATTGTCAACAAATGTAATAGTGAGAAGTTGTTACAGCTATTTTTCCTCGATAGGTCTCAAGGAACCATGCGTTCATTAATTACAGACAAAAGCAATCTCATCTGTATTCCGAACAAAACCAGAATAGCTTGCATAAACTTTATCTTCCAAATGAATAACTTGATGTTTTATTGCAAACACACACCCTAGCTTACAGACAGTGTCTTTATGTGGTGTTACTAATTTTAGCAACTGCTTGAAGGTAAGAAGGCTGTAAACTGTTAATCAACTGAAATACAGGATTTACACAGCAGCATTTACAGAACACGACTCAGAGTGCTTTCTTAAAAATACCATGGAAATGTTTAAGGGCTTGAATAGCAAAAAACCAAGAGAAAATTCTGGAAAAATCTCACAAGTACAAATAAACATAGAAGATAGGAGTTCATTACATTGTTCCCTGGATGTCTCCACATTGCCAAGTTTTTTAGCTTCTCCCAAGCTCCCTACAGACATCTGAACCCATCTGGCAGGTATAATAGACAGCATGCTGCAAAATACAAAGCGGGATGTTAAGCTTCTTTGTTAACTGAAAAACAAAATAAGTCACCCAACAATATCTTTTTCATATTGTAATTAGAAGTGAGTCACTCAAGCAGAAGATAATTTCATGTTTACCATGTGTACACAAGCCCTAGATGGAGGAAAAACATAGATTCTCTGCCAGGTAATGCTGGTTCTTTTAGCTGGTTGTGTAAGGTGATACAAATGAGTGCAGAGCAGTAAGATTCTGAGGAAACACTTAAAAATCTGCTTCTCTCTACTTGTCTTTAGAAATAAAGTACAAGCCTTGCTGTACACCATACGGTTCTAGGCACATTTATCAATACAACATCTCTAGCATAGGATGCAGGGTTACAAAATTTTTATGCATGTACAGCTCCAAGTGTGTTTGGGACTGACTGATCAGTAAAAAACAAACAAAACAACAAACAAAAAACAAAGCAAAAAGAAAACAGCTAAACAACTCACAGGTCTAATAATCGCAGGAAGGCATACTCAAAGAGCACAAATTTTCTATAATACATTGGTGTGAGCTTATGCTGTTAAGAATTTATTTAGACACTGCTGAAGTCTAACAATGAACTGTACATACATACCCAGACCACTGAAAGGTGGAGTAAGATGTGCTTTCTTAACCAGCTCTCAAACACAGCCTTTTGCAAATCCTGCTACAAAGAGGAGAGCACAGGTTTAATGGGGAGCCCTAAACTGCCCACTGGTTCATGGGAAAACCCAGAATGAGATCCATAGCACAGACTGAAGCGAAGGAATTTAAAGCAGAAGCTCCTTGAAGAGCTAAAATAAAAATTATTCGATCAATGTGAATATAGATTTGTGTCTTATAGCTAATTATGAATTAGCAGACTATATTTCTTCCAGCCCTTTCAGAATACAAATTAAATGCTATTTTGTGCCTACTGCTGTAACCCCAGGTACCTCAAGGTTTTAGGCAAAAAATAAAAGAGAGGAAGGAAAACAAAATTACATTTCAAGCACCTTATATACACACCAAAAGGTAAAAGGTAAAAAATGCAGAAATCATTCCATGATGCAGAGAATTCATGCTGAACCCCTCCCATGTTATTGCTGAACTATATTATGTGTATGGGTACTGTTACACACACACTGCACTTTATTATTTCAGGCTTTACAGGAGCTTTCTATGATGCAATTCAAACGTTTTTAAGCACATTGCTTTAGACAAAGTTCAGTACAGCAAGAAATGAGAAGGAAGGAATCCACATTTATATTCAGAGCAGCTTATTTCACTTGGTCCCATTAGACCTGCAGTATCATTTAGCAAGAAATCCAAGTGCCGCCTTTATTTTGGGAAGTTCTTTCCTTATATTAAGAGGAAGATGTGATGCAAACTTTTAGATGATGGCTAAGGAACAACTCGACTTAATGCACTGATTTATTGCCTAATCAATATTGCAGACAAAGAAGGTAGGGATATTGTAAAACACACTGTTTGCACAAATTCTGTACTTTTCTGTCAAGGAAGGAGTCACATAGTTCAGCTTATGAAGAAACCAAGTGAGAAGCCAAGGAAACATTAGCACAACTGTCACTAGCGGGGCCCATAGGACCTCAAGAGAGATGATAAAGCTGTGTATGCAAGCGAAATGTATTGTGCATAAAGCACCCCAAATACCATTTGATTTTGGTCCTAGAGTAGCAATGGTCTGTGGCAGTTACTGGTTCTTCCTGGTGAATAAGGGCCATTTCAATCTGGGGCTAGCACATTTCAGACAATTTTGTTCATCTTATTCATAGGTGTTACCAATCTGCTATGAGGCCTTACAGAGCAGCCTTGCCCTTTTCTCTCAGTGCATCTGACTAGTGGGTAATATGTAATCAGTTCCCCTCTGGACGTGCCCGAGTTTAATCAGTGGTGTCAGGCCCAGCTCCTTCAATCATCTGTCTTGATGCCATGATACATGATCAGCATCATGGAATAGTTTCTTGTCTGGGCGACTGCTCATATTACCTACTTCTCAAATTGGACAACATATACGTATCATTGTGGCTCATTTTTCTGACAAAGATAAGCTGTAAGTTCAGAGATGTCAAACTGACTGCCCATCTCATTTTTCTTTAAGCACCACCAAATCTACTTTGTACTCTGTACTATGTTTCATCTTTTGGCAAATGTTTTTCTAGGATGGGGGGAAAAAAGGTATTTCTGCAGTGGCATTTGGACTCTGAGATGTAAAAATATTTTAAGCCATGTTTTGGTAACACCTATACAGAAACGAGGTATCTAACACTGCATTTCAGTGACTGTTTCTTAACTCAGCATCATTTTTGCTAACAATGGAATCCCACCACCTGAAACAGAACCTGTGACATTTTTTCTGAGGGACAAGGATGGGGAAGATGTGGAACACATCATGCACGCAACATGAAGAGAAAAGAAAAGGTAAATTCTCCTCTCATGTATTCAGAGGTTTCAAGGCATAAAATAATTTTAATGGTCAATAAAACTGTGAAATCATTGGTACAAGGCAAACCCTCCTCTCCAAGGTCTCTTTATAGCACTAGTACATCCATGAATCAAAGATGTTAAAGATTGTTTGCGGCAGTGCAGTATCGCAATTCAGGAACGGCCACCCCACGCCGCAATGATGAGGGGCTGCCCGGGGCCAGAACGCGCCAGGCAGACACGAGTCTGTGGCGGGCGGTGGAACTGCGGGGGACGCGAGATATCGTAGAGGCGTGGCGATGGAAGAAATGCAGGATCACCAGCTGAGTTTTCCAGGGATTTATTGAGGTCCACAGTCGAGGGACGGAGAGGCAGGGGAGGACGCGGGGCGCTAGAAAGCGAAGATGGTGAACCCCGAGGGACGCTTCCTCCGAGGGTTATCAGGAGAGGGAAGAGAGGCGTGGTTACTCAGAAGAGGTAACCCGGGGAAGCCAGAGGGGAGGAGCCAGGGAGGGGAAAAGGTGCAAACCAATAAGCTTACAGCATGGATGGTACAGGCTTCTGCTAGGGAGAAGTCTCCAGAACAGCATCAATATGCAAAAAATCTTATAAGCACACTACAACAATTGTTAATGCTTATTTCCCTAGCAGTAAAAGAAATCCTTGAAAGCTCCCCATGGCACTGCACCATGGCAAGATGACATCACTATATAGGTGGTCTATAACATCCCTAATGAAAGTATTTCTGCTTTTACCCACGGTTTAAAGTTATGAGAGCACTACAGTTATCTATCTGGTGAAGTTCTTGCCAGCTTTAACAATTTTTTTAACACATGCTGCCTGTAGGTAACCCTAGCTCTCATGCTCTGCAGCTCTCTAAATGGTGATATTTGTGTCTTTCTACTTTTTTTCCATTCACAGTTATTTAGGCTCAGGTTTCTATTCACTTTGACTGCTAGAGACATGCAGAACTAAAGCAAAGTGGTGTCAGTCACCGAACTGTTGAGCTGGAAGTGCAAATATTTGTGCATCATTGCCAATTCCCTCTAACCAGCCCAAACTAATTATGCTGACTGTAATTACAGAAACGTAGATTGCAACAAGCTTGTTATTTACAACTTGACATAAAACAAAAATATCACCCTGACCCTTTTTCCAGTTTGACATCTAGACTCTGCAAGCATCAGCCTCACTGTATGAGAAGTCCACTTGGGGCAGGAGAAAACAGCATGGGCAAGGCCTGCAAGTAGCAGCACTCGAGAATAGGATGAGAATTGACTTTGGGTCTGGACAGAGTTAGTGTGAGGCTTTTTGAATTGACCATGTGAACACAGCTCCCTAAATGAGCAGGCCCTAGTCGTCAGCATTCTGAATAATTAGCAAATTTAAAATAATGCAAAATGTGTTTCTCAAGATCGTCATAAATAGCAGTTAAAAAAGGGATAAATTAAAAAGAAAATTCCAGTGAGAGAGGACTGTGTGAAGATTACATGTCTGCATCCAAACCCTAAGAAAACACTGTGAAACTAAAACACCCTTAAGGCAGAAATTATTACCTGGGGAATGGGAAGGTGTGGAAGAGCTGTTATCTTTAGGTATTAGTAGTTAAACAATCTGCTATTATTAAACATCTTTCAGGGTGAACCTGTTAGTCCTTTCAGCAATCAATTTGCTGCCGTGAGAATTTCTGACTTCAATGCTTGTGCTGGAGAACAGATTAACTTTTGCCATAATTCTAAGTATTAGGATGAGAGATATTAAGTATGTCAAAAGTTATAATCTAATCAAAAGAAAACATAAGACAATTAGCCAAAACAATGTTATCTGAGACATTATCCCTGAATAATTCTCTTCTGATGACCTAGTGGGGAAAATTGTTTATTTTAAATGAATATTTTTAAGGGGGCATCGGGAAGGGGAAAAAAAAGCCACACAAAGAATAACAGCTTTCCATTAACTTTCATGGACATTCAATCAGGATCAAGGTAACCATTAAAAAAACCAACCACAAACATACACAAAACCATGATTATTGATACATGATAATGATTATTATGTTGTATCATATGTAGACAATTGCTCCTTAAGTTTGAAACAAATGACAATATCTAGGAAGCTAAAATATTCACAATTCTACCACAATCCAATGTGATCTACCAGCTCTGCTAAGAAATCTTGTCACTTTAGTTGCAGCTTGGCAATTAGAGTATAGGACACGGTTTACTAGGAGGTTTCATAAGCAGAAAAATGAGGTCAAGAGATATGTGAGAACTTGCTTCAGTCTGGTGTGGTAAAGAACTGACACATCCCTCATTCCACACAAAATTCCCTCCAACAATTGTGGTTTGTTTTTTTGTTTTTTAGTTTTTTTAATTGTATCAAATAGCCAAGTTTAAATTATTTACCTAATAAAGTGCTTGGTTGCTTCTTGATGAATCCAGAAGGTTTTGCCTACACTGACTCATAATAGTCATGCCACCTGTCTACTAACCTTCATAAACAGACCTCCTACTACTCTCAAATATTCTTGAGTCTACCTCCTTCATATGTTGTTTGAAGGAAAACATTTCCCACCTTTTCCTTTTCCCAAAGTGAAATTTCTTAAATGAGTATCTGACATTTTCATATTGCATCCATCAGACCACAACAGGAGGTAATTTCCTCTAGTCTTCCTTTCTTGTGATTCAATTTAGTAACTGAAAATAATATTTAGACAAAAGACAGAATCTCCCAGGCTCTTCCAGGAAGAACAATAGCTGCAAGCAGAAGCCCTGCTCTTCCTGGAAAAGGGAACTTCTCTTCTATTTATCTTTAACCTCACACACTTTCTTCAAATCCTCTCAACTCTTTATTTTTGGATCAGGTCATTCCAGATTTAGTCTTAAGAAGGGAAGGAAAACTAAACCCAGACCAACCATCCAGTCTTTACTTGCCCTGTGCTTCCCTTGGAAGCAATTCTGGCCTTTGCTCTTCTTATCTTAATAGATCATTTATATAATGAGCAGGGCTCTTATCTGGAAAGTGGTGGAAGGACTAAGCAGTACTGCTTAGAGGGCCAGCTCACCTTTAAACATGCAACCCTTTTAAGCAATTAAATAAACAATTACTAATTAAAGCAATATCAAGAATCTTTTCAGCAGCAACATTTAAAGTACAAGACATACACTTTATGATGATTCACTTTGAAAGTCGTGTTCAGCTCAGGGAACTTTTCTCATGGAGAGTTTAGGCTGGCCATCTCAAATTGATTTAAAATAAGAAAAGTAGTTTTGAAACTGGAGGATTCTCTTAGGATGGATTTCTAAAGTTCAGGCAGGAATTAATAGTCTCTAATTGTACTCTAATTACCTTATAAAACACTATTAAAATAAAGTCTACTGCAGAGCTGGGCTAATTTGATGCTAAAACGTCTACAGCTAAAGAAAACCAAAGTATCTCATTAATATTGTATACAGTGTCTAAAGCACAGATAATTCAAATACACATTGGGTTTATGTTGACAAAGTGATGGGCTAACACAGAGATCGCCATCAGGCAGTGTAAAAAGATGATGGATAAGTTTCCCTGCAAAAAATTTGATAGTGCATACATATTTGGTATCCACTTTTAATTAAAGAATAAAACTAGGACAGAATAACAGGGTTACCCTTATTTATATTTGTCTGTATATATATATATATATATATGTATACACAAAGATCCATAAATATGTAGATATAATTTATAGCACTTCATCAACCCATTCAGGTGCAGCTATTTCACTCTTATACTCTCTTCTCTGCCTTTATAGTTGTTTTTACCTGCTCTTCAAACAAAGTTAAGTAACTCTGGATTATAATAAATAACTCTAGGGCTGGACTCTAGGATTTCAGAAGCCAGGGCTATAATGCTGTGTACTTTGAGAAGTTTTTTGTGAGGAATAGCATGGTGAAAAAACACTGGAGGAGGGCAATGTCTTGTGCTCATGATCTCAGCTTGATTAGGCTGGCTGGCAGCCCATCCGCCCACCTGGTATCCATGACTAGATTTTCTGCCTTGGCACTACCTGTGAACATGCCTCTTGTAATAAAAGAAATGGTGTTGAGGGTAGCATCTTTTGAACGGCCTGAAAGCTAAATGAGAAAGGAGAAACTGTCATAGATTTATTGACCATAGTAAACAAACAACAACAAACAACATTTAGATCCGAACTCTTGCACAATGTGCATCTGGGTTGTTGACATAAGCATCAGTGCAATGTATCACCCAGTCTGAATGTACTATGTAATATTGTCTATGGTACTGTAGATGCTTAAATACAGCAAGTCCCAGTAAGGGTCATTCATATCTTCCTACTCTGTTGCAGTTTAATTTGCTATTTTCTCAATAGAACAGTGTGTGTGTATGTGTGTGTCTCAGGTTAGCTGGAGAAAAATAACTATTTGCACAGGTAGATCAAATTTCCGAACCCAGATTTCAGTCTAAATGTGTTGAAGCTAATTTAGATTAATTAACAGTGTTGCAAAGAGCAAATATTAAAATACCAGTTCTCAGGAACAGAGAGGCAAAAGCAATGCAAGAACCTATTGGAAAGAAGTAATATTGCTGAAAGGTGATTAAAGTCTGTAAGTCTATGTGCAACTTGGCATTTCCCTTACTACAGGTGCAAACTTTGGAATTAAAATGACAGCTCTTGGCTGAGGAGGTTTCCTACTTATGAAGCAGATTAACCTTTCAGAGAGAAGTTTCTTGGTGATGTGCCTTGATCTTGATCTGCCTTGATCATATTTGCATTGAAGGAGATCATGGAAGATATTTTCCTTATGACAACTGAGCAAATAATTTGCAACAAATAAAGTATTCAGTGCTGTTCAGACTAAGCAGTTGAAGAAGCTCCTGCAATCTTATCTCCAGTTTTAAAAGCTTGGTTCCAAACAGGGAAGCTTTGTTTTTAAGAAATATGCAATATTCCAGGAAAAAAAAATCAAAAACCAACCAAAACCAACCAAACCAAACCAAACCAAAAAACCAAAAAAACAACCCTACCCCCAACCCACAACACAGTCAGCAAGGCAACAGTGTCATGAGTTAACTACTATGAGACACCACCTCCAAGTCCAGAGAATATTAAGCAAAAAAAAAAAAAAACAAACCAAATTATTAAATAAAAAACTGGTCTTTGTTTCTCCTCAAGTAACAGCTAAACTTGCAGAAGTGCAAATCAAAAGAGAGAAATTAATTCCTAGATTATCCTTTTCCCTCCCAAAGTTTCCATTTCTCCTGTTTTACAAAATACTTCCATAATTGTTATTTGTTTGATTCCACTTTTTCAAATAAGATGCATAACTTGTTTACTAGTGGGTTCATTTTTCACACGCTTCCACAAATAAAATTCCTTTACAAGCTCTAAGCCTGGTCTTGCAAGCATTCGTATGGAGGTTTTAAGCTAGAAATTTCAAGGCAGAGCTACTAGTGACAGCATGGCTTAGTGAATCACCAGTATCCTCACACACTCTTCTGTGCGCTTGGAGAGGGATAATGGAATTGAGTGTCCAAGCTGGCATGGCCTAGGGAAGTGCTACCTGCTGAAGGGTCTAGAGTTCTGCACAGATAGTCACAGGGCTCAGCCAGACAGGCTGGCAGTGAGCATCCTCCACACAGAAAAGTATCTATATGGCACAGAGCAGCCCAAAGTGGTCTGCTATAGCTTAGCAAGAAAAGTGATCAGAATTAATAAATCTATATTTAAGGAGAAGGAACACAGGACTCCGCTCACAATAAATTCAGTCATCTTTGTACAGCACTTGGGGGTGATGACATGTTATCCATTCCTGTACAGAACAACTTCATCTATTTTCCAAGCAGCTTCTGCATCTTTAAACAAAGATGATTTCTCAACAGATTACCTTCAGAAATCTTCAGAATACCTTAACATTTGGAAAGATAATCAACACTGTGAACAGTATTGCTGCTTGATGACTACATCTCACCTCCTTCCTTTTTCCACCCTCCTCCAGTGCCAAGCTTATGTTTAACCAATTTTCAATCTTCTTCAGGCTCTGTTTCACAGCTTTCATACACAGCTCTTCCACTTATAGAGGGCTCTATTCCTACCTTTCTCAGGTTAATTCCTATATTTTTCCATGGCAGGGCAATTGGTAGTTATCATACATGTTTCTTATTTTGTAATAGGCAAGAGGGCCTTAATTGAAAACATGCTAATTTTGAAAAGACATGCTATTTTTAGAGTTGCAAATGTACTTAGACCTGACACTTTATGACAACAAATTATAAGAATTTGCGGAGATAAGATCTCCTGGCAAGTAAGGTAGGCTGGCATCATCTCTATTGGTTTAATCTGGAACATGGATTTTAAATGCTGCCTGGGGGTCATCTTCCTGTTATCCCACATCACTGGTGCATTCACAAAGCAGCAAAAGCCATTACAGAACCACAGAATAGTTACGGTTGAACAGGACCGCTGAAGATTTATAGCTGACCACCCCTGCCCAAAGGAGCATCTGCTAGACCAGGTTTCCCAGTGCCTTGTCCACTTGGGGTTTGAAAACCTCCAAAGTTGGAGTCTCCACAGCCTCGCAAGGCAAGACATCACCTTCCAACGTCTCTCCTGTTTTTGTTTTTGTTTTTGTTTTTGTTTTTGTTTTTGTTTTTGTTTTTGTTTTTGTTTTTGTTTTTGTTTTTGTTTTTTTTTACACAAGTTGACAAATTTTATAGGAAAAGAATCCGTAATATTTTAGCAAACGTTCCCAGTTTCCCTTGAACTAGGATCTTTGATAAGAAGAGATTGTTCAGGATTGTGGCAGTAGGGGGATGTTCTAGTTCTGCAATAGTTCTACAATAGCTATATTAATAGCTCATGTGGTGGATCAATTTAGGTATTTGAGAAACATTTATCTCACCCACTGTGCTCTGTCATCCTTTGCAACCCTTTTTTCTATGTCAATTTTTTATCTGCTTTTCAAAGAAAATCATTCTTATTTAAGCTCCCAGTGTGCAATGGGAAAAATAAATTCCTTTTGCCAGGCCATAAAGAGACACCTGAAAATTAGCAAAGGCACAACTCCAGAATAACAACATACTACTTACATGTCTACCAGAGACTTTGTTTGCACATTTTTCTGAAGTCAGGAATTTGCAAATCATACAAATGCCTGTGGCATGACATGGGTGGAGCCCACAGTATAGGTTGCTTGAGATGGAGGCAGTGGGAATGAAGCTCCTCCTTTTGGGCAATTAGCAAGTGGGGAGGGAGTGATCTGCTGTGCTCTCTTTCCTTCTCTCTTCTGGTATGAGAAATTTTCTCCTTTTCAGTAGGGAAATAAGAGTTGCACACCAAAAACCCTAGTATTTCAAACCATTGTTCACCAGCATTGAAACACTAATCTTTGTAATTTAGAAGCAAACAAGCAACTAATGCTTATCCTTTTCACACTAATGGTAAATATTATAAATACCTGCTAAAGAAAGCCCAGGGCATCCTCAACATTGTAATTCTCTCCTACTCTTTCTTGGACTGCATGATCCCTTCCAGGTAAATCTTGGCGGGCATCTCCTCTGAAGTAAAGACAAACAGCTATTGGCTAAGAAAAAGAGTGAATTTAAGCAATTTATCTATGGCTTTTCCACATCTCTTGCATTTTAAAATTTCAGTTGAGTCTGCAGGTGTCCCAAGGCTTCTTTTTTTTTTCCTTTTGTTTTTTTTTTTCTGCAGAACCATCCCTTTTCTCATCCTTGTTATCCAGAAAAGGTGCTCAGCACCATTAAAAGGCTTGGAGAGAGAAAGTCTCTTTAAAATTCTCATAGTACATAAAAATCTCATCCTAAACTAAGATAAAAACCCATTGCAATTGTGTACATATGTTCAACTAGTTAGTTCTTCAACTAAATTTGCAACAGTTTCTCTGATGACTGCCTCCAGGTTTCATTTTCCCCCTCAACACAGCTTCTGGCTATGTTATCTCTGTGCTTTTAGGTATTTATGGTTGGCCTTTTTTCAGTCCTTCTGTTCATGAGCTGTAGAGACTCCAAAGACTCCAATCTACCCGTGACACCAGTGAGAAATTGGGATGGATTACTCTTCCTTTCTACACCATGATCCTACACCATTAGTTCAGTTTGGGATTCAAAAGTATGTCATATAGCAAATAAGAAACTCTTTTTATGTCTGTTAATATATAACAAATTGTAAATGTGGCTTAATGGTTTTCATGGTTCTATAACAAACTCATCATTTGCAGTGTGCAACATTTTTCTTTCTCATGGTAACAAATTCTGAGAAGGTGAAAGGTGAAATTAATTAATCCACTAGTACTACCCACAGATTTATCACTTGATTTAGCTTAATGAATGTCAAAAAAAAAGAAGAAACATCAAGACATTTTCAATAATTCTTGACTGGTGTGTGTAAAAGAACTAGTAATGTTATTTTAGGGCCAAAAATCAGGGATCAAAATATGCAATTCAGTTTACTTTTTCTGCAAATAAATTGATCACAAATTCTACAGCCTGATATCAGCAATGTATTCATGACAAGCAGTTTCAGGTCAAAGTAAAAAACTGGAATAGAATAAGAGAAATACTGATATTAAAAAGAAATCCAGAAATGAGTCCTCTTTTTTCAAAGACAATCTGAAGAAAAACTTAGTATACAAAATGTAAACTTCCAGATATTCTGCCTAAGAAAAACTTACATTTATTGCAAACTTCTAGTGAGTACAGTATTGAAACTGAGGCTGTTGAGGCTGCCCAGCAGTATTACAGAAATAAGGCCACCATGGTATTACTGTGTAACACTTCAGTGAAAGGGCTGTTCTTGCAGCTGCTGCTCTCTTGCAGCATTTTCACACAACACAGCCCAGTTCAGAACAGGTTTTGATTCCAATATTTAATTCAAATTTCATACAACCTACGTTGGCTTAATTTTCCTTTGGTTTATGACCAAGAAAGCTGTCTCCAGCTATTTGACTCTTCTTGCCCTCAATGAAGAAGCTTCAGGCTTACCCCTGGTAAGTCAACAGAGTTCTGCCATGAATCACTGACTAATACTGATGTTTCTTCCTAATTAAGATCTTAAATTCTTATCAGCTATCCAAATTAAAGAGTTAGTAATTTGTTTATATTAATTCCCCCACTGTGCTCATTATTATCTCTGAAGGCTGAAACATGTTTTTAAGTAGTACAATCTGCCTGGGTTTCCCGTTGGCTAAAGCAGGATTGTCAGGGCATACAAATCATGATGTGAAAGTTTATGGTCGTTGCATGAAAGCAACAGATATGGAAAGTATTAATTTGTCTATAGGAATCTTTTAGGTGAAGAGCAATGGAGCAAAAAAAATGTTTCTTGCCTAAATTGTACAAGCTATTTGCTTCCTACCTTGCTTTTCTTTCCCCTTCCTATTGTGAGGAGATTTGTGTAGGCACCAATTCAGAATGTCTGAAGGGATGTAGGAAATTTTCAATAATAGGTGATATTTCAGAAGAAGGTGGCTGATGTGGAAATTTGATTTACTAAACCACTATTTTAACTAATAGGGAAGAGAGGGGGGAAAGAAAGAAGCAGAGCATTCCTGGAACTAATAGGAGATTGCCAATATGAATGGGAAACTCAAGAGGCAACAAGTTTATTAGACATTCCATTACTATCAAATGGATGTGTTTTGCTGATATCCATTCTAATTTATCCTAATGCAAAAAGTAGCTGTGCCATTAAGTGTAGAGAAAAAAACAGTGAGATGCAAATATGCAAGAGACTAATTACCAAGCAGGCAAAAGAGCTTCTATTTTGGTTCGGTTGAACAGAGGATTAATTTCTTGTAATGGAAGTGAAATGTGCCAGATCAGGTTCTCGTATCACCAATTGCCTTCAGAGCTCACTGAACCATCATCCTGCATGCCTGCACTGAGCAATCTGTGTCAGAGGCTTTTACCCACACATGGCACAGTCCCCAGCTCAGTCTCCTGCAGGGTGAGATTTTAAAAAGGGCATATTTCTCGATGGCTGTCATTAGGTACTCTCTCAATAGGTTGTTTGAACTAGAGTCTCTTATGTAGGTCAGAAATTATTCTGCATGCTAGGGGTTGAGGTTTGAGGTACAGAATATTCACCATTGCATTCTAAACATGCCCCAGAACAAAAAGATTAAAGTCACAGCTCTGTGTGTTCACTCAGCCGCTGGATTTCCTAGGCAAGACTTTTAATTAAACACGGTGGCCAAGACTCAGCCTGAAATACCATCCTTTAGTCTTTCCTGGATTACCCTCCCTTCTGTCTGATACTTGGCAAAGTGAGCAGAGGCACCACTGACCCAAGGGTTGCAGCAATCCAGAACATGAAGTCTCACTACTGCCAGGAAATGTGGGTTTCAGTTCTACTGCACAGCAGTCTCTGCATGAGCAAAAATGTGGCTCAAGAGAGCACAAAGAGGTTCATGGAACAGAATACCGTCAAGCCCTGTTCGGAGTAATACCAGACCAGCTGTAGAAGTGACAACTGAAGTTTTTAATTCAGAAGCAAACTTAAACACGTGCTTATCTCACATGAAGTGATGAAGTTTAAACAACCCATTTCAGTGCTATGACAAATTAATATCTCTGTGCAGAGAGAGTATTATAGCTCATAACTTTTAAATAGCATCAGATGCTTCAAAAATGATAAATCTTTCACCCTTTGAGTATACACATTCCCTTGAGAAACAGGATGGTATATTTTACAATCTCTGTAATTTGTCATCATTTTTAATGGTTTTTTCATAGTTTTTGTTCTTGATCTACGCCTGTTTTTCTCTTTTTTCTGATATTTAATCTTGTTTATCATTACTTCCTGTTCTTTCTCAAAAATGTTATCCGCAGCAAAATTACTATCCTTATGATCTCAATATCTGAGAAATTTTCTTCCTTTCATTACTTAAATGGATAAACATATTTGGAAAACTAATCTGAAACTTGGAAAGCAGATATTAAACTAAGTTTACCCCAGATGTTTTCCTCATCTGTTTATTTTATTTTTGTTTCAGGTTTCGGCCCAATTCTTTGTCAAGGGAATTGATGGGACAAGGTACTATATGAACAAAATTTTTCAGGACACTAGTACAGAATAACAGGCCGGACTACGTCAGAGTTTAAAATCATTTGGGAAATAAAAAGCATGTGATCTGCACAGAGATATTTAACTTCATACATGGATGATGGGGAGGACTCATACAGAACAGCATGGAGCAAGATCGAAGACAAATTTCTGCTGTAAGAGCTCAGATTGGAAACACAGGGAAACAGTGATTCCTGTTGCTCACATGTGATTCATCTGTCATCTGTAACCACTCAAGGAGAAGACCCAAGCACCACAGTGGGCAGTGAAGCAAGACCATGCTGTCAGCACAAAGTGGCAGCAAGAACAAAGACAGATGTTCGCCTGTGAAAATGGAACTTGAAATAACAGTGGGTGTTAGCACTGATTCCAGTCTTTCTTGCCAGTAAGAAGCCAGCACTGCACTCCTTCTCTGGCTACTGCATGTAATTTGCCCAGCCTATTTTAAAAAGATTGGCACAATATATAAAAATAGAGAAAATGGGAAGATTTCCAGCAAATGGAAAAATTAAATAAAGGCCTAAATATTCTGCATGAAGGGGGCAGGGTGAGGAGACTTTCAGAACAATTTGTTGCTTTAAAAGCAAAATCAACCAGACATCATTGCTTACTACTGTCAGAATACAGATAGGGAACTCTGCATAAAATTAAAAAGTTAATAATAACTAATATTTGCACAAGGTATTTCATAAGACAAGGTATGCGTGAGAGGGAAAAAAATTGTAGGAGGGCCTATGAATATAAAGATCAAAACATTCTGAATTATATCCAGCTATACAATCTCCTGTCAAGAAAATTACTTCATTATTTTGCATAGTAGAATTTAAACTTTTAAACACCTTCCTCTGAAGCATGTTTTATTGACTATTGTCCTGAGATACCACTAGGACCAGATATTTTCACTAGTTTCCCTGAGATTTCTCCAGTCTTCAGTGCCAGATAGAGAGTATTTATCTCCTGTGAACACTGATTTGATGACAACACTGAACACTGTTAAAGATGCACTTTAAAATTCACAAAAGTGGAACTTCCACGAGTGTATGTTCCAAGACTAAAACAACTTCGAGGAACTGCTGCCATGAACCTTTTCCCAATGACTGGTAACTGAAGATTTTCAAAAGCTTGATGAGCTTAACCCTTTGACATCACAACAGTAATGACTGGCCCAAGTGAGTTTTGATTTTTGTTTGGTGGGTGTTTGGTTTTTTTAAAATATTTCCTTTTTAAATTTCTTATGACAGTTAAAAATTTTGCCCACAAAAAAAGAAATTAGGTTCCAAAGATTTCAAACATACATTCAAGGAAATATTGCAAATATCAGGAATGATGACAACTAAAACAAAAAGTCATCCTTTAAAACTTGGAAGGAAAAAAATGTTTTGAGTTTTTTAATCCAGAAAACAGAGACAACATTTTATTTCATGATGATAAAAGCTATACAATACTCTGCACATTACTTTCCTTGTTCAGCAAGCCAAAAACTGGTCTGGGAAACTTAGAAATTTATCATTGTGTTATATTGCATTTTACTCTCTTGAGGATGTGGAAAGTGAACATTATAGAGATCATATATATAAAAACATCATAGTTTTACCAAAATATTGTTTTGCAATTACTGCTTATCAATGTGTTTTATGTCCGTAGAGACATCAATCTTTTGCTCTACTTATCATAATCAAGGCCCTTTTTGAAATTATTGCTGTAGTTAGTAATGAACACTTTTCAGTTTGGTATTTTTTCTGGATCTGAGTTGATATAATCAACATAGGCAAAAGTTAATAATGTCCTGAGTAAATATCTAAATGCATACTCATATATTCAGGACTTTAACAAAACCACAGCAAGCTTCTATGTCTGCATAAGGGAGAGGACATGAAGTGTTGGCAATGCAAGCATAAGGAAAGCTAAAACCCAGGCACTTAATTAAGGATTAGTTTACTTAAGGACACCAAATAGAATAATATACCATGAAGGAAAAAAATTGAGGAAGAAATATTTCTATGCAGGGACATATTATTCTCCCAAAATGTATTCTGGTGTCTCTATTGCTACTTTTCTCATCAGCCTTACTTTGCCTGAATTGAGGAATATGAATAGATTCCCTACCAGCAAGCCTGGCTGACCTAATTTCCAGAAAGGCACAGAGAATCTCTGGTCCTCTGTGTTTTGACAGCAGAAATATGAAGCTAAAATATATCATCTTCAGAAAAGGAGCCATGGATATGGGCAACTGAGAGTCTCCAGGATGAAAGCTGTTTGTAATCGGACACTGTGCTATGCAGCAGTTTACACCATGTGGTACTGGACAGTCAGGCACCCAATGAACCCAAACTCTTCCAGGCAGCTTGGCTCCAAGTGATTATTGAAAAATGCTGGAGACCTGGATTTAAACAAACTGGAACATCCTTAGAGGAAGGACAGAGCTGTTAAGAGCCCCACCAGACACATGAAATCACTCAGAGATACAAGGGCATAGCGAACACTCGCACCCCTGAGAACAAAGGGATTGCATTTTCTACTACAAATCTATAATAGGAAAACCAAAACCAAGGGAATTTCAGTGCTTACATACACACACTCTCTGGAGCATTGGACTAATGTGATCAATACAATTTCTGTTACATTAAAGGAAACCAACAGACAAATGTCTGGTCTCAAAGAGTATGTGAATTGCAATTTCCAGAGTCCCTACTGAAGAGCAGAGTCCGAGGAATCTAATTCCTTCTGTAAGCATGGGGTGGTCAGGGAAGCAAATGCCTCAGCAGTATTATCAATTTAAAAAGCAGTTCTAGGGACTAGAGGGGATTTTGTTTAATGCCAAAGGAATGTTGACTCCTTAGATGTTACAGAGCATCATGTTATAAAGGATACAGAGGTTATTTATAGACGTAGAAAAAGGGCCAAATATATTCTACATGAGTCCTCAGATGAACAGAAATATTGAGTAAACTATTAAGGCTGTCATGTATAACAAAAACACAGGCCAAGTCAAGCAAAAGAATCCATTACAGTACCACAGGAAAAACTGGCCCCAGAGGGGGAAAAACATGCACAAGACCTTTTTGCAGAGCGTGTGCTTGCAAGCAAATCTATTCACTGTGTTCAGCTATCTTTAACAACAGATAGTAGGACTTAAGAAGTCCCTGGATGTATTACTTACTTGTTCTCACTCGACATTATATACCTAATGGGTCTCAGTTAGTCCAGCATGTGTCTCAGCGGTTATGAGCCATGTAAGGGATTATTTACATGCATTTAGCATGAATTTTCAAATCAGAAGCAAGCAGCAGTGTTATGGGAGACTGTAGTAGTCAAATGGATATTTTGAAGGGAAAAGACAGTTCCCTTCACAGCTGCTTAGAAGGGATGCAAGAAGGAGAGAGCTGGCTGCTGGGCTCTGGGATCACATGATCTCTCCAAGATAAAACACAGCACAAAGATTTTTCTTTAACAGCCAAGCTGTAGAAAACTGTAGAATAGCTATGCAGAAAGCCCCAGAAAACTCCTAAGTAGCAGGTTGTTCATATACATTTAAAATGCTCTATCACACGTCTGTTGCTTTAGCAACAATTATTTTATATATCATAGCTATGCATTATTATTATTTTTATTACTTAAGCTTCTGACAGACAATGAATTGGGAAAAAACACCTTGTGGGCAATTTCACCAAACCGTTTGGAAAAGGCTGTTTTGTTGTGCAGAGGCTGTAGCTGCACACTGCAAGGAGTTTAATGTAGCTATTGAACAAAGCAAACCACTGCCAAATGGTTTGGCTTAAAATGGCTATCAAGCAACTTAAAATATAAATTTTAGGTTGTTCACCTGTCAAACTATGCTTTTTATTTTTCTTTAATTTCCTAGACTGTATACAACTGCAGTGGAAAGAACCTGAACTTTCAAAACACTTGCAACAATGGTGGTTTAACATGGGGGTGAAAATATGAAGGGAAGAGGCATTCACAGAACTTGACCATCTCTCCTGCTGGATCCAAACCTGATAGTCTGAACTTTCAGGAATAAAAAGGAAACACTTGCTGACAACATGAGAAAGGTTAAAAATATTCACCAGAAGGGAGAAGAGGGAATGCAACAACGAGCATGGAGTTAAAAAAGTTTCTTTGAACCAGGAGCTTTCTGTCTTGTCTAAATTTAAAGAGCCACCCACAAGAAGGACAAGTGAGAAAGAGGAGTTGCAAAACCAGAAAAAAATAAACACACCAAACCCCACTTCACCCCTCTAAATGCATGAGCTGTAACAGCAACCAATCACAATATATTTTTCTCTTGGGATTGCTTCTGTGTCCTGGATAGGAGAGCTGTGCATCAGCACATTTATGGTTAAGTAGTTGAAGCACACCCAAAGGCTACAGTAAACTTCAGACGAATTTTGCAAACAAATAAATAAAGGTCAAGGCTGAAATTTCAGACACTGCCTCTGGCCACACATGGCTCATGATCCCAAGAGACACAGGATGAAGCAGGCACAGTGCCATGACACAGTCTCATACACTGGCACAAGTAGGCAGTGTTTCCAAAATAAAAATGTGGGCAGGAGTCCCATAATCAGAAAAAATAGGAGGGAACAGTTTCAAAAGTTACTTCAGAAGGTAATTTTGTGTCATGTGGACTCCAAAATCACTTGGAAAATATTACTTCAGATCTGCTTGTTCCTGCAGGGGGGTCTGACACCACCTCTTCCCAGCGCCAGCACTATATCTGCTTTCAGAGACAGAAAAAACAGAGTGCCAGCTTTCTGGAGACTACATCCCTACCTAAAGGAGCATGAGGCTTGCTGGCTTGCTTAGCTGCTCTCTGCATGTGCTAGGGCTTTGTTGAGCCTGCTATGATCCCCTCCTAGCTGGCATATCAAGCCATGTACCCAACCATGTTACAAAAGAAGCATCTTGGCAAAGAAAGGGAATGGTGTGCACAAAGAGCCAGAGTTTCACAACCACACCTTCCAGTCTTGCAATGGCCCTACAGTCATTCTCTCCCACATCTTACCAAAAAAAAAAAANCTTCTAAAAATCAAGAAAAGGATTAGAGCTTTTGAACAAAGTAGAACATTCCCATTTCTACAGTGATATAATTGTCATTATTCTAGTTACTATATATTCACTACTGTAGCTTCTAAATTATTATAGTTACTTGAAATTGAAATAACTAAGACTGTGAAAGAAAAGGGAAGTGGCAAAATAATTGTTTAGCATGGGACTCATATAAGAGAATGCCAACTAATAAACAGTAGGAAAGATGGAAGGAAGCAAATGACTAGACACTTGATTTGCATGTGTAATAACCCACTATATATGCTGTAACCCCACAGATAACATAAAGACACATTGCAAATTGTCTACTCAATTTACTTCCTTGTTCTTTTGTTTTACAGATGCATTTGTAATGGAGATTTTTAAAAATTATGTAATATGGCTTTCCAACAACATTTCATTACTCATAGATAAAAGTATATTACACCACAACACAGCAGATGAAGAAAAGTCTTTCATTTCATCCTTCAGAAATAGAGCATACATTATTTCCACATTGTGTATAATGGTCAGGTAATAATACTGGCCAGTAGCAGGAGAGCTGAGGCAGCCTGTGATTTGCATTCCACAAAAGAATAAAGAGGAAAACTAGGAGTTTCCTCTACCCTCTGCTTCAGGGCTCACAGATTGAAGGGATGTACCCCTCAGGCACAGCTAATACATCATCAGGTTTCATAGCTGGAGCAATGCTCTGAGCAGCAACATTCCACTAGGACTGCAGCTAGTTATATTAAGAGTGAAATTTGAAGAAGAATTTTTGAGATATTTTTAAAACTGCAATGCATTTCACATGGCTTGTCTAGGCTTTACAGGTGGCTAGGCTGTTGCTTTAATGACCATGCGTTCTGCTACTGACACTGTCCTCAAAAATCTCCAAAGATTATGGGTGGTGCTTAAAAGAAGAGATATCTGGCAGGCAAAAACACCAATGAGTATCAGAAGCTTGTCTCACAGAAATTCAAAGGCTTTTCAAACCACCACTACTGTCAGAAAATGAACAGGATATCCAACATATATCACTAAAACTATTAAGGGCACCTCCCCGGAGGAAGAAAAAAGTGGAGCTTTAGGCCTTCATCATTATACATTAAAAAAATCAGACAGTTTTCAGCTGGAGAAGAGATTAAAGCAGTAACAAGCACCTGACTTATTATTTAGGGATTCCCAAAGCGTGTCTCAGCCATGCTAATAACCAAAAGAAAAGAACTTTTAACGCTGACATCAGAGATACTAAAAAATTAGTGAGACAGTCTTTAACTACAAAATAAACATTGAGAAGTTGTTTCCTCAGTCATTGCCAGTACATCCCAATTCCCATTATGAAAAGTACAGCCACTGAACTAATTTTGTGATTTAATGTTAACTGATAGAATAGAACCAATTTTTCTTTCACTGATATTGGGTTTTCATCTACATAATTCTTAATGGCAAAGGTGGAGTCAGTGGGTCTGTATGCAGAGGAAAAACTGAACAATTTGACCATTAAGAGATTAATGGTATATGTAATGACTAAAAAAAAAAAAAAATAATCACTTAATATCTGATGAAATGCTTTCAGGTTATTTTTGTAACACTTGTAACACGTATACTTTGATCTTTCCAACCATTACAAGATTGAGTTGGTCTTTATATTGAAGCCAGTAAGGTCCAGGTACAGGGCCCAGGACTCAGTCAAGAAAACAGTTTTCCATGGTATGGAGTATTTGTACACAATCTGTGCTCCCACACTACATTATAATGTTCAGGGCAGAGAAAAACAGACAAGCAAACAAGTTATTTTCAGGCAACAGCTAAAGCAAGAAAATTAATCTCTATTAAACAAGTATGACATTTACATCCCTGTTTGTTTAAGGCAGCAGCTATGGCCTGATATATGTTACTGAGACCCCCAAGATCTAGGCTGACTTTGACAAAGAACATCAAGGTTCTCTTCTGAATTTTTCAATTAAACTACACAATAGAAAACTCAAAAAGCCATGACTGATTTCAATGCTACACAGCCTAAAGTCATTTACCCCTTTAAACGAAAAATACCAAATGTCAGCTCTTTCTGTATGATGCAAATTACAAAATGGAGTACAATTTTTATACATACAAGATACTGGATTTAGCAGAGGCTGTTTCTGTCTTTCAGAGATAAAATTTCCCAAACATATGTTTTCACCTCTCTTCTTTCTGTGATCTGGATATATCTTTATAGGTGTTTGGGTCAAATTCTAAAAACACTCAAACTGGTACACCACACATTTATTTTTAGGGATGTACTCCCGTACTCAGAAAGCAGCATCTAGGCTCTATAATCACAACGGCAGTACCACTGTAGTAAAAATGATCTAGTTTGAGGACAGAGCATACATTTCTTCTCTTAATTTTCTTTTCCTTTTTCTTTTTTCCAGTCTCTAAAAACCAATGAGTATGTCTTGCATTTTTAACTTCTTGTTTGTACTCAGTAAAGTGTTACAGGGCACATGTTTTACATTTTTGTGCTCCTAAAATGTTCTTAATTTTTTGAGCACATTAAACACATATTTTTCACAACTCCTTAACCCTTCTTAGACATCTGCACTCATACATATATTTTGGTACTGCCTGGTGTACATCATTAAACTGAACATAAAAGATGTGTTATAACTCTGCTGAAGAGCTGTTTGCTGCGAGACATTAAAATTCACAAGCACAGACTATCCAAATTTACCATTATTCTTACTAATATTTCAACTGATCATACTCCAGGTTTTTACTACTTAAAAAAAAATCAACATCTTAATTTCCTTGAAAATTACAACAGAGCTGACAAGCTATTGGTAAAGGTTCTTTTGCTCAAGTCAGCCAATTTTGACACCTTTTTTAAAAAACCGTAAAAAGCAGCACACTGCGTGTTGGTTACACAGTGAATGATGGTTACATGTGAGTGCTCTTTCCAGAAACCTGCCACTCATTTTGTTAACTTGTGTGAGCCATACATGTGGGTCATGTTTGTGACTTACAATTAAGTAATATTGACCAATTTCCATTATGTTTCCTTGCAGTGGGTTGACATATTGAGAAAAAGTGATGTCAGCATCAAACAGCTTGAATCAAAGACAGAACATAGAGCAACAAAAACGAAAATGAACATATAAATTGGTGCATACTAATGGCAGACACGGCTGTTAATTAAACCAGAAATTTCCATTTGGCACTAACCTAAATGAAAGACCAGTCAATAAGAACGCACCCCCTGTTAATTCTTAATCCATAAGTTCTTCCAATTTTCCTTTTAATACGCCATACACAAAATCACCCTTTGCTGCTTTCCATGGCTTGCTCACCCTGGCAGCTTGTCACCCTCAGACAGATATGTTTACTCTCAGCCCCTCTAAGGAAGTCCCTCTTCAACAGAAAGATTTAGCTTTCTTCTTTAGATTTCTGAAGTTTCTCCCTCGAGTGGTGTCTCAGATGGCTGCTACATAGCCAAGGCAGCACCAGGCAGATCTCCCTTTGCTAACACCACTCAGTGTTGTCTCCTGCCCAACACTCACCTGGGAGCTTTCAGGGGCATCCAGTCCCCACTCTGAAACCTCCCTTTGCTCGCTATCTTGGTGAACAAATTCTGGCTTCTCCAGACTCTTATTGTCCTAGGCAACAGCAGAAATGGATATTTTCCTAGTGAGGGAGACCTCTCATGATGGCTTCCCCATTATTGCTAACCTCAAACTTCAGAGTCCCAGCTTTGGAGGTCCAAAACTCAATTGAATAACATAAGCTGGCCACAGCACCTGTACAATGCCAGACTGTATTGCTGGACTCAAAGACAAAGCAAACTCCAGTGACTCATCTGCTCAAGTCAGACGTCAGACATCATTTGCTTTGCTCAGAATGGTGGCTATCATCAGCACAGCCTCTTCCCACGGCGTCAGAGAGACACTCTGGGCCTCCTCTGCTGCCTGTGTGATCAATAAGGTCAGCATCCAGCAAGCAAAGGCCACATGTCACACTGTGCATGTACCAAGTCTACTCTCAGTGTATGTTCAGAGCACAGCTGATCTGCCCAGAAATGGCAGGTCCAATTTGCTATACATGATACTGAAGTTAATTTGTCATATAGCTTCACTCACCCCCCCAGCTGAGTCAATTAACAAAGCTCTGTATGCCCCAAAATGCTTGTGTGCTAATCACACCGACCCTCTAGACAGCAATGATCAAGTAAAGACATCCCTCATGTCTTGTTTTCACTGAGTTTCTTGATGACTTCAGATCAGCATACTCCATCTTTTGTGATGTGTACTTACAACTTCCTGGTTTGTTTCTGTTTTGTTTGTTCAGAAGAGCTCCCGTGTACCTGAATCCTTCCCTGCAGATTATTACTCTCTTCAAGGCAGCGGACAACTCCAGAAGGAACATAGCTACAACAGAACCTCACAACTTCTTCAAATCCTAGCTGTCACTGGGACATACATCAGCGTCAATGCCTCTGTTTGTATCTTGCACCTCCACCTTCTTCTGAAAGGAAACATTCTGTGAGTCCCACACTCATGTCCTATACTCCCTAAATCTTCTCTTTTTGGTACATTTTCCCCCGCCAAAAGAAAGAAAAAGAAACAGAAAAAGGCATTGTGCACATGGGGATTTTCTAGCATCTACCAAATACAAAATATTCGTCCTGGCTCTCATTTGAAGCAATAAAGGTGAGTCAAATGTGATTTGTGGAGGAGGGGAAAAAAGAAGCTATGCCTTAGCTCTTCTAACAAGATCATAACAGTTCTGCGGTTTACTGTCACTAAGCACAAATAAGTCTCAAAAAAATTGGTTACAGGATATTTTGGCAGTATTACAGTATTACTCCCAGGTATCAGACCACCTAGAAAAAAGTACAGTTTACAGCACTAAGTTTTGCTCAGTTTCCATAAACAATACCCAAGGACACTTAAAAACCTTCAGAATCAGGCAGCATCCCAGTCAGCATCACTCAGGCTCCAGAAGTGGAGTGTTTCAGCAGCTTTGTGCTGAATGTGCCCAAATCTGGCCCTTGTATCAGCCAGATGAGAGATGCCTCTCTCACCAGTGCAGACAAGGAACACCCTAGCATCTGTGAAAGAGTATCTCTGCCAGGCATCCTTTCATAATCAATCAGGTTAACCCACTGAGAAAGCAAGCAAAAGAAGAAAAATTTTGAATCTCACACTTTTCTGTTCTTAATACATTTTGAAATTAATCTGAAGGTCTCACAGAGACTCAAATATTTCTCTTCAGGAACTTAATTTTCAGCCCTGTCCCACTCCTACTGGCATATAGCTCAGTCTAAGTTTTACAGCTGTAAATCACAGTCAGGGATGATTTTCAACCACACTATGCCTTTGCAGTTAACAAAGCAGGACCAGCTGGTTCACCAGGGTCTTACAGGTTAACAGAAGTTCTGCAGAGGTCAGCTCAACCTTTCATACTTGCACAGATAATTTGGTTTCTGTGCTGTTTATTCTTTCCTCTGAGGACTCAGGGTAGAGCAGAGAGTTTTCCAAAATGAAAGTATTAACTTTTGCTGTTTCTCTGCAAAATGCCTTGTCTTCTTCCCGAAGGTGGTAAAGGACTCTGGCTACATAGACTGTGCGCTGGGTCACTTCCCAAAGCAGAGCTATTTGACAGCCAAAAAAGAGTTGCAAGACTGGAGGGTGACAAGAACAATCCACACATCACTGAACAAGCCACCTATAAAAGAAATTGGTTGTGGGAAAGGATTAGAATCTTGGTTTTTGTCCCTTTGAGATATCCCTTGGTTTTTTATCCCTTTGAGAGCACTGCTTTATCTGTATTTTAAAGAAAAGCAAATAGAACAAAGTGAAGGGATAATTAAGGGAAGACAAATAGGAGGGAGAAAGCCAAACAAAGTCTGAAATATGTGATCAGTACATGGTAAAATTAGACAGCATTTACATTGAACTTTAAGGAAAACACATCTATGTTTCTTCCAAAAGATTTTGAGATCAGCACTTAACAGCAGACATTATACCCAGGCTTAAAATGCTAGTCCTCATTTAAATGAAATTGCTGCTTGATTTTGCTTTTTTTTTATAATTTTGGGTGAAAATTTAGGTGTCATTTTAGGATTTTATTAAAAAATTGATTCAGATCTAGAATCCAGCAAAAGAAAGGTCCTTTTTAATCAGTGTGCCAATCTCTTACACAGGCTGACTTGCAGGCTGCTGGTCCTGCTCTGGGTCAGGGTAAGAAAAGTGCAAGTTCCTGAACTCAGAAACTCAGTATTTTTTTGCCTTCACATAATAATACAATGCAAGAGGAAATAAATAACAAATGTTGTATGTTTAGTGCACAATCACAGCTGTAGCTTGTATGTATATGGAATATTATCCCACCTTGGAAAACAGATTATGTTTTAAGGCTCTATTTTTATGACTTTGGAAAGAATGTACCTTTCCCATTAAAAATGGCAAACTAATAGACTTTCTTGTCACTGGACATACTGTTATAATTTTTCTTCACGACATTCCTTCAGTCTGCAGTTCATGCATTAAACAGTGATTTGGCAAAGTGCTTTTGAGCTCATATTATTGAGAATCAATTCACCTTTGGCACCTATCTAACATGAGTAACTGAAAATTCTCACTTCAATATCTGCTTATTCACAACTGTTGCCCTGAAAATTTGTAATCACAGCAAATTTCAAACTGTGACTCTGAAAAATATTTCTCTGTTAGGTAGCAGCTTTTCTTTATACTTTCTTAGTCCCCTTTCTGTTGCTTTTCAACAAGCAAAGGAACAATAAGCCTTTACTGTTTTCTGTAGCACAGGAAATATGCACCACACTTGCACATGTGAATACTTGTGGAAGAAAGAGTTTATTTTCTCCATCAGGTGTTTTTGCAGAAACAGCACAAGACTACCCAAATACTTTCATAGTAGCCAGAACAAATAAAACTATTTTCTAAAAATAGTTTTATCTTCCGGATGTGGGACAACAAAAGGAATATGCAACACTGCTGTGTCAAGAGAAAGTTTAAACTGAAACTAGGTATCGATCTAGTTAACTTTACTTTACTCTTTCATATGATTAGTAGGTTTCTTTTTTTTTGGTTGAAAGGATGCTTCTGGCAAGATCTGCATGCCCTAGAAAATCAAAACTTGACCAAGTTCTAAGGTTTTCTAACCCCTTTTTACCACTGGCTCTCCCTGAGTGATTACATGCTCCAGAATTTTCTTTCCAACTACTAATTTCAAAAGACAAACTAATTTGAAAACTGAATAGGAGCACTGAATCATGGGCTCTTTGGCCTACTGCTCAAAGTCTGTATGATGAAGGTTTTCAGACTTTTTTGCAGTTGACAGTGAGAATTAGTATACGTGACTGATAATTAGACTCATTAGAGTGTGCAGCTTAATACTTGAACCTTGTCCAATTCTCCTGAGTGACCTTGTTTAAATTTAGTTTAAATTCACTTCAGTTTCCCATCATTAAAAAAACCCAAAAAACTCCATCACCTCCACCACCAAAAATACCCCAACAACAAAATCTTGCCCTACCCACTACTGTATATCTTGCTTGTATGATGTTAAAGTTTTAGGTGTGTGGACAGATGACATTGGTTATCATTAAGTTTTCTATGAGATACTGCATACATATCTTCCCAAATCCAGAATAAAAGTGCATCTTATTAACATCTAGATGTACACTGAGGTCAGAATATGTATACATCAATTTCTGCTTTATCTTCACAGTTCCGTAAAACTTGAGAGCCTACTTGCTGCAAAAAAAAGCCTTTATAGGAGCTTTGCTGAAAATTTATCCCTTAAAGATAAAATTGTTTGTAAAAAATGAATCTTCTCTAAATGACAGTATATTTGTTTGTACAGTGTTCATCACATCAAAATTACTACATTGTCATTTCGCATAGTCCAAAATTTCCCACACTTCACAGCAATGGAGACAGAAGCAGAGAGAAGTCAAAACTGGGGGTACACAAGTGCAGAGAATGAGAGTCCTGCAGGGCAGGGAAACTCCCAGGGCTGGCTGCCACTCAGGCTGGCCCTACTGCTGATGCTGCTCCTGAATGGCTTCTTTTCATAGCTAACCCAGGGTGAGGTGTGTGCAAGTACAGTACTAATTATTCTCAGCCTTTTCGTTTCTTAAGCAAAATCTTCAGATCTGAATAAGAAGATCCTTGAGAAAATGACTTCATTTGAAATAAGTACAACCCTCAAGCTTTTGAGAATTTATGCTGGATATTCGGTGCCTACAGAGAATTTAACACAGATAGTTTGGGCACAGAGCACAGTTTCTCTTTAGTGATGAGAGTGTTTTTTATTTCTCCTTTAACTTGCCAGGCACTTAAAATATTTTTTAACAAGGTAGGAGAAAAACCACACAAACAATTAAAAAAGAACAGCCCAATTAATCTTCATTCAGATGAAGGATTCTGTAAAATATTATATTCAGACAGCCTTAATGGATTCTGAAAAAACTAAGCTTCAGGGGAAAAAAAAACCAACAACTTATTTTGGTCCCTGTTTTTCCAGTGGAGCAGCTAGTTTTTTACTGCAGAAACCCAAAAAATTTAGGGGACAGTTTTTAAGGAGACACCCAGAGCTTTAGCAATGCTATTTTGTCAAGGCTAAATCTCCCGGAACCTCATGCCTAGCTGAGGGGATCAGCTAATGTATGCCATAATTTTATACAGACAGCCCTGGAGTCTCTTGCTGCTGAATTATTTATTAGTGAGACTAGTTGTTTGTCAAGGCAGATAATGAGGGAAATGTTCCCTGGAAAAAAAAAATAGATTACATTCATGCTTTTAGTTTAAAAGAGTATCTCTTTTTGTACATTCAATGATATTTTTACTCTCTGAAGATGAAAAGTATATAATAGCTGTTCTTAATACGTTAAAGAACACATCAAAGACTGAAGATCTCAAAAGATGTATTTAAACTGAGGAATAATCTGTTTTGGTGAAGAATTCTGAAATTATGTATTTTTGGAAATCTACCTGAGCACACCATTTTACCAAAGAAGTACTGATTTTTCATGAAAATAGGTGATACTCTCACTACAAAAAGATTTCAGCTTTTGTTACTGATAGTGATAAAAAGAAGAAAAGGACATGGGACAGATCAGTGAACTTGGTGGCCTTAAATAAAAGGAAGAGGAACTCTATTAAGATCTGATGTTGATTGTGGCCTGGCACACCTTTCCCAACAATTCCCTTGACAAGGTCTCAACATTGGCCCCAAATAAATCCCCAGATGGACAGTGAAACCCAGTGTTCCTCTAGAGACACACCTTTCATTGTACAACAGAGGGCATCCTGATGCTACTGAGGGAAGGATACTGAACTAAAAACCTTGCCTAGGGAGAAATTTGTGTATTTGTTGACCAATGCCTGTGGTAACATCCAGTTTTGAATGTAATTTATCATTTGCTCTCTAGTGGCCTGATCTGGTTTTGGATGAAGCCAGTGGAAAAACTCCTGCCAACTCCATTGGCAGCTAAATCAGGTCATAGATGGAAAGATACAGAATTTCTAACAAATTTCAAAAGCATGGGGAAACAAGTAGGGGAAAACAATATTATTTCTGACTGCCAGTTAAAAGAATAAGAAATACCCTTAAAAGTTACCTTTTAAATCAAAACATGTTAAGTCAAAACTAAATTACAAGCATTGGTAGCACATTTATATATCAGGCCACAAATCAGGGATTAGGTTTAGCTACATAAACTTGTAATTATGGCAAATATATATACAGTCTAGAGCTGGATCTGCACTGAACTAGAGAGTTGGCAAGTGTATTTTTGGCTCACTTCTGTCTGCCAATATCAGTAAAATTGTTACAACAAGGTTGAAAGTAGAAACCATGAATAACTTTCAGCTGGGCTTGGGGAACTAGTGAGTGAGGTCCTCTTGGAAAATGCTTTTGAAGGTGCTGGGGTCTATCAGTACTGGTTACTTTGAAGCACCACCTCCTAAGGGCACAGGAGCAGGCAATTCCTAGATGCTGGAAGTCAAGGATGCCATCTTGGCCAACCAGTTAAAGCAAAAAGGGAAGGTGTATGTTCAGTAGAAGCAAGGTCAGGTGATATGGGAGGGATACAAAGATGTTCCTCAGCACTGCAGGAGAAAATTCGAGTGGCCAAAGCTTAACTGGAGTTGAAGAATGGCCAGTACTTTGTGGGGCAATAAAATGAGTTTCTTTAAGTTCACTAGTGGTAAAAGGCAATGAGAAAACAACATGAGCCCATCACAGGATGAGGTTGGTCACCTCACAGTTAGGGTTGTATACAAGGCAGAGTTGTTTGATGCTGCAGTTCTTGGGGCTGTCCTCTGCAGGGCTAAGAGCTGGACTGGACGATCCTTGTGGGTCCCATCCAACTCAAAATATTCTGTGAATGTGTTTTAATTTCTGTGATTCTATGACACAGAACTGGAGCTTTAATGTTATAATGCTGAGTTAGAAGAAAAGAATATCTCCAAAGAAAAAATGGGGTGGGAGGACTAGGGGGAGGGAATTTCATCATCCTACATCTACTCAATGGCTATCTCTTAGGCATAGGCAAATTCACCAGTTGCCTAATGCAGGAGGCTGCCAGAAACCAATGAGAAATAATGGAAAATATTTCTCATCCTGCTATACTGCCAGAACAAGAAATTATGGAAAATATTAGATGGTGGTTCCTGCTATGCGAGACAGGAGATATTGGCAGTGATAAGGATCTAAGGATCTCTGATCCTTCTACAAGGCAGAAAGAATAACCCTGGCTCCCTCTAGATACCCCCTCTATTTTCTCTACTCCTACTCCACGCTACTGAGCGACTTCAGCAGCCTCTGATGTATCCTTTACCCAGTGGCTAATAAGTGCCACTTTCAACTGGAAATAAATTTGAGTACATGCTGATCTTTTGACTGAGCAGCAGCCTTTGGAAATACACTCGTAAAATACCTAGAGTGTAATAACAGGAGACAGTGTAGCTGTTTAAAAAGACTATAACAGAACAACCAATTTAGTTATTAATCTATTCTTGGAAACAGAGAAGTACCATCATAGCTTATGCTTTCCAGACGACTGCTCTAATCAGACCCTGCAAGTCAGAAAGAGCTCCATTTTTCCCTGGCATCCTTACATTCTTCATTAGGCTGAAAATCAGTATGAGTTAATCAACCTTTAATCTGTTCATTCTAGGAGAAAAAAATATTTCCTATAAAAGAAATTCTGTTTTCTCTAGAGTCTCTAATTCATCCATATTGGGCTTTGAGAGGTAGGGGAGCTTCACAAAAAGCTCTCTTCTCCGACAGAGGCAAATTCTCACCTGACTCCACAGCTGCTTGCTGTGCCACACACAGTTAAGTTCAATAAAGTCTGTGGTGTCTGCTTCTCTTCCAGCATATGATCCATCTCATTAAAATGAGTGCTTCACTGAAACCCCAGAAACTGAGGGAATCCACACCTGGCTTTTTCCCTGTCACCCAGAATTCAGAAATTCCTGATTTAGGCAAGGAAATCCTCGACCACAGCTGGGAGGGAGGATACTCAGTGAGAAGGGAAACAGATAAGGCAGGTATAGAGTGCTTCTCTCCCCTGTGTGATCTCCAAGCACCCAGCAATCAGAAATTTAGGCTTTTCTTAAAGAGGAGGTTGCATCCAGATCACCATGTCTAATTGCAATTGATAAAGATGTGAACAGTGCTGCAAGTCCCCTCTTGTAGAGATCACATTAAGCAATAACTGTGTTCTCTGATGCCACTTCTATTAACTATATATTTTGATATTTTAGGGCTGAGTTTGCTCCCTTTCAATTGCACTAGAAAAAGCTACAATAATTGGAAAGCAGCTGCCATTTGGATTTGAAAGTCTAAATGTTTTCCCTGATGTCAGAAACCGTTGTGATCAACAATCACAAAAAGCATTATGACCATAGATGTTACTTCAACACTTATTTGCCCAAAGCACCACCACAAATGGCGTTGCAGAAAATTTTCAAATAGAAAGATCTTAAAAACTTTGTATAGTCTATGAGAGAGTGCTCAGGGAATTGCAAAATTCAGAATTTTTTTTTTTTAAAGCATTTAGGGAATTGCACTGTGGAATAAACATGTCGGTAATTTGCAGAAGAGTATTGTGAATACCAGTGCATACATCAAATTCTCCCTTTCTACAGCTTGACACCATTTGTAGTCTGAGGATGGCATGGTGCAGTTGACACACCTGAAGGATGATATGCCATCCAGAGAGACCTAGACAAGTTTAAGCAGTGGGGCCATGGGAATTTCATGAGGTTTAATAAGATCAAGTGCAAGGTGCTGCACCTGCGTCAGGGCAACTCATCCTTGATGAACTGATCAAGAAATGGGAAGCAGACTTGGGGGTGACAAGGTCTTGGGATGCTGGATGAGAGGCTGGACATGACCCAGCAATGTGGACTCGCAGCCCAGAGAGCCAAATGTGCCCTGGGCTGCATCCAAAGCAGTGTGGCCAGCAGGTCAAAGAAGGGCATTTTCTACCTTTCTACTTCGTTCTGGTGTGTTTCCATCCAGTTGTGGGGTCCTCAACACAGAGACATGGAGCTGTTGAATAAGTCCAGGGGAGGGTCACCCAGATGATCAGAGGGATGGAGCACCTCTCCTGTGAGGAAAGGCTGAGAGAATTGGGATTGTTCTGCCTGGAAAAGAGATGGCTTGGGGTGACCTAATTGGGACCTTCCAGTACCTGAAGGGAGCCCACAAGAAAGATGAAGAGGGACTATTTACAAGGGCCTGAAGTGACAGGACAAGGAGGAATGGGACCAAACAGACAGGAAGTAGGTTTAGATTAGATATTAGGGATTAATTCTTTACTGTGAGGGTGGTGAAGCACAGGAACATGTTTCCCAGAGAAGTTGTGCATGCCCTATCCCTGGAAGTGTTCAAGGCCAGGCTGGATGGGGCTCTGTGTAACCTGGTCTAACAAAAGGTGTCCCTGCCCATAGCAGGGGAATTGGAACTGGATAATCTTTAAGGTCCTTTCCATTCCAAACCTTTCTATGATGAAGTCTCTCTCACCTTTAAAATAAACTCAAGTAATTTAAGGGAGGAGTTGTTTCCAATTATGTTTTCTGTTTTGCCAATAAAGGCAGCTTTTCTTTTGCAAAATTCTAATGCATCATGCGCAGATTGCATGTGTTTCTTTCAGACGTATAGAGTGTCATGCATATGCTGGGTGATGGGTGAACATTCCATAGCACTCAGCTTGTGCAGGCTGTTTTCATTAACCCAGTGTTCTGCTTTTTAATCTGCCTAAAAATAGCAATTTGATGTAATTGTCAGGTTTTTCAATAGAAAAGCACAGAGCAATTCTTCTAATTGAACCAGCTATTTTTCTTTCATGTACCTTTCAGAGGGTATGGACTTCCTCTGAGCCTAGCCTGTGTAAACATTTTTGTGAACACATTTTATGCGGAAACAATCTGGGCATTAAAAGTGGCTCTTTGGATTTTTGGGGAGTTGGCATTTCAGTCACTAGCAACCCTGCATGCAAAACATCTTTGAATGCATGATTACATCTTTCTACAGACCTTCCTCTAATGGGAAATCAGTGTTCCATTTACAGCAGAAAGGCTAAAATGGTTTAAAATTTAAAGAGCTATCATGAATTACCCACAATAACACAAATAAAATACAAAATCTACTTTCTAGCATCTTCCTCATCTACAGTGCTAATGTACCAAAAAATTACCTGTCACACAATTTACCAGGGAATGTGCCCTACGAGGACCTTCTGAAGATACATGTGAAAAATAAAGGTAATTTTCAGCAAGAACCAGATTTTAACAGGTGTGGGCAAGCAAACAATCATATGAACAGGTGGGTGGTGTGTGGGAAAGATGGAGGTAGGAAGTACTGAAACCTTGCCTCTTGTCCTGTATCTTGTACAGCCTGCATAAGGGCCTTTTGTAATTTTACCTCCAGCACATGTTTAGAGGAAGAAAAGAAAGAAAGAAAAATATCTTTGTGTCACTTTTAAATATTATGGTGGTAAACAGATATTGTATGAAGGAACAAGTAGTGTCTGTACCCAACTTTGTGGACCTTGAAGTAAAACCTGTTCAAAAAGACCTTTTTTCCAGACCCAAACCACTTAAATTTTCAAGGAAAGCCACCAATCATTTTAATTTCTGTAGCAAAGATACCTTGTGACCAAGCGGGTAACACAGCTACAGAGATATCCTTGGGCTGTCAGGTTCCAACTCAGAAATTGTCTGACACACTGCCAGCAAGAGAGAGAAAAGAAGAGCTGTTACAGCTCTTTCCTCCCATTTCATTCTTTCCATCAAAACCCGCACCACCTGTGTTGTATTGTTTATTTTGGCAGACCTTAATTTGTTTTTCTTTTCTGTGCCCTCATTTACACAGCCACACATTCTACACACACACACACACACACACAAACTGATTCAACTTTCATGTTTTGTTATGTGCTAAACTAAGGTAGCTAAAATGAAACTGAGCCATTCTCCACGGTATCAGAAAAGTCGTGGGAGATAGGTGAAGACCTGAGTGACTGAAAAAAAAGAGGAATCATTGCACACATTTTTAAAAAGGCTGGAAAGGCCGATGCTGGGAACTACCAACCTGTCAGCCTCACATCTGTGCCTGGGAAGATCCTGGAACAGATCCTCCTAGAAGCTGTGCTGTGCACATGATGTTCAGTGAGCGATCCAGAACAGCCAACATGGTTTTACTGAGGTGAAATCCTACCTGACCAACCCAGTGGCCTTCTATGACAGAGTGACTGCAGCAATGGGTGAGGAAGAGCTATGGATATTTTCTATTTGTACTTCCATCCAGCCTTTTACCTGGTCCCCACAACATCCTCTCTAAATTTGAGATGGATGGATTTGATGTATGGACAGTTCAGAGCACAAGGAATTGGTTTGATGGTCACATTCAGAGGGTAGTGGTCAATGGCTCTGTCCAGCTGAAGCTCAGTGACAAGTGAGGTACTTCAGGGGTCCTTATTGGGACCAGTGGTGTTTAATGTCTTCATTGATGACACAGACCCTGGTATTGAGTGCACCCTCAGCAATCTGGCAGATGACACCAAGCTGAGTGGTGCAGCTAACAGGCCTGAAGGACAGGATGCCAGCCAGAGGCTGGACTCAAGAAGTGAGCCCATGGCAACCTAAGAGGTTCAACAAGACCAAGTGCATGATCCTGCACCTGAGCTGGGGCATCCCCAGTATCAATACACACTGGGGGAATGAAGGGATTGAGGGCTGTGAAAAAGGACTTACAGATGCTAGTGAATGAAAAGCTTTACACAACTCAGCAATACATGCTCACAGCCCAGAAAGCCAATTGTATCCTGGACTGCATGCAAAGCAGTGTGGCCAGCAGGGTGAGGGAGGGTATTCTGCCCCTCTGCTCTTGTGAGAACCCACTTGGAGTGTTGCATCCAGCTCTGGGGTCCTCAGCCCAGGAAAGACATGGACCTGTTGGACCAGGTCTAGAGGAGAGCCAAGAAGATAATCACAGGGCTGGAGCACGTTTCCTAAAAGGAAAGGCAAAAAGAGTTGTGGTTATTCAGCCTGGAGAAGAGAAAGCTCCAGGAAGACCTTACCGTCACCTTTAATTACATAAAGGGGGTCTTATAAGAAAGATGGGAATAGACTTTTTTCTAGGGCCTGTTGTGATAGGACAAGGGGTAATGGCTTTAAACTGGAGGATGGTCAATTCATACTAGATATAAGGGAGAAACTTTTTATTGTGTGGGTGGTGAGACAGTGGAACAGGTTGCCCAGAGAAGTGGTAGATTCTCCATCTCTCAGAATACCCAGGGTCAGGTTGGACAGGGCTCTGATCAACCTGGTCTAGTTGAGATGTCCCTGCTCATTGCAGTGGGACTGAACTACATAATGTTTAAAGCTCCCCTCCAACAAAAACTATTGTATGATTCTATGAGGCAGAGGAAAACAAACTCTCACAGCATTACTCTATTTTTGGTGTTTTGATAACCAAATTAATTAGGTAGAAATATGAGCTATATGAAAAAAAAACAAAACACAAAAAACCCCAAAAAAGCATGAACAAACCCAAAATATGTATGGCTGTAAATGGACTCCTTATGTCCCCTGTGTGTTTGGGTTTTACTTCCTTTATCTTTTCCTGAAGTTAGAGTTGCACTATCAGCTGTTCACACTCAGAGAACATTTTCTCTATTAGCTAATCATCTTTCAGATCTCCTACCATATTTCTCTGTCTAACTAAGATTTCCTCATTACTATCACCAGAAAGCTGTCACTGTACTTGCTTTTTAAAAAGAAAGGACATGACCACTTCAATCCCCCCCACCACCACCTTCCAGCCCCCCTTACTGTTTTTGCAGGAGTGGTATAGGGTAGTGGGAGGTGACTAAGTTTTCAACAAGAGAATGATAATAGGCGAGCATCTACAGGCTGGGGAGAGATGCAGATTTGATGTATTAGTTGTTTAGAGCTGAAGTCTGGGTCCAAAACACAAAAAGTCACATTTGCTTGTGCAACGGAAAACTTATGAATATATGTGAACACCTCGAGTGCCTGCTGAAACTGGGCTTAACTTGAAAGTAAACTCTTCACCAGCACGATTAACTGTAAAATGTAAGAACTTTCTTAGCACTTTGTATTTGCTTGGGAAGGAAATAAAAACATGTTCTCTAGTAAAGGACTGCTACCTTGATCAGCCTTAGGGATTCCTGAGAGATTTTATTTCTGATGGCTTATGCTAGATATATTTCTCACGTAGCAATAGATTGAGTTTGGGTAAAATCTATCAGGCTTATTCCCCACTATCTTACACCAGATCTATACTACCACAGCACAACCATTTCACACCCTACACAGACATTGGGAATTAAGTCTTCTCCATTAAACTCAGCTAAAGCTTTTTATTTTTACTATTATACAAGCTTGTAATGCTGGTGATCCCATTTAGGTGTAAAGCTTTCCTCTCCAAAAATGATTTAATCCTTATTGTCATACCCAGAAATGCACACAGAGGGTGTTATGTGGTGCAGATTCTCCTGCATTTTTACATGGATAAATAGTTCCCATTGTAGTTATAAGTACCTATTATTCTCCTATTTCCCTTGATCCCTCAGTGCATTTTTGTTTTTCCAGCTTTATGTGTAGTTTAAATTCTGTAACACTCCTAGAAACTTGAGGAAAGTGTTAAAATGTAAAAGATTCCTCAACTCAGCTGTGATGGAATTAAATATTAAAGGAGCACAGGAAACATATGCCTAAGACGCACCTATACTACTGTGTAGAACAGCACTACAGACGTATAATGTGTTTTTCAGCTGTCTTTCAACATAGGAGATGCAGTTTTGTTACAAATAGAGAATTCCAAATCTCAAAAGCAAAAATACAATGCAAGAAATCAAGATGTGAAAGAAAAAAAAAAGGTTATTTAACATACAGTTCACAGAATCACTACAGAAAAATAGTAGAGAGAAAATACCCAGAAAGCCAACCATTAATATAATTTCATTAAAAATCCTTACTGGGTTCATGGAAAGAATAGATTACTTCCAATGAAAACTAACTATAGTTCTCACATAGCATTTTATTCTTGAAAATGTATGTTCTAGCTTAATGAAAAGGAAAAACATTTTAATAATAATTGGATGGCACCAATTTGCCTTCAATAAGTATTGAAGCAAAGTTCTTATGTCATGGAGATGCTTCAACAAAGCATAGAGCAGGCCATTAATGTGGTGATCAACATGAGAAAAAGACTTGATTAGTGACATAAAGATTAGTAATCTTGACTTATGTTGAGGAACTAAATATTTTGGGATAGCCTAATTATTAGTTTTTGGTCTCCACTTGCTGGCTGTCACAGGTCACTAAGCTATGACAAATATGAAGAACAGCCGTGACATTTGCCAAATCATGGGATTGTTTGGAACTAGCAGACCCAGGAGAGATGTAAATTTACACAGATGACGAAAGGTTTAAAAAAAGTGCGTTATTTCAGCTGACTCTGTTTCCAGGAAATTCACGATTAAATTTGTTTCCAGGAAATGGAAATAAAGGAAATGGTCCAGCTTTGTTTCAAACTTTGGACGTGTCGTCTCCCAGTCTTCAGAGAGTATTGCATTAGATTCATTGGTCTCTGAACTAACCCACAAACCACACACCACAAAGACATAAAATATCAAGTTAATTATGTAGCCCAGGGACATCTCTTTTTCACAGACCCTTGGCTGCTCAATAAGCTATCAATCTTTTTCTCCAGATGGTGCTGCCTCCATTCAGTTGGTCCATTGTTTCTTTTGTTATGCAAGTGGTTTCTTGATTAAAATTTGTCAACTGCCCTTCTCCTAAGCATTCTCCAAATTCAAAAAATATCTGCAGTTGTTAAATGATAAACAACAAACCCCAAACACACAAAAAAAACCCTGCTCCCAAACAAAACCACTCACTAAAAATACTAAACGGAGAATGGAAATATTTTTTTCTGTATGTTCTCCCAGAAGACAGATGTACAAGAGTTTATCAGTAATATGCCAAAGGCCAGCTGCTTATCTGGCTGTCCTATATGTATCTCTGCACCTGCCTGCTCTCTGCTCTTTGCAAAGTAGATAACTGAGCTACCCTTATTTTCCAAATTTTACACTTATGCTTACAGTTTTAATCCTTAGATACTCCTGAAACAAACTACTCTCAAAGGAAACATTTCAGTTTGTGTTGTCCCTCTAGTAATGGGGACTCTTTTCACCACTATCTCTCACTACTAGTTCCCATCGAAGTGTACGGGTACACCAGTAAAAGAAGAACTTTAGAAGATTTGTATTTTTAAGTATTGAAAACCCTTGAAATGCAGAGGGTCCTACAATTTGTATTGATGTTTTTGGCGTTTAAAATGCTGGAATGAAACCCTGTGAAAAGTAAGTTTCATAAGAAGCCTTTGAAAATGCTGTGGTTCTGCTGACAGAAGAATTCTCAGGAGGACAGCTCTTACAATACTGTGTCACTACTGCCTCTAGTCTTAGCCAGACTATACCAAGAACCACAGCCATGAAGAGACCAACAGCACAATAAGAAACCCACACTTTGAACATTTTAAAAAATAGAGAAGATGCAAAGTTGGATGATGGGGAAAAGTGTAGCCTTTTTTTATTTATCTACTTCAAACCGATCCATTCTTGTCTATGTGCCTATTTACCCATTCTGCTCTGAAGTGAAGAAGCCATGTGGCTATAACTTGCCTTTAAAGTGAGAACTCCAGGGAAACTAAAGAAAAAATGATGCAAATATTTCTGTCAAGACATATTTCAGATACATTTCATAAGATCTAAATTTGCAAAACTGGATGAATGAAGACTTTTTACTGACGTTTTCTACTTGAAGTGAAAGGACTGGTAGTAATTTCTTTTTTGCTAGTCACTAGGTATAAAACAAAAATATGAAATCCTCTCAATATATTATTATTGCTCTACATATCAAAGAATTATAGCTTTTTAAGCAGACTTACTAAATTTATTTTTCTTTTCCTGACTGTATGATATATATGTATATGTATATACATATATGTCTCTATATAGATATATGTATGTGTGTATATACACATATATATATATAAAATACTTCACAACTGTCAGATATAGAGCTTGGCAAAAAGTTAAAATATTTTACATTTAAAATGACAGTTTTATGATTTTTTCCCCCCAAAATGCAGCTCCCGTATTTTGATGAACATTTTAGTGTGAAATTTAGAGTCCTTAAAATCAGTGGTAAAAGCCTGATTGACTTCTTTCAATCAGAAGTTCTCTTTTCTCTTCAAGACCCCTGTCAAACACTTTAATGTCATATAAGTGGTCCTAAATTCTCCAAATCAAACCACTTGTTCAGTCAGATAAGCTTTTCTCTCATGCCAGGGTTTACCTGTGCCACATGCACACAGGCCAGAGCCAGGAATTTGATTTGTCAAAGGTGACTACAGGTTCAAATTTGACTTTTCATCAAGGAAGATTAAATCTTTTTTCTGTGTTTCAAAGTGGGGAAACAGAGCAGAAAGTCCTAAAATTGTAATGTATTTCCAGCGTCTTGGTTTGGTTCTTCTCTATTGCTTGGAACTTGGGGAAAACATGACTGGACAATACATGAACACTTCATTTTCAAACATAGTATTGTAACGTTGTGCAATATATAGTCATATCAGCCATGAGCAGGGGGAAGACTGGAGGTCACAGGAGCTCAGTAAACCTGCAGGGCATAGTACTTGTATTGGAAACCTGCTTCTTGGATTCTGTGTCAGAAAGAGAGATGCAGACATTTATTTCTTCTATCCCAATTCAGCCCGGTTTCTAGAACTGGAGGTCATGATCTGCTGTCCTTTTAAAAAAGAAAGCTTTTATGGTGTTCCCAATTTTTCAGCTTTCCACTATCAAGTTATTCTATTCCCAGAAAGTACCCATAAAATTTCATCATGTGATTTATTTTGATATTCAATTTGTAACCATGGCATGTACTGCCTCAAATATATTTTGAGGTGCTCTGAGGGGTCTGAACTAGCTTCTTCAATACATCTGTGAAGGTCTGATTTGCTTCATACTAGCTGATCTGAGTGTCGGTAACAGCCTGACAAGGGAAACACAGAACTTTTGTCAAAAAGGCAAATTAAGTCAGACTGCACCGAGCGTCACCCACAACACTGGATACTGAAAACAAATAGTTTAAAAGAAAGGTTGGAAGCATATACAGTACTACTCTCACTGCAGTGAGTCTGTACCTTTAGCTTTGCTTCTTCTGGAGGCTGGGAAATATTTCACTTTTAAACCCAAATTCAGGCTCACTCCCAGGTTTTGTCTTGTGTTAAAGTAAGTGATACATGTTACCCTTCTTTGTCCTTCCCATGAATCCTTAAGCCATTTATTCCATAGCATTCTAGGCAAAGACTGTGTTGCTTGAAAGAGCAGTTTATGCGATTGTTAGCCCTGTAAACAGACAGAGGACAGAAAGCTTAAAGGCTTGCAAAGCCTGATTGCAGCCTGGGCCTTCAATTTGCACAATGGCACTAATAAAGGATATGAGACCACAGTAGAAAGTGGATCCTGAGAGGTCCTGACATGTTTGTTTCCAGGCAAATTTTCAAAGGCTCCTATGTGGGAGTGTAGTTTGGAAGATATTGTCTGAAATGTCTAAGATTACAAGCTGAAATATGAAATGATGGGAACTAGAACAGCATGCTGTGGAAATCCAACCAGCATGGAAAGGATTAGCCTTTTAAATGAAACAAACACAGCAAGAAGCATATTGGTCCAACCCCAAAGTTCCTGCAGGATACACCCTTGACAAAAATCTATCTAGTGAAATTTTATTTACATTTCCAAAAGAAGCGCATCATCCAGTCCCAAAAATGGACTTATTTTACTGTTTCTATGGCAACTGTTTGCCTTTCAGAGCTACCAAGTGAAATGAATGGGGAAAAACCACTTTGTATGGTAAATTGATTCACTGTTCTTCATCCCATGTATGCAGCACTGCTTCACTTAAAGGTGCTTAGTGGTTTAGCTCTATCATGTTTCTAAATAGATATTTGTACTGTTTTCATAGAGAACATTAATCCTAAACCATGCACATCCGAGGCTTTAGTAAAATGGTTTTAACATTATTTATGTCTGTAACAAAATCTTCATTTTGATCATAAGTCAAAATGCCTTTGCAGACCATCTGTCAAACAGCCTGATTTTTAAAACATTCTGATATTCTTGGTGGGGCCATATATCATCCACTCTGGGCAAACATTAAAACGAACTAATTATTTCATATAGGACTACGCAAGTGGAGTTTTGCTGCGGCTGGTATGGTCTAAAGGCATAGGAGAAAAAAGGTATTAGAAACCATATTCTTTCTTTTTTAACTTAGAAAAGCTGAAAGGTTACAATTCCTCATTTCTGAAACAGAACCTACAGATTCAATACCTAAACTGGGTTATATAAATAATTTTTCTCTGAAGTGGATGTGATTTTTATTTGTGCTTTCTACAGGATCCTATTTAAATTACCTTGAGCTTCTTCTCCATTTGTCACATCATTTAACACAGAAATGTTCTCCTGGTGGTTATTCTTCTCTTTCTGCAGTTGTTCTTCAAGTGCTCCATGATCCCATTATTTTCCACAATTTTATCAAAACAGCTGTACTAAACTTTCCTGTCTTGTATCCCTGTCCGATTCTTATGGTGAAAGGCCAAGGATATTTTAGATCTTGGTGGGAACATTAAATGAAAGAAAGAATTCAGCCAAGAGGCTTTAATTGAAAACTGCCCCAGGAAGAAACTGAGGAAACTGAATCACAGTTTCTGCACTTTTCTCTTAACAAAATAGCCAATTTGCAAGCGTTCAGGTATGGAACATTTGAGGGAAGATGAATGATGTAACAAATTTATATGAAGAACAGCTCATTTTGCAGACAGGAACCCTTCTTGCAAGCTTGTAAATTGATAAATTGACATGTGACAATGTTATTGTGAAGACATTTTTCAATGCAGAGTAAAACATAAATAAGCAAGAATACTTATGTCGGAAGTGAGCACCTCACTGATGTTAGCTCACACCTCTTCATATGTGCAAAAGGATCACTAGTCAGGACCTAAGAAAACTGCACCTTGGATAGGTAAAAGATATTGAAGTTTCAGGTCTAAGTCCTCAATCGAGCAGAATGAACTTGAACTTAAATTTCCAATATCCCAGTCTACTGCTCTGTCTGTTGACTCCACGCTGGAAGTATCACCTTGTGTGAAGAAACTTTCCCCTCCCCTTACGAAACAAATGTAAAATTTAAAGCACATTCATTTCTACAAGAGGTTAGAATTTTGAGAAACTACCTTTTTCTAAAGAGAGTAAGTAATAGCTACCCTTAGAAAACCAGTCTATTTGTACTTGCTTCTGTTTCAATAAATAACAGGGTACTTAAAACACAATGTGTAGTTGCAACAACATATTGTCATATGTGATTTCTTGTAAATATAAAAGGGCCAAGATTCTTAATTTATGATCTATCTCAGAGAAAGAAAAAAAAGCGTTGTATTTATGTATAATTGTGCAAATAATAAAGGTCTGCATACGAAAACGTTATTATTGTAATTTATCTAGAAACTATGCCTTCTCACTGAAACCTCACTACCAAAGTTTTAAGTCTGGTACATATCTCCAGCTTGTAAACAGGAATAATGGTTAGGAGCTTGTTAGGCTCATTACCTGGCTCACTAAACAGAAGTGGAGGGGTTTTTATCACTATTTCTTTGGGCCACTGCTCTGTGCTGTTTCACAAAACACTGATAGGATGTAGCGCTTGGGATGCTGCCCTGAAAAACACTGCCTCAAACACTCATGCATCAGCAGTGACTGCTGAATTAAGCCAGGCAATAGCCAATAATACCATTACCCACAAAATGCTGGTTTCTAGAGCTCTGCAGGGGAGAGCACGCTCCATGAATAAGGAGATAGTGTGGAGTGGGCTGTAAATGCACTGTAACCACCCCATCTGCTGGTGCGGGCTCAGGCTGCACACAGGAGCCCTGGAAGCTTCCAGCTCTCACTGAAACAGGTCAGTGCTTTGGCTGGGCTTTGTGTCACGAAACATCTGGTCTCAGGAGTGGCTCAAGAATAGCCCTGCCTAGGTCAGTCCTGGATCACTGGGAAAAAATGCAGAGGCAGAAACACTCTGACTGCCTGGTTTGTTCCCAAACCCCTGGCAATGTTGCCGACTGCTCATTAGTAAGAAGTTTCATCTGTATGCATAAACAACTGTGGAATCTCCACCTTCTGAGGGATGCAGCATGTGGTGAGGATGATGCAATGAAATACCAACTTTGATCAGCTTCAGCCCACTAATATGCCAGCAAGTCACTCATGATCTCTGGGAGATGTATCGTGACTATAATTACTACTACTAATAGCAGCATTACTATTAGAATTATTGCAGCATTCCTTAATAACTACGGCTGAGTAAATTTATATGGCATATTGTTATATAATAACTGACCTGAAGTACAGAGAGATGATGTGAGAATATTAAAAACTTATCCACATACTCCCACAGGGGGAAATAATGATGTTTGGATGCTTGTGATTTTGTTTGTCTTTTGTCAGGTAAAGTGAGAGGCAGCAACCCATAGAAGACCAAGGTCATGCATCTCATCTGCTTAATTCTGGCCAAAATTCCCAGTCAAAACCCCAGCTTTTATTTAGTATGCTTCCCACTATGGAAGTCCCACAAGGTAGTTCATGTGCTGCTGATTATAAGCACAAGAGAGTTATAAGCCAGTTCATCACATTTATGTTATGAATGTGATCTGTTGCTTTGTAAAGACACTACACTATGGCACAGGTAACATGAAAGCAAAGCCCTCTGAATTTGAAATGCTCAGTTGCAGAATTTAATTTTTTCTAAACAAAAACTAAGCTGTTGGTTGTTTGCATTCTCCCCTTCTCCCCTTCCTTGAGTTGCTGTCTTTGGAACATTAAGAGTGTGTCACTGTTTCATTCTATTCTATTTCAGGAAACAAATATCAAGTGAACTTATTTTGCTCTCCAGCCATCACTAACTCTTTAAAATATCTTGAATTAAGCATCAAAGTACTGCTTTGCAGATCAAATAGGGCACATAAAAAGGTTTTAAGTAGTAAAACTTTAGGTAACTAGCGTTCATTAAAATAAAAACACAGTATAGAATATTGAAAAATACAAAACATTATGGTCTATAACATATCAAAACGTAATTTGCATCTATTTGGTAAAGACTGCCGTTTCTGATCACAAAACTCCTGATGGATTTTTCAGAACTCTTCTCTTCAAACCTTCAGGTAAAACCAGGATTTTTTCCCCCCTGAAATTCCTTATTCTACCCTGTAACACCTTTCACACATCAAAAAATCCTTTCAGCAATGTAACCTAACATGCAAATTTTTTCTTCTTTTAAAACTGTGTGAGCTGTGGATATGTCTTCAGTGAGTTATGCGTCTTCTTAGTCTATCATCAAGGGCAATGATAGCAGAGAGAAAAGCATTTACCCTGTTAATTTTAAAAGAAATTCCTCCCATTGAGATTCCTTGGAAAGGACCTAAGTATTTCTGCACTTTGAATTAGTGAAACTGAAGCTCCTGGAATACTTACAGGACTCTTACAATTACAGCCATATTGACAGGACCGCAGAACAAAAACACTGTGATGAATCAATTCTAACATTTTGTGGCCTTTTTTTTTCCCCCTCACAGAAATAAGCACTTTGGATTTGTTCTTTTTGCTGATGGATTTGCAGTTAACAGAGATGAATGACTGTGCACTGGACAGGCACCATCTCACCCACCTCCACGTAGCTGCCTGGTCCTACACCATCCACACCTGGGGCTTCGGATGCATTTTAGCCAGTGCCACCATCCCTGCTCCTTTCACTCCCCCAACCACATGACTGCTCATCTAGTCTTTTCCTAGTTCATTCATGTTTTGTGATGATAGCACCAGGATAGCATGACATAAACTTCTTTTATGATCAGCAGCCTAAAAAGTCACAGCTTTTAAAATCTGACTAAGCTGCTCTTCTCACTGCAGAACCCTCAAAGGTTCTAAAGTACCTTTGAGGAGCAACTGTCTGGAACACATGGAAGCTCATCAGGTCTAAAACATGAACTTCTGAAGTTGGTAGGGGGGTACTGCTGCTTTTAATGGGGAGAAACCTAAGCCAGAAAACCAAGGAGGTGCTGTGCAGGGAGGCAGTGAAGGTCCCTTTTGGTCTCTTGGCTTATCCAGATGAGCAAAGGATAGAAAAGATGATTTAAAAATATAACTTAACTTTGGTTATTCTCTGAATGCTTGCTTTGTTTTCTTTCTTCTCTCCTGGTGTATTTTTGCTATTGTATATTGCCTTGATCCTCCAAGAGCAACAAAACTATGAGTGAAACACTATCAAAAAAACCCCCAAAACCAACAAAACAAAAAAAGAGAAAAAAAGAAATTCCACTAAAAGTGCATTAATAAGGTGACAGAACATGCATTTGTGTGTGAAGTTTGGTCTTTGAGGAAGAATTCTGCTTCCTTATAAGAGGGAGAGAATACATTTTAAGGTGTCCCTTTCTCACTCTTCAGATATGTATTCCTTAGTTACATGTGCAGAAAAATGTAGAGCAAATGCCTACATTTGAAGACAGCTGACTAAAGCTTCCAGATATGAACATCTTACAAACAAGAGCTATTTACATATGAAAAAAGCAATACTGATAAACAGTATCACCCTGCACCAAATGCAAACTCTTTGTTCAGCACAGCTTAGAACTATTAGAAATGCTGATTCAAGAGGTACACCAAGGGATTAAAAGCTTGATCCAAAGCACACTGAAATTGATAACAAGGCCTATGTACACTGCAATGGGCTTTTGACTAAGTACTATTGCAATTTCATTACAGACAATGGATTTCTTTCACCAGGGTCCTCTGCAGGTGTCTGTAGCTGCAGCTGTGCAACACTCCAGACTTTTGTCTTATAGAAATCCACACTAAACTTCACTTTACGTTTATCACCTCAATTCAGGCTGCTCAACTTTTGCTATGCCCAAATTTTTCCCTTCTCTTTGAATCTACTTTCTACTGTGCTTCTGCAATAAATCCTTCATCCCTGCTTTCTCACTGCAGCTTCTCTGCAAGTAGTCAAATGAATTTTTTCAAGTCCTAGCAGCCTTCCCCATGTTTTGTGTGTGTTAACGAAGAGCCTGCAGTAGCAGGTTGGCACTAACCCAGCTGAGCTCTTCTTCACGACTTCCAGCCACTGCTGCCAAGGCAAATAGCAATGCTTTTGAGTTGTGCTAGCTACTAAAGGAAAAAGGAAGTCTGTGAGCAAATTTGATCTGGAGGTTAGTCTGAGGGGAGCATATTATTTCAATTTTCTGGACAGTTGTATGGTTCCTACATTCAATCTTCATGAGGAGAAAAGCTGAACCATCATATTTCTGAGGGAATGAGAGCTACTCACGCTAACATCAGACCCATCAGATGCGTGACTCCCTCAGCAATGATGCTGCAAGGTTTGGTCTAGCCCAAAGCAAAGGAGTCTAAATGCAATCCCCTGCCATAGGCAGTGGATTGTAATCTTCCTTTCTCTTTGGACTGGTAAAACTTGATTGTATAATGTGCTTGACTAACAATTTTTAAGGGGTTTAGGAGATTCATGGCCTGAAGTTGCGTCAGCAGAGGTTTAGGTTGGGTATCAGGAAAAGATTCTTCCCCAAGAGGGTTGTTGGGCAATGGAACAGGCTCCCCAGGGAAGTGGTCACAACACCAGCCTGACAGAGTTTTCTCTTGAGAAGAGTTTGGACAATGCCTGTAGTGTGACTCTTGGGGTGTCCTGCACAGGGCCAAGAGTTGGACTCAATGAACTTTGTGGTTCCCTCCCAGCTCAGCACATTCTGTGATTCTGTGTCTGTTGTTTAGGAGATTTAGATTCTTTGCTTTGACTGATTCAGAGAAAATCTGTCTCATTTGAATTGTTGACGAATGTCTGGGCCATAGCAATTGCGCTTTTTTTTTAAATAGGAATGATCAGCCCCATTGTTTTAGTCTCTTTAATTGAGTGGCTAACACTGAATGGAAATTAAGCAAGCCAACTGAATGGAATCAAGCAAGCTGTCCTCAAGGAGAGAGCTTACACTTGCATCAATTCTGATAAGTAGAATCACGTATTTGTGCAGTCATTCCTGAAATATACATAAGAAATGAAATTATTCACTCAAGTTACCACCAACAGTGAATGAACAACAAAGGGCACTCTCCTTTAGTGTGCCCATATTGAATACAGGACTATGTAAAGTGGTTATTATCTGTCCTGAAGTAAAGTTGATGGAGCTACCTACAGCATAACTCTCAAAGACAGCCAGCCTAACCACTCTACTCTGCAGTACTACCTCAGCTCGAGCCATGACGTAAAACCTAGTAGTACCCCATAACCCAGGTAATTTAGCCCACCTGAGAGCAAATGTTTTCTTTTCCTGGTTCTGCTACATTCTTCATTTGTTATTGCCCATTTTAACAGCTCTTTCAGCTGCATTTAGTCTTTTGAGAAGTCAGATTGATTTTTATTCTGGGCACTAGACATTGCTCATGATCATACATTATGGACACTACTTCACTGTCATCTAAGCCACTGCTGTAATGGTGGCTGTTTCGTAACGTAAAAGCCCAGCTGTCTGCTGCTGTGTGATAAGTGCTAAAAACGTTACATTGCAATCCAAGCTCCTGTAGCATTATAGCCAAAAGAGGATTACAAATGGCATGGCTGCTGTAAGGAAAGGCTGTATACAATTGCACATATGCACTCCAGTGATTCTTATCATGGGAGTGGAGAATGGCATTTTCACTTCTAAGAAATACTTATCTCCAGAGTGTAGTACTGCTACCTTGCTGCCAGTTGCTGCTTCCTGGTAATGAACAGAGACCATATGCTTTTAGGCTGTGACCTTTCATTAATGACTCTAGCACAGAGTCACCTGAGGAAAGAGTGGTGTCATTAACATGAGCAAAAAGGAGTCAATAGCTGTAGCATTGTCTCTCCACAACATTTTGTGGGAAGGTGAGGAAAGGAAGTGAAAGGAATTAGAGCTAGAGAATAATGATCATAGCTGTCTTTAGATAGCTCCCCAGAGGGGAGGCATTTGACAGATTTTGCATGGATGGGGCTGTTCCCTTCCCCCTGCAATAGCTTCCATCTGGTTATATATCACTGAAGCAGACTGAATCCCTGCAAAGAGGAAGATTATATCCACAGGCAAACCCAGGGACATCTGAACAAAACATTTGTAGCTTTGTAACTTGAACCTTAGACAAGACCACAAACGCAGTCCTGCTCGTTGGAGATCTTGAGAACATCATGATAGCCTTGGAGGGGTTAGAACTGATGTACAACCCTGCTGCTAGCTCATGGCCTGATCTTTCTGGCAGTTTTAATGACTCAGCTTTAGCAACCCAACCACTCAAAGAAGTAAATAGGACCAAGAGAATTATCAGCATCTTTATGGAGCAGGTTGGATTCATGTACATAAAGTAAGAAATATGCAAGTATGAATGTAGAAGTTTGATTTATGGATTGAGTTTGATAAACACAGACCAGCAGTCACAACTTTACTAACAGATGTTCATCCAGCTTCCAGTGAAGCCAAATAGGGGAGAGACAAAAGGAACTACCTAAAGCCAAAACGAGTCTGCAAAACTGCAGAGAAGGTACATTCTTTTTCCATCCAGCATTCTCCCATTCACTATGGAGTACAGCTTACACAAATATTGGGATCAATATCACTCCTGAATCTCAGTAGTGTCTTATTTTCTGCAAGATACAAGAAGCCTGTGTGAGGTTCACAGCCTGCGTCATGACAGATTTCCAAGGACCAAGTTTTATCTCTAAGACTTGTTTATTTACTTGTTGCTATAAATATTTTATCTTTAATTTAAACTCAGACCTTCCGTCTGAACAAGCTGTGCTTTTCGACTGCAAACTGCTTATAATTTCAGAACACAAATGACCAAGAAAAAAGCGGAATTGACACACAAACATGGTCTCAGCTTTTTGCTCTAACAGGTCCATTCCACAGAAAACTTATGGATAACAAATGCAACACCAACCTGAGTATTTCATGCTTCCCAAATAGAAAAATGTCATATATAATCATTACAGGGCACACAAAAGACTAAGCAACCCCACAAAAAGCCTGACCAACAGCAATAATCATCTTCATAGAGTTGAACTGAGAAAGAAAATTCTTCAAATGAGCATAACCCAGATACCATATTAAAAATGAGCCAAGAACAAAACTCAAAGTTTGCATTTTTGTCCTCCTAGTTTGGATGACAGCTTGAAAAACTTATCTCTAAGGCAACTAAGACTTAGGACCAGAACTCATGAGAGCAGCCATCAATCCCTCTTCTCCCTGTACATTGCCTAAAGATTTACTGGTCAAAACATTCATGTCCCAGTTGTACCCAATTGTAGAGACTGTAAAAGGAAAAAACCTGATGTCACAATTTGATTGTGACAATATGATCTTCTTGGAAATACAATAAAAACCAATAAAATAATCACAGATTACAAAACAAATGTCAACTGTTTAGTATGGCTCAAGGGCATTTAAGAGGTAGCTCCATCTGCCGAACTCCTGTTATTGCCTTACATGTTAAAATTAATTGAAAAAAAAAATACCAGGAAAGAAAATTGAAGAAAAAAAATACCAGGAAAGAAAATCATAAGGTTTGTAGTCTGGCTATGAAAAGTATGTGGGGACAACTGAAGTTTAAGGACAGAGTTGTAGCACTGACCTGAATTCAGGAGAAAGTAGAGTAAGGGAAGTAGAGCATCATTAATAGCTCTCTTGGTGCAGCTCTTCAAAATCCCTTGATGCCAGAAAGCAGAATTGAGGCAGGCAAGTTGGGGAGCCCTGCCAAGGTGGTTATGGACCTCACTAAAGGGAGAGGGATCAGGCACTGGATGCACTGTTATTTGGAGGATAATTTATAATTGTCCTTTACTTTGAAACTAAGCATGCTACAGGTCTTTTAATTTATGCAGTCAAAAACAATAACACAGAAAATATTCAAGAAGGATGACAGCAGGGACAACTCCAAAGTGCAAGGACCTGATCTGCCCCACTGCATCATCTCCTAAGACTGTGTTGGTCAAGACCCTTGATGCAGTATCTCTGTGGCTGTATAACCCCTACTAAGCAGTACAAAAAAGAATAATTTCTTTTTTTTTATAGATGCCCCCATGCAGAAAAATATGTGTAACCAGCTTGAACTCCAGGATCTTCTCCTAAGCAACAAGATGTGCATCTCATCTCACTTTATCACCGCTTTTCTCACAGTTAGACAGTGATGAGGGGATCTCAGACAGGCCATTCACTAGAACACCCTAATGATAGGAATTCTGCAGCATGTAAAATGTCACAGACTCTCCTGTAGAGCCATGAAGAAAAAATATCTTCTGCAGTGTTTTGGTCCATCAAGTGATGAGTTTATTTCCAAGAGTTGTTCTGGTGTACTCTCTGTGTGTGCTAACAGAGGCAATCCTCTCAGGCATTCACACAATGCATGGAGACTTTAACTGCCAAGGAAAAGCACTTCTCATGCTACATAATGCATCAAAGATTTGGTGCACTCTTTATTTTACTCTAGGATGATATCATGGGATTTTTTTTTTTCAAAACAGACACTGAGGTCAATGATTGATCTGTAAATCAGACCATGTAGATATTCCCAATATTTAGCCCTTTCAAATGAGATACAGCTAATTATATGCTCTGAGGCATGAAGTTAATTGTTCCCACAATCTAGAAATGCAGAAACTGACATTATTTCCTGAAAATGGTTTTTATACTTTGGGTATTAGACTATGGTTTACATCAAATAGATTATGATTTACATCAGGCATGCTGTACATTCACCTCAGTGCTCTCCTCCCACAAAACAAAGCCCTCACTCAGGAAAAGAAAGTAACTAAAAAGGATGTCCACAGCTGCCTTCCTTCTTGCCTTTGACAGAGAGGCATACAGCTAACAAGGCTTGCCAAAAAGTAAATGGCTTTATGAAGTACTGGAAAAAAATTGGTCAAAACTATTTCTCCAATTTTCTAACTACACTGTCTCCTTCACAAACCTCAAAGCCTCATTTACCCTTTTTCCATTTTATGTGAGAAAAAATTCATGAGGCTCATGAGACTTTAATAATAAGTTAATTAAGATGAAAAATAAGACTGAAAAGCTTTGCAGACTTGGTCCAGACTGTCTTTCTATCTCTAATTTATCTAATCACCTTTGTCCAAGGAGCTGAGCTAAAATTTTCTTGGGATCTGTTATTTCACTCTTTGGGTCAAAAGACACATCAATTACTGTTTTATTGTTTCCCTTCCTCCTCCACTATTCACTTAGGGCTCAATAGTCTGAAACAACAATAATCAAAACAAAATCCATTCAAAGTGTTTTGAACCTGAAAGACTCAAGTCTCATGTAACTTCAAAGCCGATTCATGTTAAAGCAGGATAAAAGTACAGCCCTTAAAGCTGGAGCAAAATACCAAACACACTTAGGTCTGAATTTTTATAGAGTCAGACAAAGCAGGCTCAGCTTCCATACAAATCCCCAAACTTCATATTTGCAGGAGGGCAGGTTGGAAGACTTCAGATCTAACTGAGGCTCATTAGAGGCAGTGAAATAATTTAGTCTTGATGTAAGTGCAAAAAAAAATCAGTGGCAAAACAAAAGCAAACATAAACCCCCCAAATCACTGTTTGTAAAATACTCCAAAAAAAGAGAATTTTATAATCCAAACCAAACATCAGGATTCTGGGCTCTCTTCAGGCAAAGGACAAAAATCCCCAAACTTCTTTTCTGGTGTAGAAACCCTATGCATGCTGGATAAAGAGATAGTGAACACGATTTCTAAAAAAGTTCACCAGTATTTACAACCATGTAAATATGAATGTTCTGTGAAACTTAGTTATCGAATTTCTCCTTCCTGTTTATACCAACACCTTTTTTCCTGTCCCTCCCCAACTTCCTACAAAATATAGTCAAGGCCAGAATGGATTCTGGCCTGTAAGACATCTAGCTTTATCCTAACCAGACAGCCCATCTCAGAATAAATTTTAAATAATCTAATAAGTAAATTACAGTAATAGTCATTTGGCAGTTGCAATATGTCAAGAGTCATTAGAAAGAAGGATTTGATATTGTACAGTTTTCTCATTTTAGGACACACAGGAAATAATTGGCTCTGTGTGGAGTGGGATGAGATATGTGAGACATCTACTCTTAGCAACTTTACTTATGTTCCAGTGTTCATTAAATTCATGAGGTACTGTGAGCTGACTGTTCTTTCCTTTGGCATCTGTGAAAACCTGACTCCAACTTCATACTGCTAAAACTTTAGCAAACTTTCCTAAAGTTTTATCAATATGGAGTTAGATTCAGGACTTCTCAACAAACTTTTTGATAGAGTACTACAACTTGGAGGTCTTGTACTCACTTCTGCTGTCATTTTTTAGCATTGGGAATGAAATGAGAGCTCTTGAGGATCTGAGAAAAGCTCATTATCAATTGTGTTTCACTCTTACTGTAGATTGACTAAATAGATTGCCTAAATACAGCTTACATATCATGACAAATCAACAAATCTAACTCTTATCTCCTGGCCTTGGCTGGGTGATCACTGTTGAGCTGGATTAGGCAGGTTACATCTAGATACAATTTCTCACCCCATACTCCTTAATTAACTGCCTTTACTAAAGTTTGACATCCCTATATTGAAGACAGATAACGTGAACATCCTTCATCAACCCCAATCCCAGGCTTGATTGAAACTACCCCAGAGGACTGTTTTTTAAATAAGTTAAAGGAGCATGGACCCTGAGAATAAAGGAAAACCAAACCAAACCAAACCAGAAGACAAACAACCCTTTCCTGAAAAAAACGACATTGGATCACACTATCCAAGTTTACTGTGTATTTGTTTTGAAAATATTCCAAAAGGGACATTGTTACGTATGCCAACATTGCCAAATGCTTAATTGCACAAATGCTTCCATCTGGAGGAAGGAAAGATTTACAGGCTGTTTAGCCAAAACAAATTATATTTTAACTCTGAGATGTGAATGCATGTGCCTGGGAGGTCTCAGCTGGAGAGCCCGATGAGCTTTTCAACAAATGTGGGAGCTCCCACAGCTTCTGAAGCTGACTGATAGGTTGACTGCAGAAGCAATTACCAGAAAAAAAAAGTGGGCCAAACCTTTCTCAGTTAATTTCCTCTGAAATGTGATTGGATTCCTGGCACAAGAGCTTCCACTCCCTTGCATGGGGCTATGATAGTCTCCAAAGAGTTCTGGGCCCGCAAATAGAAAATATTTTTGTCTTCACAACCGGCCATCAACATGTACTGCGCTGTATTTTGAAGAACCTCTACTTATTTTAGACAGGATCACACTCTACACAGCCAAGAATCATTTGCTGTAACATTCTGATATGTATAATGTAGACAGAATGCATCTTAGTTTAGATATTTCTAGCACCAAGTTTAGGCAAAATGCTAAGCATTTCTTCTGAAATATTTCAAAACAAGTATGAGAGCTCACAGAACTAAAAAAAATATGTTGCAGAATGTTACAATATTTAGGCATCAGGCATATTGCAGCTAACTATATATTTTTGATGCAAAGCAGACTTAAATGAGAGAAAAGATTGCCAACACTGCTCATCTTGAAACAATCTCCTTTCAAAAACAGTAGACAGCGGGAAAGTATGACACTTCCTTTTATACATGTAGGGAAGGCAAGACATGAACATGTACACAACATAAAATATACAATATATACCAGAGGCAGATTCAAAAGCAGAATGCATATTTCCTGATAACCATTCCTGTGCTATTTAGTGTAAAAGAAAACCCCAAAAACCAACAAAAAACAACAAAACCCAAATTAGCCAGCCCAGGAACATGCATCTATTCAGAAGTCAGACTAAAAAATCTGCAGCTGGTATAAATCAGTATCCTTGAAACAAGCAACACTACTTTGTCCAACAGATCCTGCATTTGTATTAAGTGGCTTTAAGGGGCAGTACTGGCAGGATGATACCCAAGTTGACACATTCAGCTAAGGATCTCATCTGTGTGCATGTTCAAGTAGTAAAGAGTCAGAGCCCGAGGAGAGGAAATGAGTTAGTGAATGCAAATATTATGGTAATATGGACTACTAGAAAGAGCATATTTTAGTGAATTTGAGATGAACTCGTATCATCAGTCTCACATCAGGCTGGGTCATTGGAAAGGAGCCACAAAACCTTTAGACTTCAGATATTGTGTCTCTGCCACTCATTTTTATTTTGTTTGCAACTTACAGGGTTTTGTTTTATTTTTATTCTCCAGCTCATTCCATCTTTTGAAGTCCTTGTTACTATGGAAACAATTACTGAGTTGTTCTACTCATAGCCTAGTGATACCTCAGAGCAGAAAAAATAATAAGGAAAGAGTTTGGGGCAAAAAATTGCTTAGTATCGAAATAATAAAGCAGTACAGGATAGTCTACTGCCTCCCCTTTAGCTCCCCTAATTCACTGTTAATAAAATCAGAAAGGTTAGTTTACCCAGTTTAAATAGGTGCTTTCCTCTGAAGGGAATTAGGGGACTACTGACACAAACGCTTAAACACAAACACAGAAAACAAGGTTGTGCCACCTCAGCGTTTGGAAATGACCAGCAGCTGGGCACAGCAGAGCCTTCTGCTGGAGAAGAACCTTTGTGGACCTTGAGGAATCCTAGTATAAGTACTACATAATAACAGTAAATTTGCTCTGGACTGTTCTTTGGGATTCATATCAACAAGCAAGAAATGGCTCAGGTCCACGTTACAAAATTGTCTTAATTTTCACAGTAAGGCGTATATATACTTATTGCTTGTGAAGGATGGTGTCCAGATGACGTGACCCCAAAAATCAGTGCAATGAACCTTTTGGAGAAACACCAATGGACCCAGGATGAAGACACGTCAGGGCCATTCTAACAGTTCAACTGAATAGTATTTTTTACCTCAGAACACAGCATTATTTATATTTTTATTATCATAGCCATATGTCACATAGATAGTCATAGAGCACAACTACCCTGATAAGTACCCTGAAAAGGGGCAAGGATCATGCAGAAGAGCTAATCCCTAATTGTCTGCACCCCTTTACTGTTAACTCCCTTACCAGCTCAGTTCTGAACTGAGGCACCTCTCCCCCACACTAACACACAACAGAAAGAGCTACCTTCAAATTCTGCATATATGATCCAGTCAGTTCACAGGATTTTGAGTCCAGGGATTTATCTGCGTCCTTCATTCAGTGAAGTAGATATAGCCATGCCTTTTCTATCGCAAGAGCCATCAGAACAGCTGTGTATACAAGTACTTAGCTCTTCCCCCGAGCACACAAAACCAGCTGCTTACATCCCAAAGAATAGCAACCGTTAAAAACCTGGTTACAGGCAGAAATTCACACTGAGCTCCTAAAGGAGCCTGAGGTGCACCCTAGGGAGCCACAGACTTAAAGAGAAAGTTGGGAAAGTATTTTGCAAGAGAAGCTGGTTTTGCACAGTGAGATCCTGCTGCAGCTGGAGAACTAAAGGATGAGTTCACTGGATGAGGCCCTGTGGTAATATTGCAGTACATCTACTATATAATTGGCTGCTATATTGGTTTACTTCAATGAAAAGATATAACAAGATGTGAGATGGCTATAAGATCAGATTCTTTTCATAAGAAAAGGGAAGAAATAATTTATTTGCTGTCAGTTGATTATTTCAGAGTTTTTAGATGTGTGGTAAGTACTTGTTTATTTGGAATATGTGGAATGATTCTTAAGAAGACAAATGTATCAAATTCTGTTTTCTCTCCATCCTAGTATTTTTTCCCAGTATAATTTCTCATGGTTCAGCATTAAAACAAAAATTTTTTCAAAGATGCCTTTCTGCTCAAGAAAATTTTCTTGCTTCATTTCAGGACTGTCTGTTCAAAGCAATGGATTTTAAGGTGAATTTATTATCTTTCCACTATATATGCCACTTTTCTTAAAGTTTTTCTTCATTTTTACTAACTTCTAGTCAGGAGGAAATCCCCTGGGCTTTCCTGCAATACTCCAATATACTGAATCTCATTAACTAGGGATACTTTTTTACTCCCATGAGAAGAATTGATTCATTAAATCCACTTTGACTTCACTGTGAGTTTGGACTGAACAAGAAATATGAGTGCTGGTAAAATCTGGAAACACTGCAGAAGCCAATTCCTCTCTGTGACTCTGAGATGTAAGTGAAGTTCTCCATCAGAAGGGAGTAACTTTTGGTTTGATTGTTCATATTTGGTGTTTGACAGTCCAAATATTGGAATGATGCTTTGGACAGCAGGCAGGAGCAATTCCAACATGCCTCTCAAAAATGCAAACATAGACTGAAGGAGATGGGTACTCTTCACATAACTCCTTTTTTCTTGCACTGATCAAGGGAGGAACGACTAAGGAAAAAAGTTCAAGAAATTGGCTCAAGACACAAGCTGAACTTCTCACTACTTGCAAAGATCCAGTCATGGTGCTCTGCAGAGGCTTCATCACAGTAAATGGTGGATTTACTGCTACCCATTAAAAACCATAGAGCCATATATGCTTTCCTTGTTGAAGAGCCACAGCGTCAAACAGTTGCTTTGAAAATAGTTCTAACAGAAACAGATCCTTCTTGCTGAGGGTGGGATATCAGTGTCAGAATTTTAAAGAGAGCATAATTCATAAAGATTTATAAAGTTCCATCAGTCCCAACAAAGTCTGTTCTGGTAGGTGAGGTGAGCATCTTTCAGTGTCAGTTTCATACTTACCACATACTTTTATGTGGTTAGATTGCATATAAAATTGGATGATCCTGATTTTATTTCACAGTGAATGAAAATGTAACAATTACGAAAAAAGTCAAATTTGCACATTTACATATTTCATGTAATCAGGAGAAATAGAGCCATATACAGAAGCAGTGAGTGGTATCACAGACTCTGTATGACTTGTATTATTCTTGTTTGACATTTCAGTACACTTTCTCTGAATTAAAAGTCATTAAATGAGTTCAATGAACTTCATACATAGGAAATATATTTCTGCATGAAATGTATATTTTGTTAGAGAAGGGATCCTTATCTTGTTAAGTAACATTGTGGATATAAGATAAGAACTCTAACAACCTCAGTCCCCTGCCTGTGTACTACAGCAGGTGCCTGGATGACCATGCAAGGTTAGATACCTAGCTTTTAGTGGCTAATATTGAGGTGAATGTCACTTAAGAGGCAGAAAGCATGAAAAATTTTAGGTTCAATTTAGAAGTCCAAAACTGGCAGGCAAGAACTGAGCAACAACGAAACTTTGAAAGCCTGAGTGGTTTTGAATGCTGAAAAAACCCAAAAAACCCAAAGCCCTTCTTGAAAAGCAAACTGATTTGGAACCGATGTTATTGTATGTATACAAACAGAACCCTCAATCTGTCCTTACTGAATTAGGTTTTCTGGACACAGATGTTGACAGGAGCAAGTTTGAAATCTAAGACTTAGAGGAAACATGGAAAACAGGGCTGGGAGAGTCCTTGAGAGGATATCTAATTCCTCTCTTGCTTCAGAGAAGTATCATATCCTGTCTTTCACCCAGGATGGGCTTTGTCAGACAGTGGTTCTGCTTTTAACACCATCAGTATTGAAATTCCCATAGCCTCCCTAGGGAAGCTATCCCCACATTTCACTGACTATCTAAAATGCTAGGAAGATTTAATACTGTCAAATCTGAATCCTGCTTACTGAAATTTACTTCTCATCTCTTTGATCATCTGAATACAGTATTCTCCTCTCTTTTGCAACACCCTTGTATGTGTTTAAGGAGTGCTGTCACATGTTTCTTTAATCATTCTCTCTTGGAAGAAGCAATCCTAGCTCTGTCAAGCAGTTCTTGATTGTCAGGACCAGAAAACAGCACTCTCCTCTTGGAGATCTCCAATGTATGTTGCAGTGTGCTGCAAATGCATGTTCTTCCAATTAAGGAAATTTCGTCTCAATCAAATTGCTATTCAAATCACCTATTAAGATTATTTTGTGCTATCAACTCTGAAGTATTCACTACTGATTAAAGTGACCTTTTCCATGAAGAGGAATGGAAATGCAGAGTGCTTCAAAGTCAATGAAACAATAATAGGTCTCATTCATCTCTTACTTTGTCGAGCTTGAAATTCCAGTAACTTAGAAATATTAAGGAAGAAAGCAGCTCAGCATGATCATATGGGGACATAGAAAAGAATTAAATAAATATTGTAAATAAATATAGCAGCAATGAGATACTGATTTTCCCTAAGAAAGCAAGCAATAGGAGAAAATATATCTGATTTCCTTGAGTTTCTTAATAAGCTGTCCAAGCTAAATTTGTTTATCATGTCAATCATTTAATTTCCAAAGTTAATTAAAGCAATTACAGTTAATTAATAACAGGGTTATTTGATGGAAAAAATTGAATACATAGATCCAACAAAAAAAAAAATCACTGTAGTACATAAAATTGCATAGTCAACCACCACATTTTCTCCAAGTCTAGAATGTATTTTTATTTTGTATCTGGAAGACAAATACTTTCCTCTTTCATTTCCCATAAGATATATTGAGATTTCAGAAATTAATCTGTTTCACATTCTACCTACTCAATGATCAAGTTCCAGGCCTTGCTTTAGAAAGTTGTCTTCCTCCCTCAAATTGACACCATCTCTTTAAATATCTAAATTACACTAACATGCTCTCAGAAAAAAGTTTCTTACTCTACAAATCAGCACCTACATATTAAAAAAATACTTTAAAAAAAGTGTTCATGTCAGCTGTCTCTAGCAGGTGGAGACTCTACACCATTTTTCTACAATTGCAATCGCTCAGATGCATCTTTTTGAGGTACTGTAGAGGTCCATATCAAGAAGTTTGTTACTTGAATGTAGGACCAGGACCCCAGCATTGGGGGAAAAAATAAAAATAAATAAAACATCAATCAAAGTTTTAATTTGCTTCGCAAAGCTTCAGATTTGTATCAGTTAAAATTGCCTTATATTGAGTTTGACCTGAGACATGAATGCCTGACACAGAACAACAGATAAGCTATTTGGAGAGGACCTCTTGGTGACTGCCTAGCCCAGCCTCCTGCATTTAGTGGCACTACTGCCAACACCTAACCAGGTCAGCTGTGACTTTTTCCAGCCAAGGCATGAAATCTCGCAAGGATGGAGATTTCACTGCATGTGAGTAACCAGTTCCTACGCTGTGCCAAGCTCCAAAGGAGCTAATATCCTCTCTGAACATGCCAATTTGCAGCTATTTCCTCATGCTACACTACCTTAACCTGCTGTTCAGCTCCCCATCAGCAGCTGTGGCTGCTATGAGGCTGCTCCTTACCCTCCTTTTTTTCAGTCTCAACCATCCCAGGTGCATCCCTCATTTTCTCTCTCCAAAACACAGCCCCATATTAGCCACTGTGAAGAAGAAATTAACCCTACTCCAGAAAAAACCAGCACAAATGTATATTTTGAAAAGGAAACTAACCTATATTGTATGCGTTGCAGTGAAAAAAAAGTGGGAGTTTTAGTATTTTCCATCAAAAACAGCTTTGAATTTTCTATCAGCACTAATGAGAAATGAAACTAGAATATGTAAAATTCTCTTTAAAATATTTAGCAAACTATTGGAGCTGGACAAATAGAAGAGATAGGTGTCACCTTTAGCACGATGGAATTATCAGAAGTTGGAGAATAAAATTCTTGGAACATGGAATATATGTCAGTGTTTGCTTGCCTGACATAAGAAGTCTCACGTAAGATTAGACCACATAATAAAAACATGCTGTAAAGAGAATTACAAAGATATCTCTAGCATTTCCATTTGGGAAAACATTTTAGAGATATGCAAGGAGTGTTAATTACTCCTTTTAAAGAAGGTTTTAAGAAAATATTAGTGCCTGTTAACAGTGCACTGTATTCTTGATTGTTGAATATTCTACTATTCATAAAGGATTCCTTACTCTTGCCACAGAACCTTAATCTGGGAGCTGGAAAAGGACACAGTACACAACACATTAAGCTAATGGAGAGTATGAAATCATCCCCAAGTTTTAATATAGGCCAGAGCAAGACAAAATTACTCTCTTGAAACTAGATTCTGGACCTTGGTTCAGGAAGGCAATGTCAGGCAGTGCATCGCATTGGCCGAAGAAGGGCTTAGTTCTAACAGTGTGAAACAGGTAGCTCAGCACAAGCCCAAAAGCAGAGGAGTAGCTAACATATGAGCATAGACATACATCTTAAAAACTGAGGTAATTTCTGAGGCTGTGTTCCCAGCCTGGATAGACAAAACTGGAGTGAGCCCCAGGGTTTGTAATTTATAATTTATAATCCACAGAACTTAAATCGGGATATCAATTATATCCTGGAGTTTGGCATAGTGCCCTGCATTTGCTGCCTGAGGGGCAAAATACAAACTTTCACCAATAGCCTTCCTCCCCTTTTCCAACCTCATTGACATCTGGTATGATGGGGGAGATCTTTTATGTATCAATGATTAAGAAATTCATCAGGAGCCAATTTTGACTACAGACAAATAAAATATTGTCAGAGTATTTTAATTCCTTCCAAAAAATTAACTGGTTAATCAGTAGAGACACTTGAACTGAAAACAAAAATTAACATTTGTCAAGACATAAACAAATAACTAAAGTAAAGCATTTAATTTTAAATTAGTGACAACACCTTCCTGGATAGTAGCCAAAAGTCTGGGAAAGCTGATTTTCCAGCAAATAAAAAGCTACAGAAGAAATTTAATGAAAAAGAGGACCTAAATGAAGATTACCTGTCAGAACAGCTGAAGATTTGAAGACTAACACTCTTAGTAAGCTATGCCAGAACATTCCAGCTGTATGCAGAGAGACAGATTGCTGCAAGGCAAGTTAATGCCATGCAAAGTTGAGTTACTAGTACTGGAAAATGATGATTCATTAATGATTTTCAGGTAAAAATAAACGTCTGACTGAGTGCTAACAGAAAAAACAAACCAATTTTGTGGGCTCTTTTAATGAGGGATAAAATAAAAATGCAGATGAACAAGACTTGAATCACAGTGAATGTGTGAATATGTGTATTCTAATGCTTTAGAAAAATGGGAGAGAACACTTCACAAGTCTAGCAGAAGATGGAGATAATTACAGCACCTTAGTGTGATAAGTCTCATTGTATTATATGAGCATAAGGAAAAGAAGAAACATCAAGAGCCATAAGTATGAACATTCATTTGCTAGCCTTAACCATGTCACATGATGGCTGATAATTCCTGTCTCAAATTAATCACTACATTTTAAATTCAGACACTACAGCTGTTTATAAATAATAGTCCTTCAAAATCCATTAATTATGTACTTGAGAAGGTGGTAAAATTCGGGCTGAAGAGAAGCTAGTGTATTATATGAAAAATGTCCAAAACCCCATGTTACAAAAATAATTAAAATGTGTTATTTTCATCTGCTGGAAAGTGAATAAATTTCAGTGTAAGTGTTCTAAAACCAAAATTAGTTTTCAGTTTTTCATCTAAAACACAGCCTATTTCAGAAAGATGGGACAATCCCCAGAAACTTCAGTTAAGGAGGTTATATTCAGTAAAAACAATTATACAAAAATTTACTCACATGCAAAGTTTACCTATACAAATATTTAGACATGATATTGAAAAGGGTGAGTAAGAGAGATTAAAAAGTCCTCTAATATCAAATACTGTCATCCTGTTAAGTTGTCAAAAAATTTTGGACCAGTAGTTACTTGACCTTTTTTGATAAGTTAAGCAGCTTGAGCTCATGGGATTCTTCATGGTTACACTGCTTCTCTATTTAATCCTGTCTAATTTTTTTCTGTAAGCTTTCAGTTGTAGAGGCACAAGGCCCAGCTCCATTGCAGCCAGAAGCAATTTTCCTGTTTAATGCCAAAGCTCACGTCCACTGCAGGAAAGTACTTGGACTGATATTAACCAACCTCCAAGGTGAAAATATTTATTCTTAACAAAAGTCCCATTTATCCAAATACATAATAGCATTTACCTTTGCCAATGTATAAATTTTATTACTGCTTGACGGTTTTTAGGATTTCTTTTCTTGACAATGCCCAGACCTTAGAATTAATCTACAAAAGTAACAGTTTATCTCCAGTTCACACCTCTCAAATGGTTCTTGTTGGTGATTAAAAAAAAAAAGCAGCAAAAAACCCAAACCAAAACAAAATCTAAAAACAACAACAACAACAACACCACAACAAAACCCTAACAACAACAAAAAAAATCAAAAAACCAAACCAACCAAACAAACAAAAAAAACCAAACAACATTAAAAAAAGCCCAGGGGGAGAAAGAAAAGAGCCCCTTGGCTTCTTACATTGATGAAAACAGAACCAGCATTGGAAGAACAGTCTGCAAAGCTGATCAAACCCCGGGAAATGAGATCCTTTCCAAAACTGGATACCATCAGTCTGCTGAATGCATGGAGAGAAGCACAGGGGAGAGTAAATAGCAGAAGAGATGCAGTCTTGTAACGATTAGTATAGAAAGCTAGTTCCATGGGAACAAAAGCCCCGCCCCAGATATTTCTCAAAAAATTGGGTGGAGAAAAGGAGTGTAAAGATTAATGAGTGGAATAACAGCAAAAAAGGTTGATAAAAGAAAGAAGCTTTCCCCCCTGTGGCAAATCTGTCTCTCACTTGTCTGACTTCACTTTATTCTACCACGTTGAAGGGCATATGCATGGGTAACTGCTTTTTAGCATTCATCTGAACAAATGTAACTACTAAAGCTGCACAGAAATTGAAAGAGAAATGTCTTACTGTCTTTTCACATACTGCAGAAAATATTAGACTATGTGTTTGACGGACTGAAACTCTGGGGTTAGAAGAAAAAGGGTATTTCCCTCCTGAAATGTCAGGAGATTCTCCAAAGGCCTGCAAACCATAAAGGAGTCAGATTGCATTGAAGGATAATAGGGAACTGGGCTCCCAGCTGTCATTTGAACTTGAAATCTCCCATGTGATCATAAGGCTCCATTCAAATATGCATATACATATTTACTTCACAAAGCCCAGCGATGCTCAGACTAACTCCCAAGGCATCTCTGCAGCACACAAATTCATGAGGACACTCCACAACAGACTGGAGTTCTTGCCATGATCTGCAGAAGCAGATCCAGGCACCAGTAAACGATTAGTGTGAAAAAAGACAGAGGATACATTTAGAGAACACTGAAGAAAAATACGTCCATTGAGAAGCAAGCTGGGATTCAACACCTGAAAAGTTATTCTCAGGTGAAAATATACACCTTGTGAGCTCCAGAACTGGCCAAGTACATGTGATTTGCTCAAACATGCAGATTTTCCTCTAGTGCATCAGTAATCTCTTTAGAAATTTCTATGGTGACAACTGAAATTAAACCACCCAATTAATATTGGGATAATGCATTTCTATAGATTTTTAAATGGAAAGAAATTGTCATTCCAGACAAACCACTATAGCCCAGTGTCCAGTACTAAAGGGTTTGCACACCCATCACCCCATCCTTTCTGCCCTGTAATGGGAGATTTTACAGGTGACCTTGACCACTACCCCCAGGTACCCTTCAAGGGAGTGTCTCGTTGCATGACAGCATCTCCAGTACCAGCCAACAGTATGTTGGCCTAGCTGGTGACACATAGTTATGTCAACTCTGCAGCCTTCAGATAAATCTTGTCAACTTCTTGTCACCAAGCAGAGGGTTTGAGAGCAGACTGCTGCCTGATTCAATTCAGACTATGTATGAAGAGAGGTATTCATCCCCTCAAGTAGCCCAACTTGGTCACCTCATATTCCCACTGCCCTGGCAGTCAATGCTTATCAGACCAGACAGCAGATGGCCATTCCTGCAAGTAGGGCAGGCAAGATCTATGGCAGCAAACAAGAAATGCACAGAGCCTGAATTGAGGAGCACTCCTGGGCCTCAGGGTACAACTGGACCATGTTTACTAATGAATACTATTGATAAAATCTATAAACTTACTAATGATTTGTGTTATTTATTTATTTGTGCTAATTTATGTTTTCATTTCTGTTGTCCTTAGAGAAGAAATGCTGACTTGTTTTGTTACATTGGCCTTTATTAAATATATCCTGGTGGGCCATTATTTTTCCCTAGTACTGCAGTATATTAAAGTGCAGGGGACCTGCAAGGAAAGTTATTCACATAAAGGATAAGACCTTATTTTCCCTCAGGAACTTGCCAAAGATCAACACTTCATCCACCATAACTATGAAAACAGCAGACCACAGAAAGCAGCAGAGAACAACACGAAGTGATAGTGAAGAGGAGAGAGAGAGAGCTCTCCCTATTGCCCTGAAACTCCCAGGGAGAGAGAAGGGAAAGCAAAGCTATGCTGGGAATGAGCAGAGCAGAGGAGGCAGATCTCCAAGCTACAAGAGATGCAGAATGCAAAGGTCTCTGGGCTTGAACACCACTGAAAGGGGATCAGACTCTGATGATCCATAAAGGCTTTAAATACAAGATCTTGCTGAGACCTTCTGGACTGAGCAGAGACAGTCTGTGCTGTGAAGAGTTCTTACAGCCAGAGATATGTTCTGTCCCTGCAGCAGAGAACATTCATGGGATCATGCTATACACAGAGTTTAAAATTTAGCTGCTTCATTTTTACCTCGTTAAGCAGAAGGTGATGTTCTTGACATTTACCTGGGCACATTTTTTAGAAATTTCATCAAAACAAATGAAAATAGAGATGTGTGCAGAACATATTCTCTGATCTGCAATGTCAGTGCAAATAGAAGAGATATGTGAAGTAGTCTGGGTCAGACTATTTCTGGAATAAAATCTTGTTTCTGCTCAACACACTGAATTCCTTTCATATCACAAATATTCCTGCAGAACAGAGTTGAATTTGACTTTGTTGTAAATGAGTTTGTATCAAAGATAGGTGTTTCCTGTGAATAACCCACAGAACCATTATCCAGTAATAAGCTCAGGTTGGGCTTGACATCAAGAGCCATTTCTGGAAAAACTTCTCTTCTTTATAACACCATGTTGTTTCTCCCTTTTCAAGAGAACTCACATGAGCACTTGAGTCTTGGGAGATAGCTGTCACTGGTAAGAAGAGAAAAGTTTGTTGTATTTGTGGATGACAAGCCTCACTTCTGCACAAATCTTTTTGTCTCTCTATCCACCCTGTCATTTCATTTAATATTTCATTTTTAAGTAAACAGAAGGTTAATACTTAACAAATAAGAGCACAACAACATAACAAGCAATTTGACACAAATCCATCTGAAATATTTTCACAGAAGATATTGCATAGACTTACAAAATAAGAAATGAAGAGCTGGCAGCCAGGAATAAGCAACTATTTCTCATTTCATCCTATCTTCAAGTACTCCTAGAGCAAGACCCATGGAGAACAACTGATTGCCTAGAGGGGAAAAATTACTATCTCACATCGATGATGTTTCCTTATTACCAGGTAGTTTTTTCAACATTAACTCTTTCCCATCTAAGAGCACCGGAAACATCAGACTCTCCAGCACTGAGCAAGCTGCTTGATTCCTTTTTCTGTAACATTGAGAGATCTGGAGGGAGAAAAGAAGAAGGAATTGCCACACTAAAGTTTGCACATAAACCATAAAAAAAACCCCAAATATTAAAATTTTCAAGTATTAGGAATCTATCTCTAAGAGGGGAAGAGGGGAGGATATACATTTTATTAACGTGATCTTGAATTCTTTATCATATTCCATTAAAAATTAAGACAAGGAAATAGCAGCTTCATAACAAAATCACGAGGCTATGGTTATCTGTTATTAGGGCCAGAAGGAACTCTTAGTTGAATATATATTCTCATCATCATAAAAGGATCAGTTTGTTAAAAGTAACGTACAAACAGCTGATGTTTAATTCTAGCAATGCCAACCATCTAACTATTTCAAAACAAAACTTTCAAAAGTATCTATCTTTGTAAGAAGATGAAGGGAAAACTGGAGGAGAGCTATGCCAAAAAGGCATTTGAAGTGGTTTTTAGGAAGGGGGGCAGGGAGAGGGAGAACAGGAAAGGAACAGCTTAATGTTTCTAACCTTTCTGCAAGTGTGTAGTAGAAAGGGCTGTCCGGGTGAGTCACTGTGTGGGTGCTGGCAGAGTGCTGCTGAGTGGAGGAACAGCGGGGGCGGAGGGAGATTACGTGAACTCATTGATGACTGCTTACATAAATCGGAATTACTACACAGCAAGTGCTCTCTCTGTGCTACTACTTTGTCTTCCTGGGAAGTTACACAAAGCCCAGATTTTATACTCCTTAGGTTTGTCTGCAATTGGGGTGCACAGGGAAAATGTCAAACAGAGGTTTATGTGAGTCATAAAATAAACTTTCTCATCCTGTACCCCTTTCCCTCAGTTTCCTATATTCTGTACCATGTCCATCAGTAGAAATATAGCAAAATGTAGCAATTTTCCATATTACAGCTACCTTTCTTGTGACGATTTTTAAATAAAGTACCTTCCAGTGACAAAAAGCCTTCTTCCCTCTTCTTTTAAAGCTTCAGTACACTTTGGAATTATTTCCCTTTTTGCAAACCTCTGTTCTTGATTAAGGTTTCTATATCTCTTTTTTACCCCTGCAGTGGAAAAAAATCAGGATTCTTTTTTGGACAAAGCTTCAGTTAAATAACATATGCCAGTTTGCTTGTTCCTTTCATCATCCTTCCTCTTCAGTCCCAGACAACTGTTTGGCAATTTGATGTGAATTCAGAAGTCACTTCTCTATTTTTGGTTAAGTTAGAAAAAATTGCAGTTACAGTACTCTATTATGTAGCTGTGAGAAGCTGTTCCTCAGTGTCTATTACAAAAAGCATGTCACTAACTTCCAAGACACAGGATTATTAGAACATTTCTTATTTTAGGGACACAAAACATATTCTAATAATTTTCACAGTTAAGCATGAACTGCAGGATTCATCTTTATATACTCCAAGCTCAAAGTAAAATATAAACCTAATTATATTACTATAATTTCTAAACCCATCAAAGTCTCTTCATTCTTGCCATGCTTTTTTGGTGAACTTAGTAATTGCTATTAGAAGAACGGAACCATAAAATTAATAGAAAATTAAATATGCCACTAAATGTAGACACTCATGCAAAATAGATTCATAACTCCCCAAGAAAGTAGCACATGTGGAAGCCACAGTTAATTTTTAAAATTTTATTACCTAGTACTACTTTTCTTGTTCTGACTGCTCAGTTACTTCCTTGGAGTTTGCAATTTCCTGTGAGGTAGGAAGGTCCCAAGCACTGTGCTAAAGGCTGGCCAGAAAAGGCAGGTCAAATGAAATGGCAGCTCCTTTCTTTGTGCAGGTGGAATCCAATTAAAGCCGAAGCAGCTCTTGCAGAGAGATACCAAAAATTATCTGCATGAAAACCTTGATGAAAATCATTAGAAATTTTGAGCTCTAGGAAAATTCATATTGAAGATCCAACAAATATCGAAACAATATTTCTAGAAAATTAGAACAGCATCTGCGTCAAGTCAAGGAAAGACACAGTATAAATATAATTTTAAAGTCTGTGGGATACGCAGAGCTGTTCTTGGTGCCAAAATCTCCAAGCTGCTCTGAATCTGCCACTGAAAGTCCCTGTCCAATTCTCCCCAAACTCCACCCACTAAGTCTTAAAACCCTCAATATCTCTTCTAATCCTTTTGGTCTTTCTGGAAGCACCTTGAAACACTCTTCAAGATGGTTTTGAGGAGCTGTACATACAGACAAAAGAGCCTCATATCTGCAATTAATGAACACAGTGCAAACTTGGGAAAAAGAAGACCATGTTTCATATTAAAGAGAAGAGTTCTCCCATGCACATATCTGTAAAAGGCAATGAATAAGGTATGGAGAGCTGGGCCCTGAATTATATCATTAGCATTGTTCAACAATAAAGATAATTTGATTCTTAAACAGCCCAGCTCAAGCCCACATTCAGTCCACCAAAGAAGTAATAATTTTAGTATGAATTATTTATTTATTTATTATTTATGAATGATAAATTTATTATGAACCCTTCTCTCAATAAACTTGTATCATCTCATATAAATAGATAGACTTCTTATCTTCCTTATGTCAATACATTTATAACTCTTTAAATGCCAAAAAATGAGTCAAACAATTTTATTTCCATAACTGCTTCCTTTGTAAATTTGAAATCATTATCCACTTGCTCAAAAGCTTTGTTATTTCTGTTTTACATAGCAAAAAGCTTAAACACTGAGAGCTTAAATGATCTGGCTCAAAATCACAAAGAAAGTCGATGGCAGAGTCAGATTTTCTGATCCTTGGCTGACCTGACCAGAGTGCTCATTTTCTAAAAATAAGACATTTAATAATACAATGGTCATATTGATTAGCTATTACAATAAAAATGTAAATGTCTGCTGTTCCAGATGGCAGCCTCACTAATCTGCTCAAACATGTCTCAGGAGAAAAACAATGTTCGCCAGTGCTCTCTATTCCGTTACTTTAGTAACAGAAGTATAAAACCAAAAGCTTTTCTTCTCTTAGAAAATCATCATCACAGCCACATGTCATAGAAGACTAAGTTAGCAATATATTGCATCCTCACTGGGTACTGTGCAAATAGGGGTCTGTGGAGGACAGCTGGGTGTTTGCTGATAGCTTCTACGGGAAAGCAGTTAATAAAACCTGGCATGTACCTGTTGCCCCGAGACTTGAATGGCTACAAGAAAAATGTTAAGAGTCTGAGAAATGAAGAAAAATAATTATCCAAGAATTAATAAATACAACCCTCAAGAAAGTAAAGGCCTTCCAAGTTAATTTATAACTTGTCTGAAAGAGGAAAAACCACAAAAGCGTTGAAAAAAATTATTAGAAAGGCCTGATCCAATACATAAAAACACTACACACAGTGTCCATGATACTTTACTGCATAAAATTTTTGCTTGCTGTCTATGAAGAAGATCTGATTTTCAGGCAGGACAAATTTAAGCCACAATACACTACTTTGCAATCTAGACTGGACTGTGGGAGGAAACTGCCATTTCTTTATTGTATGATGAGGGAGGAGGACTGAAAATGGAGTTGGCAGAAGAGAAAGCCCGGTGCCATCTGTGAGCAGCCTGTATAACACAAGTTAGTGCTATAACTAGAAGCAGTGCAGGACAGAGATGAGTTTTCAGAGGCCATTTAAAAGTTTAATAGAATCTGCCTCATTGTTGACTTATTCAGATGGGATCCAGTTTTGGAGCTACATATGCTACCCCCAAAATTTCCCCAAAGATTTGTGCCTCAGGACATCATCCTTCTTTCTGCCTTTGACTCTGGGCTGCCATAACCTTCTTCCATTGTGCTTGGCCTGAGAAAAGTGAGGGCTGTTATACTCTACTCCAAGGGAGAGCAGCACCTTTCCCTTCGTTCTCCTGCTGGTATGGCAGTAGCAGCTTGGGCTGAGTCATTCTTTGGAAACATGAGATTTATCAAAGATGATGCCAGACTAATTTTTGCCTTATTTTCTTTTATATATTCTCTGTATTCTTTATGCATATATTTGTAGCTCTGTAGCCTGTTGTTGTATCTGTGACTAGTTTTCTCAGAACTTTTCCCTAAGCAGAAAGACAAAACACATTCCAAGGGCCCCTATACTATCTTGGCTCTCCCTGGCTACCAAGGTTCAGATCAGCTCTTTGAAACACATTTACATAAATAAAGTTCAGTTTCCATCTGAGAGGGGAGGATTTAGAGAGGGGAGGAATTACCTCATCTCTTATGTTTCTAATTGGTGTTTTTTGTCAAATATGCTAATTTGCTAAACTTATAAACCTGTATTTACCCCATGGGGGGTGGGTTTTGTGGACATTTTCCGTATCTGTCCCTGGAGGCCTCCAATAAAGACCAGCTTTTATAATACCTCCTATATAAATATTATCTTGAAAGTGTCTTACTTTATTTCTAGGGACTTTAAGGCATCAAAGGCAGCCCTGGTATGAAACACTACCTTGCAAACATGCACTTACAAGACAGGGATAAAATGAGATGGTTTGATGAGGGTCAAGGCACCATACAGATTAGAGACTAACCTGCCAACCTGCCCATGTCCCCAAGCAGGAAGGGAGCAACAGCTCTAGGTGTCCCATGGAAGTGCTGATCCTCCTGCCAGAGAGCTTTCTCACTTGCTAGAATAAAAAAGTCAGCCTAAAGGGCTCTTCACCCCGATAACCAGGTAAGCTTCCTGGCACCTGGGCCAAACTACCCCTTTGGGCAGGCTGCCTTCCCTAATTTGTCTGAGTTCTATGGAAAAGAACCTATCTCTTATCATATCTTTCACTTGTGTTGCCAATTGAGTCTATTTAAAAAAACAAAACACAAACAAGCCAAAACAAAAACAACAAAACCTTGGCTCTCATACATGTAACAATGCATGGAGAAATGGAAGGTAGAAAAACCATCTTGGGACAGAGAAGAAAAATATATAACATGAAAAATGAAAGAAGAAGAAACATCCCATTTGAAAGCACAAAACATTACCAAATATTAGGAAAATTATTTGATTAGAAAAATGATGATGATTTTAAAAATACAAGGCCTTTTTCAATAAGTTCAGCAAATTTTAACATCTCCAAGAATATTTACCAACTTAACTTGCTTAGGTGACTTAAGGACAGAGAAAGTAATTTTAGAGTAATTTAAATCTAAGGTTAACAAGGTTACATCATCAAACATAGTGCATATGCTGACAGCCTGCTACATCTTTCTAGTCATTATTGAACTAAGAAATATTTGACTTTAGCTACAGGATATAAAAGTTCTCTCATATATGTTTGTTACTCCAACAAATATTTTAAAGATTTCACCTGAACATTTAAAGTTGTTCCCATCATCTCTTACAGGTTTGTTTGTGGGTTTTTTTTAATATCATTATATCACTTAGCTGTGTATTTTTATTTTTCAGTGTCTCCAGTTTGAAGAAAGAGCACATGGTAAAAGTATAGATGAAGAATATTCAGATCATTACTCACACAGCAAACCAATACAATTCATTCTATTGGATGCTGCTGTCAAAATTGAATCATGTAAGTAAATTATTTTAACCTCTCTTTCCAAGACCAGGAGAGGAGAATTATAGCTTGGTAAACAAATGATTCCTAAGAGAAAAACTAAAGAAGGAGAACAACCTGTTATCAATCACAGGATGACTATGAGCCAGTGATTGGATTTACTGTGGAAAATGACAGATATGTTCCTTGATGTAACTGGAAAGGTATTTTCAGCTGAAAGAGAGAAAAATTATCTGGCATCCTGAGACATCTGGCATACCAAGTGTATTTTGGGACATTAATATTAAAGAAAAAAACAAAAGGGAATTTACACTGGAGCAGTAGAAGAGAAGGGCAATCAGAAATTCATAAAAATGACAAGTCCGTCCTGCAAGCGGAGACTACAAATGCTCAATTTCATCACTTGGGAATGCAGATGAAATATTACTGTTAGCTCTGTATGCCTATGAAATTAGCAGATAAAATATAATAGATAGATTCACCAGGCATGTGCATAAATGGGGAGTAAATTGCATTTATGAAGAGTAATTATCAATGACTTTCTGATTAGGAGGTTACATCAAGAGGATTCTGGTCTACTCTGGGTCTGAGGCTTGTCAGATTTCCCTCAATGGTTTGGAAAGGATGAGCAAAAAGTGCTCATTTAATCTGCAAATTCAGCAAATTAGAGGAGTTGCAAACATATTGCAGAAGATGAAGAAAATTCAAAGCTATCTTGAAAGTGGAAGAATTGGTCTGGGCTAAGAAGGCTGTAATTCAGTGAGGGAAACACAAAGCTCTCCACATAGGTAGGGATAATCATCTATTTAAGCACCATAGAGGGAATGAATATCATTGATATTGCACCAAGGAACTAAGATATCATTGTCAATCACAGGCTAAATGTAAGACTAAAATTTGTTTTAAAACTCCATATGGGAATGTAGCAGAAGCATTGTCTGTGAAATGAAGCAGTTCTTTATCAGTAAGGCCTCAGCTGGCATACAGATAATATAATTCAGGAAGGATACAGTTCAATTAAAGGGAATATGAAAGACACTAAAGAGAATTTTAGACACTTGGAAAAAATATCCTATAAGAAACAGCTGAAGAGTTAAGGTTATTTAGTTTAGAGGAGGGACAATTTAGGTGAGATATGATAATATTACCACCTCCAGGGATGGGGATCAATTCCCAGTCCTTCCCTGCTGCACTCACCCTGTCATCTCAGCAGAATGCAGCTCTACACCTTACAGCATTGACCCATCATTGGCCAAAGTCAGCCATTATGGAGTAATGTGAAGTGAAAGTCATGCCTGGGTTTGGGAAAGGTTTGTATGAATTCCACGAGTTGATGACAGGTAAAGAAGAAAGATTTCCTCTGGATTCTTGAACACTATCCTTGTTATGTTTGTATGTTTGGCTTTTCCCTCGTCTTGTGATGCCTCAGCCTCTGCCAGAGCACTGTATGAAAGAGCCCTTCTTGAGAGCTCAGAGCCCAGGTTAATTGCTCCCCTATGCTTTCTTTAGTGCTTGCTGCTGCCTTCATTTCTGTGCCACTGATTCCCCAGGTGACAATCCTGCCATGGCCAACAGTGTCAGCACGTGAGCTTAACTGCCTGGCACCATCAGGAGCTCTTCTGGAAGCACTGACAGGGTGCAACAGCACAGGAAACCCTTTTCCTAAATAGTGTGGCTGGCTGGTACTCCAAAAGTCTCTCTGAAGTGACAGTGCCTGAGTGTGCTGACAGCTGTAATTAGCATTCTTTTTAAAATCTTCATTAGGGCTGTGGGGGAAAACTCCAATTCCTTCAGAAATAGGTGTTTTGGTGTTTCTCCAGTCCTCACTGTGATGGCTGGTCTAGTGAATCAGTGTCTTTTGATGTTTTTCTCTAGCAAAACAGTCCTCTCATCACAGAGAGAAGAATCCTCTCCTACAGTGATAAACCTTACTATTAGAAGGGATTTGAAAAACTATTTTGCTTTTCCTGTTCTCCTGCTAGAAACTCTCTTTCAATCTATCTAATTTGCACATAAACCTTTAAGAAACATCCATGCAGTGGTGTGCCTCACAGTCATCCAAACAATATTGATATTTCTTAATCCTCCACACACCCATTTTCTGAAGTGATTCTGCCAGCCACCAAGGAGCCAAAGGCAGTTAACAGCAAGGATCACAAGCAGAAAATTAGAAGCATTTCCCGAGTTCTTGCAATGAATATTCTATTTCTTCAGCATCTTTGGTTTCGACATGGAGTGACAAATCTCCAGCTGGGAAAAACAGTGCTAGCTTGTTGTCCTCAGAGGAACAGTAGTGATTTATATCAACTGAGAACCAAGCAGAATTAATAGAAGATGAAATAGAGACAAATTCTCATAAGTCTGCACACTGAATGCCAAATCTAGGCAGTTTAACACTGGCTAGTTACAACAGTACCCGAGACTTCTTTCTCTACCAAACCAGTCAACTGTTGTCCAGTCTGGATGGGCCATCTCCTGTAGGAGCCCATGCTGGGAGACAGTTCAAAGGGGAGGCAATGCCTCCCCAGAACATAGGCTGGAATTACCCCAGTCTCAAAAATAGGAACACAACAAAGGTATCCTACAGGACCCATTCTTTTCTTCCCAGGCATCTGTCAACAAACACCATTGCAGCTCTGCTAGCATGGATAGATTCAGTGGTGTCTTGGAGCCCCTTTTGCATCCCTGTTCTTTCAGCTAAAAATGTGGGAGAGCTTCTTTGGGATGCTCAGTTATGTTTCTCTTTCCAAAATTTAAAGAATTTGTGCAGGAGACCCATTATATATAGGAGGTTGTAGGCAGAAACTTGGTTTAGGATACAGACTCCCTACCATGAAGTAGTTAAGTAGTCTGCAAGTCTCTGATTACAGATCATCAGAAAGACTGATATACTGTTAAGGTCTTTTCCCTGTGACTTCAGAATTCACTTTATTTTGTCACGTGTCTTATAATTATTTGCAGAAGTATCTCATCTCCTAACTTGCTGTGCTACGGTTTTGTGGCTACTGGCATTCACCTTCCAGAGCAAACAAGATTACACAGACAAAAACCTCTATTCAAATGCACCCTTTGTCACTGTTGGATATACCTTGAACTGCATTTACAAACAAGACTGTCATGCCAATCACTGCTCAGAAAAATTTCTCATGAATATGAACTTTCTACCTATCGGGGTGAATTGTGTTTTGTCTGAAGGACGATCAATCCTAGAGCAGCATGTCGTTGCTAGCAAATATTTTAGCAGATCACGTATTTCCAGTATAACTCCCAGTGTTTGAAATCCCTGATAGTAGCCTGGGGAAACACTTGTTTGGATAATATCTCAATATTTTTTTGTCAGATAGCTAAGTATCTCAAAATGAACTCATCAAAACATCCCTGCAAGGTTAATAACAGTATAATTAAGCTAGCGAAATATATCAATCTGCTTAGCTGGTGTGAAAATGAACTGCACTTGACTGACATACATCGTGCAAAAGAAATTGAAATAGGAAAAGGGATGCACTGCCACAGGAGGTAATTTTAAGCTGCAATGAATGAGAGCAAAACCTGTTGACATAAGCTCAGTAAGAATCCAAGATTTCTTATGTAATTTGAAAGCAGAGAAAATAATGAATTAGTGGGAAAGACATTGTAGGATGCCCAAAAGAACACAAAGCAAAGAGGCTTACTTAGGCTGTCATGTCTATTTAGCTACAGATGTAAGACTAACAACTGAAACTGAAACTTTAACTGCACATAATGCATAAAGGAGGCTTCTACAAAGTTGTCTGCTTCTGCAGGCTTGTGGGGAGATAGAGCTTTGTGTCAGAAGTGTCAATTAAAAGATCCATCCTCCAGTATGCTATTCAATCCTTCGGCAGAAAAAAAGTAATAAACATCAGCCTTCCCTGTTTCTCTGATTCCTATAAAAGAGAAAGTAACCACATCCACTTAAGCAAAGCCTTTTTCCTTGGAGTAAGAATAGATAATAGACCACTGTTCTCCTAGTCTTTTTCTTTGAATGAATTGTGGGACTGTTCTTCCCATTGGTCCCATCCCTGTAGGCCTGTCTCACCAGCTGGGTGTCAGGAAAAAGTGTGTGGATATGACTCCCTGGGGAGTGGTCTAACAGGGAACAGTGCCGTGCAGCTGACAAAGACTGCATGACAAAGAAATGACAAAGCTGACAAAGAAATGGGTCCATGGCCGAGGAGTAGATGCCCAGTTAAAAGCCAGAACAGTAGTTTGGGTTTGACATGCTCTTGACAAATTGTTTTTGTTGGGAAATACATTTGCTGTAGGTAGCTCAGTGTACAGCTGCAGTGCCACCTGTAGATTGAGCTCTGGGTGCCAGGAACCCAAGGCAAGAAACCATGAACTTTCATAGACTCTTTGCACAAGTAAGGGGACTTGTGGGACCAGCCAGGTGACCAGACACTCAGAGGCATAACAGGAGCTGATGACTCTGAGGGAAAATCCCAGATATTGGCATGAATAGACTGTGAGAATATAAAACCAGGGGTTTCCTTTGTTTGGGATCCCTTCTCGGATGCACCAGCTTGGGCTGTGCTGAGTAATTTGACTTTTGCACCAAGATAAAATTACTTAAAAGAACTAGAGGTCTGAGACTCTGCGACGGGAAACCTGTGGTCAAATCAGTAAGGATAACTTGCCTGACAGTGTGAAAGAGGGGTGCGTAGGGAGTCAGGTGGGGCACCCATCGGCTCACTGGAGCCACTCTCTGCAAAGGGGCTTCAATCACAGCACTGAAAGTCTCAGGTGGTGGAAATATGACTGCCAGGGTGATTGGACAGACAGGAAACTTTCCTTAACTAATTTGCTTGGTGGAAAACCCAGAAATATTTTATTGGGAAAGCGTAAAAGCAGAAAGCACCATGCAGTCAGGTGGCCGTTGATACCAGGCTCTGCAACACTCTCACATTTGTGTTGAGACACCTGGGACCATTAGTCTTTACCTAGTGATAGTTTTCCTTATAACAGCTCAAGCTAAGGAGAAAGGATTGGTCAAAAGGCACATCTATTTGAGTAACAAATGACCTCTCCCCCAACATGTCTTCTCAATTCCAAGTTAAATTCCACATAGGTAAAAACTGGGAGCTGGAAATTTTTGAGGCAAAAGCTCTATTCCTAGACTTTTGCTTAGGAGGTCTGCTGCACCATACTCATTTAAGCAGGGGAATAAATTCCCACTTCCTCTCCTGTTTCTCACTTGAAGCCTCTGATCCTGGAGCCAAGCTTACCCCTTGTGCATAAATGTCCCCTCGATGGAGGCTGTCTACTATCTATTGAAGGTACCTCTTCCTCTCTCTTGAAGTTAGTGAGCAGGTTTAAAAGCAAAATAGGACAAAACATTTTTACATGGAAGCCGTGAGAAAACCTTTTGCCAAATAATCAATTGTACCCAGTCAGAGGAAGTTATCTTGCTTCATAATGATTCTACTCTCTGGAAAAGCACTACCCAGGAAAAGCACTACCCAGCAAGATATCCTGGGAGTCACTTGGCAGTAACTAATATCCCCTTATTAGATTTATGTGTTAATCGTCAGCTTTAGCACTTGGCCCCATATCTGTTGACTAAGCATTTCATTTTTTTTTCTTTATTTCCCCCTTCTTGGAATCACAGTATAGTACTCAATTTCACTGAAGAAGTTGCACTTTTTTCTCTCACCCTGTAACAGTGGAATTCAATCTGCAACTGGGAAAAAGATATATTCAAAAATAGTTATTACTGAAATGTTCTGCAAGGACACTCAGCTAACTCTAGCATTAACTAGATAATGCCTTGTTTTTGAAGAAAAAAGTAGCACAAGAGTTTAAAAAGTGTAGAGAGAGATTTAGCAGCTAACTAAATTTCAGGTGGTGTTTTACCAGGCTGACTTCTCAAACTCTTCAAAATGGCTAACTGTTACAAAACAATTAGAACTTTGCTGCTTTACATCAGGTGGAGGTTGACCTGTCCACATCCAGGAAGATGTATTCTGTTTTTCATACAGGTGGGAAGGAAACGTAAGTCTAAAAGTAACCAAAAAAAAAGAGGTCCAAGTACAGGTGCCACTATTCTGCTTTTATATCCTCAATACCTGCAGATTTATTTAATAACAACAGTTAGCATTCAAGTAAAGCTTAGGAATTTTCTGCTCAATTTGCTATCAAAACCAAACCAAACCAAACAAAAAAAAAAAAAAAAAAAAAAAAAGCTGAAGTTTTGCTTATTTAAAATATTTAGTTTATCTACAGTATTGATAAAATCTTCTGAGATTCATGACCAGAATAAAAGCCCAAGAGAGAATATTTTGCAAAAGTTGAGATATAGATGCTGCAGGAGATAAAACACTGTGTAGTAGAAAATGAGTGACTGCATTCTGCAGAGGCTGGTTAGATTTTTACAGTTCCTGTATGTTTCCATATCTGCAGTTCATGGTATTACTAGATGAACAAACAAAAACAGATATTTAGATTTATAAATCAATCTTTTTTTAGTTAAAGTGTCTGTCATGTGTAATCAGTTATTTATAACAATGAGTCTAAAAAAATAAAGAGGTTAAATACTCATGCCACTGGAGTCAAACACTGTGGTCACATTTGGTATTAAGGTGACTTTCACCTCTCAAGTGCTTATGTGTTTACTGCTGAGCTCTGCTGACAGCAGAAGTCCAGATCATGTGTTCAATAAATGTTGTTCATGGCTTTGCCTAGTAACTATCCTCTTGGCCTATGCCATGAAGAAATAGGAAAAAAGTGCCTCCATAACCAAGCCTCTCTCTCCATATGGCAGCTCACACGGCCACCAAGATACACTGCTTTTTTTAAGCAAACACTTTTCCATTTTCTTGTTTCTCTTCCCATATACCAGCTGTCTATAAAATTAAAAGATGCTTATTTCTCCCTTCATGATCTACTATATAGTCCTAAATTTGGTACAACTCTGTTCCCTTGATGGCTGCTTGAGACAGACACACTGAAGAAATGTTGCGTCTATGAATTGCATGCAGATTGCGGATATTGGCATGCACATTTAAGAAGATGCTTTACTCAGATTTGGGAAGCAATGAAATCACTGCTGTCCTCAGCAGAGAGGGTGCCTTTCTAGCCAGTGTTAGCACCTTGAAACTGAACTAGTTGCTGCCCAGTGGGGAAAAAATTTACTTTTCAGATTTTTGATCAAATTCCATTGGTGTCCATTGGAATTAATTTCTTGATGTCTGTAGTGCATTTTTATTCAGCAGCTTCCATGTCAGATATTCAGGCAGATTTAACTTTTTAACTTCCTTCACATTTACTCAACTAGCCATCAAGTGCTCACATCCTGCTCCTTCAGGAAGTACCCTCTGCCCACAGTATACATGGGTCACACCAGTTTGGTCTCTACATCTGATTTAGGGTAAAATAGAAATTATTAATTTAAAAGAACTAAAAGTTGGATAATAATAATCATATTCTTAAACTGATTTAGAGAGCCAGAGATTGGATAATGATTTACTAGGATATGCCTGCTGCAAACCATTTATTACTCCCATAATGAATTTGTGCCTACCTGATATCGGGGAGGATAGAGAGAAGAGAGCCAAATAATTGAGAGAAACCACCAAGTGTAACCGAGCATCCTGCCCTTGGACCCCAGAACTGGTACAAGCTGGCTCTCAGGCCTGGACTTGGACCAAGAACCAAGGGAGCATGCGCAAGGGAACAGGGTGAATGGTTCATCGTGATGAAGACTATCGCTCACGTCGTAATCAATCTTTTGGNTCCACCTTGTGTCTGTCCAGGAATTGGTAATCACTGTGCAGAGGAAAAGAGGAAACTGAGTGTTTCACTGCCCCTTCTGTTTTTCTGTGATTTATAACAAGGTAGGCACCTGGCCAAGCTAGGAATGGAGACCCACCTCTTCCCAGAGCTGTTAGATGGTCTGAGAAGGAAAATCTCACTTAAAGTGTTAAATATTCCATGTGAGGTTACCATCTATTCACAGCCCAGTAACTAAAGAGTTATCGGAACCAGAAACAGAAATAATGGGAAGCAATATAGGTTAACTTCACTGGTTGTCTGTATTCAGCTGGCATCCTGCGAGATCAACGACTGTCCTCCATACCATGTGCTAAGACTCAAAAATCACTGCACAGGTACATCCTTAGTAGCTCTTGCTCCATAGTTCCACATACCTAAAAACTGCTGCTGGACTCAACAGACCAGTTTATTCCTTTACCCTAAACCAGAATATGTTGTATTTTATTCCTGACACGTCTATACAACTTGTTCCTGAAAATAATTTCCAGGGAAAGATTCTTTTCTCAGGCAAATATTTCCTGGGATTTACTATTAGTAGATTTTAATGACTACTGCAGTCAGCTGGCTGAGATTTTTGTACCTCCATTGTGGCCCAAAAATTTCCAAATATTTTTATCTTCAGTTTAGAAAGTTAGGGGAAAAGAAATTAAATGCCTCACCTTGGCTTCACACTTCACTTTATAACCAGTCATTTAGTGAAATTTCCCTCTTTCAAATGAATATGCCATAAGCATTATATTAGATGACTTATCTGCCATTAGGATCAAGAGTAGAGGTGACACCAGTTTTTAAATAATGTATTTAGACATTAGAAATTGTCTTTTTTGCCACTCCCTATGGTTGCCATGGTTTCTGAGCACACAATGGTATTATTAATGTTCAGTTTAACACTTCTAGTAAGTACCTGCTGTTCCCTGTTGGTCAGTGTTTTCTGGATTTATTTTCTTCCCTAACAAAACATTAAACGAACCACAAATTGCAATTAGTGTTATGAACTCTTTAAAATGCTGCCTACCTTTTACCCTTCATTTATCATTTGATTTTATTAAAAATAAAATCCACTAATGGTAGGTAGGAATCAAAACAATCCGTCAACCCACAGTTCTTAGCGCACATATTTCTCATAAGGGAGACTAACTAATAGGTGGGTAAAAAAAAGCCAAAGCAACAAGGAAAAAATAAATAAATTTTTAAAAAAACCCTAAAACCAAATTAAAAACAAAGCAGACAGAGTTATTATTTTATAACAATGAAGTGAGACAGACCACTCTGAGTAAGAAGAAAAAATATACTTTTCCCCACAGAAACAGCAGGAATTGAAGAGGGAGAGAATAAGAATATGAGAACATTTTTTCAATCCCTACCTCAATGCATTCAAGACTACTATATTTACTAACTTATCCCTTCACTCCAGCATTGCCAACTTAAGACAAGAAGTGTTTATGGAAAGAATTTTGGACCACCCTTCTCAAAACAAACCTCATCTTAGCCTGATGAAAAGTATTATAAAGATCAAAACTGGACATTTCCTAATAAATTACTTTTTCACTGGAAAATGGTGATTCAGTAACACTGAACTGTGATCAAGAAAAATATTTGTTTAATAGACAATTTTGTGCAAGAAACAATTGAAATGTCCTATTCAAAACAAACCATTCCAGCAAATACAAATAAACCATGGTTTTTTCCTGTGCTAGAAAACCCAGATTTCTTTCAGGATCACTCCACCCCTCAAAATGAAATATTTTGGATTCATTTGGGCCACACCTTCCAATCATGTGATAATTGGGTGGAGTAATTTTGACCAGTTCTGATCTTTGTACTAGTTACACTTTTTAAGGCCTTCTTTAAAGGACACTTCTGACATACATATATAATGAAAGGCTTTATTACAAGCATTGCCACTGCTGCTAACTATTCTCAATTACCCTCACTGCTTCCACAATGCATTACCCATCCTGGGACATGAAGCACAGCAAGCACAAGGGAAAGCTGTCGTGATAAGGCAGAAATCTGGATAAGGAAAGCACTTATTCAAAAGAAGACTCAATGAGACTTGGATTTTGTTTTTTGTACTTCACCTGTCTCTTTGTTATTGACTTTCGAACCTGCTGCCAAAATTCAAGAAAATTTGAGCTAGGAGGATAACTCAATGATATTGAATTCTCTCATCAGGCAGATTGAAAATGGGTTATTTTAATTCTGCAATCAAGGAAATTATTGGAGTGTGAGGGTGCACCTCATTAGGCAGCAGAGAATCCTTAGGGCACACTCATATGTATTTTAACCATGGGAAAAACATCAGTCTGAGCTTCTGCATTGTCAGTTGGCACCTCAATTCAATGAGCTTTGGGACACAGTCTGTAGGATCCTACTTCCATAATTTCACTGTTCATGAGAGAATTCATTAGAGCAATTAAACTCTTTGCTTGTAATTACTAGAAAACAGTGCTGGAAGTTACTGGAAAACAAACTCTTCATACATGGGAAAGCATTCTGCTTTGACAAACAGAAAAATGGGGAATGGAAAAACACAGCATAATGCTGATGTGAGTAACTTCTGGTGACTTTAAAAGCTATAATGATGCCTCCTTTTTTGCCTCTCATAGAAATAGAAATAGAAATAGAAGGAAATTGCTGCTTTATAGCTGCAGTAAACCAAGCAACAGATGAAGATGTGCTAGAAATGGTAACAAGCTGAGCTGTTCCTGTGTGGGGACTAGAAGAGCAGATTCAGATTGCTGACGTGTATCCACAAAATGAGCGTGGAGGGCCCTGGCAGGCTCCTACCCATGAAACAAGCCCCAGCCACATCATCTGGGCAGGAAGGAGCAGGTGCTGGAGCTGACTCTTGCTCACAGACACTGAGGAGCTGAGGAGATGGAGCATTGCTTCTGTGGCAGCAAAAAAGAAGGCAGAGTTGGATACTTTCAAAAAAATTAAAAATAATGGTGGCAGTTAATTTATTACTCCACTGAAGAAATCTACCCCTGCATCATCAAGACCACATATCAGGATGTATGTTATGGACTTTAGGACAGGCTGCTCAAATCTAATGAGATTTTTTAAACTGTGCTGACTGGTTTTATTTTCTGAGATATATCTGTCTAAGTATTTTATATAAAAAATACATATTTATAAAACTCATACATTTTATATATTAAGCATATATGTATAAAATATAGGCGTTTGTGTACTTACTTATATATAGATATATAGAAAAAGAATATGTTAAAAAATGTTTATCTACTTGTTCCTTGGATAGTGCACTTTTAGTGCACAGAAAATGTAGCTGTCAGAAGGAAAAAAAAAAATCATAACTTCTACTGGCCCAATACATTTTTATAATTAAATAAAACACCTTTGCATGGGCAAGCATCAAGGGGTGCAAGAGTTCTCATCGCTAGAAACCTTGTGTTTATCTCGAGTCTATGAAATGGATTGTTCTGCTTATCAATTTGAGAACTGTCAGGAATTAGACACCCAGATTATTTATGTGGGGTTTTTTGAAGTCTCTTTGAGAAAATCAAGTGTGTTCTTTCCCTACCATAATTCTCAGTAGTAGAATAGCTCATAGAAGATAAATTAAGTCAGTCAATACTGTGAAATCCTGTTGTATTCTAATTACATCCTGGACAGCAGCTGTCCTAGCACATTTTCTTCAAAAGGATTTGAAAATATTAATCGTTAATTGAAATTTATTAAGTGCTTAGATGATAATTCCTGACATGAAGAGGCATTCAGCTAAGTCTCATATGAACTGTTCCATATAGCTGAACATAGGGAAAATCAGTAAGAATTATTTTCATTGCTAAAGCTGGCAGGTCTGACAATGCATTGTGTGAACTTGTCTTTCCAGCAAGACTATGCTATTTTTCCAAAGTTTCTAGAAGGACTGTGATATAAAAGAGTACACTTACAGATTCAAGTACAAATGAATAAAAAGACATGCACGAGTTAAGCTTTCTGACAATTTTTGTCAATTTTTGCAGTTGGCTTTTGTAATTAGTTGCATTATACCAAGATGAAGCTGTACACTCTGACCATAATACCCCTCTTTTATCATGCACCTCCACTTGTCCTGATTACAAGAAATATGTAAATGTATGTTGATTATGTTTCACTGTGAAAGAGAATGCAACTATTATGGGAAAAAAATACATGTAGGCTTTTTCAAGAGTAATCATTTTTTCCTAGCTTTCAATACAGGAAATTATCACTGAAAGCTGATAAAACTGATGACTGTAACCCTGGTCCTAAGAAATGCTCAGCCATCTCAATATGGAAGGGGTCTACCTCCACAGCAGCACATCTTGAATGATTTTTGAATAATGACAAGCCAATTCCCTCCTTGACAAAATGGACCCATTTCTCCCTACTAAAGCTGCATCCAACATAAACATTTCTTGCTGAGGCTGTTTTCATAAGAAACTCTTGTGTGAATCCACAGATGGGACGTGTGTTTTTGTAAATCCATCAGGGGCTGTAATGGAGTGCCGTAAAATACAGCCCCTGGTAGACCAGTATAATTAGGGTCTTGAGGAAAATTATGAGTTCAGTTCATATCTTAACCTTGAATTCTTTAAACCTTTTTTCTAGACTTCTTGTTCCTTCTCTTACCATGAGAAAGGGAGTAATCTGAAGAACACACACCTCTGTTAGTCCATATGCACACTTTAGAGACCTAGTTAAAACAGCTCTGCCTGCTTGTTCATGAGCATTAGGACATCATTTTTATATCTGAACAGTCAAACTCCCAAGACAACCAAGATTTTCTCCCTTCTGGTGGAGAATTTCAGTTGAACCTCAAAGTCACAGAAGAACCTTCTTCAATGTATTCAGATTTTACATGTATCTTCTGCCCAACTATGTATTTCTAACTTAATGCAAACACTTCTTCCCAAAGAAGACAAATGTGATATGGTTATGGTTTGTCAAATTGAAGTTTATTCTGACAACTAAACTGACACTTACTAAGTAACATTCAGTCTATGTGTCATCATAATTTATGTTGGTTCTACTATCACTGAATGAGAGATATTCCAGTTAAATTCTAAGGCACAAAGGAAAGTTTAGGGGATGTTCAACAAGAATTTGCAAACATACTGAAAAATAATTAATATTGGTGTTCTTGAGCAAACAGTTGAAAATAGATGAGACAATATAGAATTGCCATGATGTATTTCCAGACAAATGATTACAAATCACTGTGGAAATAAACATTAGGAGAGAAAAACCCATTTTGAAAGAAATACATATAATGTGCTCAGCATCCTTACTTAACATGGGGGAAGAGGGCAAGGGGAAGGGGAATGACCACAAAGCTATATTATCTGTCTAAGCAATCAAGGAGCAGCAAACACATTCAGCAACCCTAGACTTTCTGAAAGGCATTGATAATTGGATCATCACATGATTTCTTTTCAGTTCTCCAAATTACAACATAATAAAATAATAGGGAGGTAAAAAGCATTGTAGTGCTTACACTTGGCTTTCACGTTAAATGTTCTTCCTTAAAGACCACATTTTATCTAAGAGCACACCAGAATTGTCCAAGGTTAAAGTCTGCTTTCAGTAGTTCCATGAGAGGAAGCTTTATATATGTAGTTACTATGTGCAGTATTTTTAAAGAGTTTGGTTTAGGCTGGTAACAGCTGTGGCTTGAGAGAGGACTGAAATCATAGAAGATCCCGAGTTGGAAGTGATTCACAAGGATCATCAAAGTCCCACTCTTGGGCCTCCACAGGACACCCCAAGAGTCACATCATGTGCCTGAGAGCATTGTCCAAATCCTCCTTGAACTCTGTTAGGCTTGGTGCTGTGACTACTTCCCTGGGGAGTGTGTTCCAGTGCCCAGCCATCCTCTGGGGGAAGAACATTTTCCTGATATCCAACCTAAACCTCCCCTGACACAACGTTCCCTTGGGTCCTGTCACTGGTCACAGCAGAACCCCACAAATGACTGGTCGTCAGACTGTAGTCTGATGTAACTACATTTACCCTTTTTGCCTCACCTAGGAGCCAGTTGCTTGCCCATGGTGTGTTTATCCATCTGTGTGCTGGACATTTTGTCCAGAAGGTTACTCTGAAAGACAGTACCAAAAGTTTTACTGAAATCCAAAAAAATTACATCAACTGTCTTCCCTTAATCAACCAGGTGTGTTACCTTGTCATAAAAGGAAATTAAGTTTGACAAGCAGCACTTTCCCCTCATGAAGCTGTGCTGGCTGTGAACGACTGCCTTGTCTTTCAGGTGTTTTTTCAATACGTCCCTGAGTGATTTTCTCCCTAACTTTTCCAGTCACTGAAGTGAAACTGACAGGCCTACCCTACCAGGGTCATCCTTTTTGCCCTTCTTGAAAAGTGGAACAATGTAAGCAAGCTCCCAGTCAACTCAAGATTCTTAAGGTTTTTAAAAAATCTTTGACAGAGTCCTCACAATGACATCAGCCAGATGTTTGAGTATTCTCAGATGAATCCCATCATGTCTCACAGACTTTTAGGGATGCAGCTGGACCCTAAATGGTACCGTACAAGGTTCTGCAGGTTCAGGGTCAACTAAAAGGTACTGCACAAGTTCAGGATCAACCAGGAGTTTTTCTTTCTTGCCATCATGGTCCTCCAGCTCAGGGCATTGAAATCCCCTTAATCTGTCACCAGTATGGAAGACAGAGGCAAAGAAAATATTAAACGTCTCTGCCTTGTCCATGTCCCTGTCAGTGAGGTGACCACACTCATCCTCTACTGGGCTGATGTTATTTTTGCACGGCCTTTTGCCATTAAGGCATTTGAAAAAATTGTTTTTATTGCCCCCCCC